>JARHVA010000456.1:3172500-3640000 GCA_037957365.1 Torreya grandis
GATTGTTAATCCATGAGGATCATCCTTAATTTATAATATGGAAGAAAATATAACCAACATAGATTCAACCTACCATTTTACTTGTATGGGGCCATTCAAGTTTTGGCTACCAATAGGTCATCTCTAATTCACCACCATGGACTCAGTCATTTGATCATACATCATTTTCTACAGTAAAACCAAGCAACATGGGAGAAATTTTGGGGGATAGAACCAACCAACATCTATCACCTCCTCTTAAATCCTCTAAACAAATACCAAGTCAAAAAATAAAAGTAGAGGCTTCTTCTTCTATGGTCAAGGTTTCATCCACTAAAATGAGATGAACCAGGTCATAGGCCACACTTATGGCTGAGCAAAGCTCTCAAATAACACCTCAAGTCTAAAATTAGACTCTAACTAAGAAAAAATTGATAACTAGAGATTCAAAATCTCACTTGACTCCTAAGGTTAGATACATCCTTTCATCAAGTGAAACACATGCACCTGAAGCATCTGATGATCCACAATAAGAGGATGTCATTCAATCAAATAAGGGTACTCCTTTCAAGGAACCTAGTTCTCTTATGAAGACCAAAAAGAGGTGAATAAATTTCATAATAACATGTGATGATGAGGAAAAATAGCTTGCTACAACCCTTGATAGCCTACAACAAAGCCCTCATTTTACTCTACTAGTAATAATGGACACATTAGCATTATAGGAAGAGCTAGTCATAATAACAATCCCTAAACCAATAAAAGAAGTTCTTATTGAAAAATACATTAAGGAAGAAAACATGCCCATAGAAGAGATTATATTGCAAGAATAAATAACCTCTCCTTCCTCTCCAACTAGTGACACCAAACCTATACCAGATAAAGGAAGGGACTCTATAGTCTCTAAAGAAGAATAAACTCTAATTCTTTAAAAGAACTAGAACTACAACTTACTCTTGCACTATTTAGAGTTGAGGCCATCATAAGAAAACAATATATAGATGTTTCTAACCTCCTATCCCAATTAAAACATAAGGATATTCTTAATTCTTCCTTAAATAAAGGCTTAGATAGTTTTAAGGATAGGGCTCCAAAACATATAAATGAAATTAGTATTCATGAATAAAAAGTCACTTAGTCTAATGAGGAGATAGTAGACTCTTGGATATACATCACTAAGTTGGAATAATAAATTTTTTTGCTTAAACATCAACTTATAGAATCTCAGTAGAAAACCTTGATCCCCTATCATCAACTTTTTGAGCAAGCTTCATCCTCCAACCCTTCAACTGACTAGCCTTGCCAAACTATTATATCACATTCTAATAATTTAGATAAATGGAATAAAGTTTATTTGGATTTAAAAGAACTCAAGAAATAATATATGACTTTATAAAAATAAAATTAGACACTAAGGGGGGACATAGGAAAAGAAAAGAAATAAACCCAAAAATTTGAAGTCCATCTCCAAGTTGCCTGTCAAATAGGAGAACATCTTCTATCATGTAGAGATCCTTACCCTTCTTACAATTTGTATCTATATGAAAAATTATATAGGTGGAAATTTCTCACAACATCATGTGATCTACCCTAAAATATTGAGGACCCCCCTATGTTTTTCCATATCTTTAAGGATTATAACCCAAAACAACAAGATGTATAATGTGAATTCTATTTATGCAACATGATGTTAGGGGATTATTGGTAGTAGCTACTAAGAGGGGAGGTGAATTAGTATATAAAAAAAGTGCTCATTCAATTAAAAAGCCATTCCATCATACATCAACTTTATCTAGCATCATAAACATGAAATCACATTCATCAAAATCATGAATAAGAGCATAAAACATGTCATCTACATGGGAAACCCTCTTGGGGAATAAAAACCACACTCAAGCATAAAAAAAACTTTGAATACTTGTCCTATAAGGTATTAAAAACTAGAGACTAATCAAATCCTTTTGATGAGGATTTAGTGAAATAAAATTTCCACAAGGAGCACCAACCCCTAAGATGATCAAGTCCTCTTGACCACCCAAAACCTTAATCAAGTCCTCCTGACCAAAGGGATTTAGTGAAACACCTATTTCACAAGGAACAACTTACCCTAAGAGATATCAAGCCCTTTAGACCCTTATTTAAAATGAACACATAATGATGGACCTCTAATAACATAACCCCTTCACTTCTTCTCACACTCACAATGCATCCAAAGCCACCTTTTGGATAACTCCACACTTCTATACTCATATACAATCAAAAAACTTGAAAAAGTATTATTATGACATCAAAAATATGACATACAGTTCATCATACCATATACCTACTCTTCATTTCAACCCATTCAATAGGCACACACAACCTTCACCTTGCCTTTTCTCACCATACACACTCTCTCAAATAGCCTTTTGAGTATACTCACTCATTTTGCCTCTTTTAGGCTTATTAGGTCCAATTACCTATGTGATAACCTTCATCACCTTGATTAAATAATAATTTTTTATTTTATTTACTCTTCATTATTCCTCACTAACCTTTACCTTCTCTTTCAAAGGTTATCACCTTCACTTGGCTCCACATTCACACAACTAGCACAAACATGTCAAATAGGTCTTGCATTTATATCATGCTCTTGGTATAACCCATCTTGGTCAGCCAAGATGCTTATCAACTTGTTACACATTTTAAATATATAGTCATACATGTTACATGTAATAACCACATACTCCATAGGTTTTCCAATGTCTCATTAGCCCCAAACCACCATTAGGTCTTGGTGAGTCCTAAAACACTTAGGCCTTCATAATCACACATTACATGTGAGACTACTTAGACCACAATCATAATTTATCAATTATTAGAATAAATAAAACATATCTATAATATCCCCTTTCTCACTTTCACATGGGTTCATGACATCTATAATAACAATCCATACTTGGACCTACCAATTAGTTCTTCGAGCACTTTAGATCTTCATACATAGAAAAAACAGTCTCAAACTTATGAGCCAACTACTCAAATATTTCACATATCCATATGATTATATCACATGTATTAACTCTTAAATACCTTATATATACCTCCATGTGCTTTATACACATCAACATATGTTCTAAGGACTGAAAACAACATACCCAAAGTGACCACTCAGACTAGTCATATATAGTCAGAATATAGTCAAGCTATTTTGACTCTCCATGTCTGATCAAAGGAATATAAATACAAATAATGAATTCTCATAAGCCTTAGATACGTATAAAACATATCCATTCTCATTTTATTCTTAAACTCTACTCAAAACACCTTCAACTTACCTCTATTAGATGGTCACTCAAACTACTTATGTATTCAACAAACACAATCAACTTCTATGTCTTTGTTCATACTACATATGATTGGTAAAACCTTCATAATTCACAAAAAATGTCCTCATGGATTATAAAGCATGATCTAATAGATAATTCATCATTAAACATTGTAACAACATCAAAACAAGCTCAATTACCCTTCTTGAGTTACTTGCATAACACAGTTAAACACACTGTCAACTTTGGGGCTCAATATATTTGTTTGTACATACATTCATACCTTTAAAATAGGTTCATTAGATGCATCATGGAGTCTTTTTCAAATTTTATTTTTATATAACCTTTGAATTTGTCTTGGTTTAAACATTATGAACAAAATACAAAGCACTATTTTTTCCCTTTACAAAATTCAAATATTCAAATGAAAATGGTCATAATTAAACCTCAGACACTATGATATCATCTTGTGTCTTTGATACTTATATCAATCATGTACCATAAATCTTATTGTAAATAGCTTGACCTTTAAAATGTTAAACTTTGAATGGGTTGACCACTTTGACTCTACTCGCACCATCGATCTCAATTAAAAAATTAAAAGTGAACCATTATATCCTTATCCTTTACCTTTGCTCAACATTAAAAAATGTAAACTTATTACCATCTCAATCAACACACACATTTAGATCAAACTTTTATGATTGCCTGCACACTGTTGGATCTTCATTTGGTCCTAGTCTTTAACTTTGTTAACCAATAAACACTTTGACATCATTGACTTATTGTGCACCATAGATCTATATGTATGAACTCTTTCACACCATTGGATCTCTATCTAGTCCTGATATTTAACATTGTGTAAAAATTTCTAAGTATGGGGACCATTGATTGTCTACCTAGAAGGCCAAATTTGCACCTCCATATATTTTTCTTCATTGAAGCGCATGTTCTTAAATTTAGACCATATGATCTCCTCACATAGGAAAATCCAACCATGTGTCAATATTATCCTATAAAATTCACACATTTGAGATGTAACAACATTAAAATTTTCACTCAAATTTTTTTGTTTACAGAGCCAACTATGTCAAGAAGTATCTGGAAAGACCAACTTTGCACATGCATAGCTCTTGTCACACTTTAGTGCTAGACCTAAAATTTTTCACATATAAAATATGAATAAAGATGAACAAACCCATATTATAAACTTATATTTAAATGTCCTCATGTGTGAGATATGTCATCACCAAACTACTTACTCATTTCTTTCTTACCTTACACAAATTTGGCTAAGTATGGGAAAACACTGTCAAACTACCTGGGAGCCCAACTTTGCACTTGCATATATTTTTTCATGATTCATCACTAGACTTGAGACTTTTTGAATATAAAATAGGGACTAATTTAATCACAACCATATGACCAACTCCCCTTGACTCATCCACATGTGGTAATTACAATGTCATCAAACTGCCTACTTAGATTTTATACCATTGGACCCAAAATATCTAGATGAGAACAATGATGAACTAGGTGAATTAAAATCATGAAAAAAAGCATTAAAAACATTCTTAAATTTTTATAGGACCCTTTTATCATTCTTAAATCACCATACTTGTCCCTAAACATCTCTAACCAAGCCAAAATTAAAGACCAACCAAGCCAACTTAAAGCACACTTTGACAAGCACATTACACACTTGTCATTATTACTTAGGTAATCAAAGAACTTCATCCAATTAAGATAATAAATTAATGACATCAACATGACATCATTAAAAAATCTCCAAAAATATCCCCCTTTTTAATTGATGTCAACGCACATCATATAGCAATATACAACTCACCTTCCTTCTCTCTCTTTAAACACTCCATAATAGTAACTTTCTCCCCCTTTGACACAATGAAAAATTGGGCACCAAATTATATTTAAGACCTAAAAAAATATCAATAGGATATTACCACCTTAAAAATATGATACAAACTCCACCTTACCTTGAGGCAACCTTTTCTTGCCTTGACAACTTCCTCTTGCTCCATGCCAACACTCTCTTCAACCATGTACTACAACTAATGAAGAAAGAACATAAAAAAATATTTAAATATGATATAACTCACCAATATAAATTTTATAGGAACTCACCCTAAGATTTATAAGCCATTACATATCTTGAGCATCTTCAGATATCCATACACCATGAAGAGCCATCATATAGGATTATTAGCCTTCTCTCTCAAACTACCTAAAGGACCACCAAAAAAACTTCATGCCACTCAAAAAATATAAAATATGAAATAAAATAGTCTAATAAATCACCTTTAAATAATCATACCTTTATATTTTTGAGAAACTAAACAAAAAACACTCTTTTTCTCACTAGACCTATATAGTCTCCTTATAGCCCTACCTAGAACTTGAAAAGCTCAAAAATTTTAGTATACATACCATCAAGACCTAAAAATTAGTATATAGAGCACTCTCATATGCCCCATTAATCAAACCAATTTTAAAAAACTATATCATCTTATAAAATTTACTTCCTTCACAAACCAACTTGCCAATTAGGCCTCCATCTTGACAAAAACATGAATAACTTGAAAACCACAAATCTTCAAATCTCTGTGAAGCTTGATTTGATAACCCATTTGGCATATTCAATATATTAAGAATCCGTAGACCTTAAATCACAATTAAAACCACTTTTATAGTAAATCCAAAAACTATAGAATCTTAAAACAAATAAGGTGAACATAATACCTTCTAGTCAACATCCACCTCTAAAACTTCTTATACACCTAGAGATAACCAATACACACTTCTAGACAAAGATTTGAAATTATACACCTTAGGTAACCTATACATCCTATCCCATGGCTTTTGACCTACAAAAAGATAGATAAACCTGAGAGCACATAAAAACCTCCATACCTTCTTTCTCAGATTTAACTACTCAGTCCTTTGATCCTAGGACCTGACTAATTACAAAGATCCCCCTAAATTCATGCTTCACCAAGAACACAACATCTTCAAAAAGTCTTCAAATACTATCTAATCATATTCGATACTCATATACAGATACCTCATCTTCAGAATATTATGAACTTTCATGGCATACACAACTATTTAACAAGCCTTTAATAGGATCAAAAAGATTTAGAACATAAGTCTAAAATAAATTTATTCAACTTATTAGATCACCTAACATCTACCACAAACTGATATAGAGATAGATATTTAAAACTCACCTTTATACCAAAGCATCCAAACCATGATCAACAATCTAACTCCTTCTCAAGATATGACCATTGATATTGTTGGCTGAATATTTTGTTAGTCAGCTAACTGATGAGAAACATAGGTCTTATCAACCATAGCAAGGGAGATTGGTCAACCAAAGTTGCAGGTTTACCACATCTAAAGGGGATAAATCTCTCCTCTCATTAAGGGGAGGTTCCCTATTAAGTATAAAGAGTTATATACTATAAGTATAAGCAGAAAATAACACTCAGGGGTATGATTATACCATCCATCTCTCTTTTTTTAGAGATGATGTTCACAAACAAAGGAGAAAATCCTAGTGAAAACACTGAAGGCACTTCTCTTCTTTCAGAAGTGATCTTATAGGAACCAATAGGAGTTCTTTCAGGCAGTAACAAGTGACTGGTAACAAAAGGGCACAATAACTAGCAAGATGAAGTGTAACACAAAGTCTACACCTCAACTACCCAAAGAGTGAAAAACAAAAGATAATGGGGGCACAAAGTCATCCCAAGATCCTTCACATAGAAATCAAAAATAGACAAATAGACCAAAGACAATTGCAGACAACACAAAGTCTTCCACAACTGGCTTCACAACACCTTCCTGATTACTTCCACAAGTTCTACTTGTTAGATTAAATAAACAAGAACGCATTCAGAAGATAGACATAAGAACAATCTCCTAAAATGACACAAGCTATAACAGCACAAAGTCTACAGGTAACTTGCTTTCTCATTCAGATAAAATAATATGAACAACAATTTGAGCTCAAAGTCTCAGTATTCACCTTTCAATTTGGGTAGAGTTTCACTTCTGTAAAATGAAAAGTCTCTTTTGCATAAGATAAGAGATTTACAATATATGGCTACCCCTAAAGGCTTGGTGCTTCTTTCCATGAAAATGCCCATGCTACAGTCAACACCTTCAATGTGTCTTCAATTCTATCAAGGGGTCATTGTTGGAACATTGCATTGCCTTAACTATGGTGTGACCATCCATCTTATATGTTTCCTCCTTAGCATGAGTTGTCTAGTCCTTTCCCTAATGTTTGTGCAGCTGTCTACTTTACCTTTACTTCATGGAAGAAAAATGGGCCACATCCTTGATTTGGTGTGCTTAGATGACCACTTGATCCACTATTTCACCTACTGGAAATAACTCCCTTATAGATATTTTTGATCTTTTGATATTGTTCTCTCTTCCCTATAGCAATTTGAGCTCTCGAGCTCACTTCTCAGCTAGTCACTTGGTTCATTTTTCAAATTCTGCACCATATTCAAATTTTAATAGATATTCTATTACATTAAATTTGACATCCGCAGTGCCGTCAATGGTTGCTAGCTATTTGAACTATGTTGAACCATGAACCTTTGAACCTGTTGAAATTTCAAGCCTACAGAGTCTGTAGAAATCTAAAAAAGATTGAAAAAGGAGAATTTGAATACTTAGAACAAATTTTGGAAAGGGAAGAGAGGATTTTGGTCTGTTGAACCAAAATAGTTCATATGTTGTCCCAAAATGAGTGACAGATTTTGGGAACAACATATATTATTCACAAGCTTCTTTTCTCAAATAAAAGATATATAAAAGAATGCAAAAACATACCTTGTTTTCATGCCATCTCATCAAACAAAATATGATAGCCACAAAGCTTCCTCTAATTAACAAGTGTCTCCTTGAAGTCTAGATACAGACACCCCTATGAAAAAGTGAGAATAAAAGTCCAAAAACTCAGGAGACTCCCATATCTCCATATCTTTCTATGACTTGAAGTCCTACCTCATCATCCAATTGATTTTGAATGGATGCTTGACTTCATTCTTTGATTCAAATTTGTTAATAAATTTTGATAGCATAAACTCTTAACTTTAATTCATTTTTGATCCTTTTTACACCTTAGAAAACAATCCATCAAAACTCTTAGACTCAACAAGGTTTGTCTCCTTAGTCTTTACTACCTCAGGTCTTCATACCATACTTTGACTCTTCTTGTGTTCTGCATCCATCTTACCTACTTGATCCTTGAGCTTATACTAATTTGTAAAATATCCTTCTAGAGTAACTTTCTTATCATCCTTATGACTAGAAGAATTGGCAATGATTACCTTTGGATTCCATATATGAGTTTTTCCTTTCTCAAACCTTATAGGAGATCTATATCCTTTGAAATACCTTGAAGACCTCTTAACACCATTTGGACTAAATATAGCAATATGTTCACTCTTATGAAAATTGAAATAAATAACATCATTTATACCTTTTGATAAATTTGGATTGTGATCAATCTTTGGCCAAAAACTCCTTCTATCACATATCCATGAATGTCCATACTTGACTAACTTCCTTTTAAAGTCCTTAGCTCTATGACCATACTTATTACATGTATAACAATGACCATGAAATAGACTATCATACCTTAAAGCATTTTGTTGTCTAATAGACCTTCTTGTATTGTTTTCAAATCTTGCATTCTCCTTGACATACTTAGACTTCTCATGCTTCTTTTCCATCTTATACAAATTGACTATAACAAGCTCATGCTCACTTTTCAATGACTCCATCTCAATCTTTAGCAGAGTGTACTCATCTTCTCTTTCTATCAGATTTGCATTTACAGTCCTTAACTGATCCTCAAGAATACTAATCTTTTCTTTATCCTCTTTGGTCTTGTTGGCCATGTTTTTTAATATATATGCTTTCACTTAAATAAACTCTATCTATTATTGATACTTCTTTTCTTCTTTCTTGGACATGCCCAACAAACTTCCCTAAAGATAATTGAGTTGTACTTCAAGACCTTTGATCATATTCCTCATTTTATGATTCCTCTTCCTATGCTCCTTTAATTCACCAAGAGCACTCATGAGCTCATATTCTAGAACAAACTATTCTTCCTTGCTTTCATCTTCTCTATTGTTATGGCAAGTTTCTTTATTAAACATGATGTCCTTTTCTTTTGAACACAAACTTGTCTTGGTATCTACTAGTTGAACCTTGAGATCATGGATAGCATTCTCATCATCTTTAGAATTTTTGTTTAAACTACATATTTTCTCTTCAAGTGGCTTGATCATAGCTTTCCACTATTGATTATATTTATTCAATTGATTAGCCATCTTTTTACAAACTCAATATCTCTTTCAAGGTGTTACACTTCCTCTAAAGGACTCACTCTGATACCAATTATTGGTAGTATCTATTGAGAGGGGGGTGAATTAGTATACAAAAATAATTCTCATTCAATTAAAAAACCAATACATCATAGATTAACTTGATCTAGCATCATAAACATGAAAGCACATTCATCCAAAGCATGAAAAAGAGCATACAACACATCAACACATCATCTACATGGGAAACCCTCTTGGGGAATAAAACCCACTCTCAATCCTATAAACACTTGTAATACTTATCTTATAAGGCATTAAAAACTAGAGACTGATTAACTCCTTTTAACCAGATTTAGTGAAATCAAATTTCCTCAAGGAGCACCAGCCCCTAAGATGATCAAGTCCTCCCGACCACCTAAAACCTTGACCAAGTCCTCCTGACCAAAGGCATTTAGTGAAACACTTATTTCATAAGGAGAAAATATCCCTAAGAAAGATAAATTCCTTTAGAACCTTATTTTAAATGAACACCTCAACCTTTTAACTTATGTCTTCAACACTTGATGATGGACCTCTGATAACACATCCCCCTTCACTTCTCACATTCACAATGCATCAAAAACCACCTTTTGGATAAATCCACACTTTTTTGCTCATACACAATCAACAAACCTACAAAATCATTATTATGAAATCATAAATATGACCTATAGGTCATATATACCATCAAAATAATCTACCCTTCAACCCATTCACTAGGCACACACAACCTGCACCTTGACTTCGCTCACCATACACACTCTCAAATAGCCTCTTGAGCATACTCACTCATTCTTCCTCTTATAGGCTTATTAGGTCCAATGAACTATGTGATCACCTTGATCAAATAAGCATGTCTAATTCTCTTTTATCTTTAGTTGTCCTCACTAACTTTTACCTTCTCTTTTAAAGGTTCTCACCTTCACTTGGCTCCATATTCACACATTTAGCACAAACAGGTCAAATAGGCCTTATATTTATATCATGCTCTTGGTATAACCCATCTTGGTCAAAAAATATGCTTACCATAGTTGTTACACATTTGAAATAGGTCCTCATACATTTTACATTAATAACCAAATACTCCATAGATCGACCAATATCTCATTATCCCTGAACCACCATTAGGTCTTGGTTAGAACTAAAACACTTAGGCCTTCATACTCACACATTACATGCGAGACTACTTAGACCACATTCATCCTTTATCAATGATTTTAATACATAAAACATATCTTTGATATCCCCTTTCTCATTCTCACATGGGTCCATGCCATCCAAAACACCAACTGCACACTTGGACCTACTAATTAGGTCTTTGAGTACTTCAGGTCTTCATACATAGAAAACACAATCTCAAAATTTTGATACAAAAACTCAAATATTTCACATATACATATGATTATATCACATTTATGAAATATTGAGGACATCAACTATACCTCTATGTGGTTTAGACACATCAACACATGTTTTAAGCACTCAAAACAACATACACAAAATGACCACTCAGACTAGTCATATATAGTCAAAATATAATCAAGCTATTTTGACTCTTAATATTTGATCAAAGGCATATAAATATAACTAATTCCTTCTCATAATCTGTAGATACTTATATAACATCTCCATTCTCATTTTCTTCTTCAACACTACTTATAACACCTTCAACTTACCTCTATAAGATGGTCACTCAAACTCCCTGTGTATTCAAAAAACATAATCAACTTCTATGTCTTTTTTCATACTACATATGATTGTTTAAACCTTAATAATGCAAACAAATCATCCTCATAGAGTCTAAAACATGATCTAATATCTAAATCATCATTAAACATTGAAACAACATCTGGACAAGCTTAATTACCCTTCTTGGGTTACTTGTAGAACATAGTTGAACACATAGTAAACTTTGGATCTCAATATATTTGTTTGTACATATATTCAGACCTTAAAATTAGGTCCATTAGATGTGACATTGATTCCTCTTCAACCCTTATTTCTATAGCACCTTTGAATTTCTCCTGGATCTAAAGTTATGGATAAAATACAGAGCACTAGTTTTTCCCTTTGAAAAAATAAAATAATCAAATGCAACCGGTCACAATTAAACCTCAAAAACTATGTTATCATCTTGTGTCCCCACTACTTGTATAAATCACACACCATCAATCTTATTGTAAGTAGCTCAATGTTTAACAATGTTAAAACTTTGAATAGGTTGACCACTTTGACTCCACTTACACTATTGATCTCAATCACATAATTAAAATTAAATCATTAGATCCTTATCATTTACCTTTTCTCAACATTAAACAATGTTTAATTCTTACCATATCACTCAACACACACTATTAGATCAAACTTGTATTATTTCTTGTGTATTTTTAGATCTTCATTTGGTCTTGGTATTTAACTCTATTAACCAATGAACACTTTAACCTCTTTTTCTTACTATACATCATATGTCTATATGTACAACATGTGCACCATTAGATTTATATATATTTCTGATCTTTAGCATTGTGCAAAAATGACTAAGTATGGGGACCATTGCTTATCTACCTATAAGTCCAACTTTGCACCTTTCTATCTTTTGCTTTGCTCAAGTGCATGTTATAAAATTTGGACCATATGATCTCACATAGGAGAATTCAACCATGTGTAAATATGCTCCTAAAACCCTCACACATGTGAGATATAAAGACAATAAAATGCTCACTCATATTTTTCTATTTATAGAGCCAACTCTGTCAAGAACTATTTGGAAAGACCAAATTTTCACATGCATAGCTTTTGCCATACTTCCTTATTAGACCTAAAAATTTATGTATATCAACTAGGCACAAATATAAACAAACCTATATTATCAAATTATTCTGTAACTCTACATATGTGAGATATTTCATCACCAAACTGATTACTTGACTCTTTCTTGACTTATGCAAATTTGGTTAAGTATGGGAAAACATTGTCAAACTACTTGGGAGCCCAACTTTTCACTTATATATCTTTTATCATGCTTCATCACTTGACTTGAGACATTATGCATAGAAAATAGGGACTAATATTATCACAACCATATGACTAACTCTTACTAAATCATCCACATGTGATAATTATGATGTCATCAAAATTCCATTGAAACCCAAAATGTCTAAATGAAAATAATGATGAATTGAGTGAATTACACTCATGCACACAATAAATCAAACCATTCTTGACTTATGATAGGACCCTCTATTCATGCTCAAATCACCATACTTATCCATGAACATCTCTAACCAAGCAAAAATTGAAGATCAACCAAGCCAACTTCAAGCACACTTTGACAAGCACATTACACACTTTGTCATCATTAATTAGGCTATCAAAGCACTTCATCCACTCACCAAGACATCTCCATGACATCATTCAAACATGGACTAAAATAAATTCATAATTTATTTATATGTGGGAGAATTATATTTGAGATCCCTTGTCTCCACCTATAAGAATCACCTGTCATGGAAATTTAGGCATGATGAATATGTAGAGAAATCAAAGACCAAAGGACTATGGATGAGATATGACTTTACTAATGCCATAATACTATTGGTTAACTTCATATTTAGGTATCTGATTAATTACAATATCAAGGATAATTATCTATAAGCTTTGTATAATTGCATTATTTCTTTTTATTTATTTACCAGATAACATTTTTATTTAGTATTTATAGCCAATACAAGACATTACGATACAATGACAATCCCACTAAAAATAAGGGAGGTCATGTCCCCAACTAATCTTAGATGGATCCTCCATAGAGCACAATTAATAATGGACATTATTGTTGATGTCCTCAACTCATAAGGAGAATAAATGTGGATAGCTATGAGATTTAGACAACCAATCATCTTTATTCCTATTCCATCTTGGCATAAATGGGATCCTCAAATAGATGATTAATTTCAAATTTGGAGATAGATGGTATAAACCTATAATATTTTAACTAGTGCACATGATAACCATTGGGCAAATGAGCTCAATATGTACAACCTCAACTAGTGCTTAGAAACCAAAAATCATAGTTAGAATGCGACAAAAAGATGATTTGAAAAAGGACTTACAAAAGGTAAAGTGTGGGGGAAATGATGAGTCCAAAATAAGACTCATTTTGACCATCAATTTCCTTAATATTTCCTCAATTACCTCCCCTCTAGACTAAACATTGCAAGGATCTTAGGCTTATATTTAATATTAATGTAGTAAATAGATGTTCTACCTTTCTTAGTGCAACTCAAGTCTAAGTTACTGATAATGTCACTTTATTTTAATGTTTTGCATGTTTATTTTTTTATTTTTTGTACATAAAAATAATACAATAGTACATACAGAATAAAGACCTTTTTGATGGTATTCCAATTATCATGATGCAACCCACATGGATGATTTTGATATATCTGGTGAGCTATGGACTCATCTAGAAAGCTACATACTCACCCAATCCATTTCATACCCAGCTACAGACTCAACCAGTAGCTACAAACTCACCTAGCCTTAGACATGATTATATTTATGAAGAATCTAATATTTCATGGATGAAGTAAGCATATATAAATTCACTATCACTTCATATGTGATTTGGTTAAAGATGGTGAAATAAATTTGGCATTCTGTAGATATGAAGATCAGCTAGTAAATATCTTCATGAAGGCATTAGCAAAGGATAACTTTTAGCATTTGAGTTAGAATTTAGGATTAATAGATATTATGATAGCTAATGGAATAAATTAAGGGGGAGTGTTGGAATTTTTAAGTTATTCCATCCACATTAAATACTTTTAAGGCATGATGTTTTTTTATGAGTTTAGTTAAGTAATCAAACTATAATTGATATTGTATGTTAGAAATCAATCAAGCAATTGAAGTGTAATTGAGAAGTATCTATGTGTTTTTTTAGTTTTATAGCATCTCAATGTGTTTTTTTGTTGTGTGTATTTTTTGTCTCACATTTAGACATCAATGGGTCCTTATGAGGTTATAAGCTGGTCCTTTTGGTTAGTCTGGGTGATTATCTATAATTTTTTAGATATGAAACTGTTAAATATATTGGTTACTAAGATTATTTGATTATAGTTATTAAAAATGTTAGATTTACCCTAACATTCACCATTTGGTTCCTTATTGGTTTTCCACACACAAGGAAATAAATAATAATCAATATAAGTAAGCACTAAACAACCCTAATATTTGTTGTTTCATTATCTCAACCATTTCATAAAAATAATCCAATTAGACTATCTAAATCTCAGCTATTTCATAACGTAAAGTGCTAAATAATGAATAAAAGGGCCAATTCAACACAAACAAATCACACATTTTAGATAGAGTTAAAAATATATTAAATACTATTAAGATTAAATACCTAAAAATAAGGATCTATAGAAATGATAAAAACAAATATGGTTAACACTTCAACCAATTTGCAACCTATATTATTCTGATTTATCCACACTTTACAGTGTATGACCATAAAAACTCAAAATATGTATATGATTAGACATGTTCAACATTTTTTGTTCATATTAAAAATGTGTTGAAACTATACAAACCCCATTTTGTAAAGTAAATTTGAATTTAAAATTAGTTGGGGACTCCTACCTATTTAAATTGAATGTAAATGCACCTTGGGAGTAGTCAAGTTGAATTAAAAGGCAAGTGGTATATTTAATATTGAATGCTATTTATATATATTATATTAAAATATATAATATTTATTTAAAATATATACTAAAAATATATATTAAATAATGTAATATAATATTATGATTATATAACATTGTTAAATTTAAATGTATTATACTAAAATATATAATACTGATTTATAAACTATATAATTTAACATATATATTATATAATTAATGTTTAATATATATAAATATTATGATATATATTATATAATATTTATATAATAACTAATATTACACACACACACACACACACACACACATATTTATATATGTATGTATATATTGGTAAGATGAGGTATGTAAAGTGAAAGAGTGTAAATCAACAATTAAACCTAGTTACTCTAAACCTGTAATATCCCTTCGAATACCAAAACAAAAGCTCTGAATTGCTTATCTGTATTTCTGCAAAATATCTTCAAATAGATAAATAAATCACTGTATAATCTCTTATTTATTTGCTCATATGCTTACAATAGAGGTCCTCTATCAAGTATACAAAGAATATTGAAAGTACGGCCTTAATAGCCTAAATATTCTACAAACTGGGAAATAAATTTGGATCTGGTATGTCTCGGCCTGCTGTGTCAAAAACACAGTTTCCGATGTCGGTTATACTGCCGTCGTTGGTCAACTAAAGTCGTTAACCTACCGATGTCGGTGATATGTCGGCCGATGTCGGTCTCTGTGGGTCTCTGCATGCTAATGTCAGTGTCTGATCTTTTTGTTGATGCGTACAGATTTTCACAGATTTGTACGAACTTTGTACAGCCGCTGATATATCCCAACCTATATGCTTGATCTTGATCTAAAAAACTATGGGCTAATACAAAGATCTATATCTAGATAATTCTTGAATCAAAACCCAAAAATAAAGAAATACCTGTAAACCCTTGTGATAGCTTCTGTGTGAAGTTATCTCTCAAACTTGTAAACACCTGTGATAACTTTTGTATGAAGTTATCTCTCAATTTGGCAATAGATCGGCTGATCTCTCACAACCTCTGAATCACACACAATGAAGAGTTGACGTTCTTCAATGCAAATGGAATCTTGGAACCCTTGGCTCAGTCTTCACAGAAGAATTTCTTAACAAGAATCAATATCAATAATCAATCATAATCAATAATGGCCTCCATGAGAAACCCTTATACCCTCAAAAAGATGTGCTTTCCCTAATTAGGGTTTTCTTAAATTAGAATTAGGGTTTCTAATTAAAAATAGGCTAAATAATTAATATTTGATTAAATCAATCAAATATTAATATCTCCCTCAATACATGTCGGATCCTCGAACCGATCGAAGCTAGTGAATCAGGGAATGATTATGCACATGACCATACCAAAATAAGGGTGCTCTGATATGTGTTAGAAGTCCCTAAATAATAGGAGCTCAGGCCAAGTGTGTCCAAAAAATCTTGAATGAAAATCAACTATAGAAATTTTGCAAATCGAAGCCAAGCCAAGCTCCATTATGACCCTCTATCCATCCTATTAGCCTACGAAGGTCGCATAATAGGCTAATCATCAAGTCTGAAGATGTCACCTGAAAAGGGGACATTACAATCTGCCCCTCCTGAAATTGCTTATCCCCAAGCAATCTCAGAACAACAAACCAATCAATCCACCTAGATCCCATATGTAGTGGTGATCTGCACTACTGTTAATCAATGCAAGCTCCTACAATATCCTCAGAAGTAGAACAAAGAGGAACCCATAATAAAACTGGTGAATGCAACTCAACTAAACTCTAAAAGCACCACTGCCATAGTCAAGAACACATGCAAAACAAACTCTCAAAGTATCATAACCCAAGTCGAATGGACAACTCAAACTACCAATTCCATCTACAAAAGATGGTTCCAATCCATCCCATAACTAATCCCTCTATAAAGGTGACACAACCAAAGGTACCACACTATCATCTGTATGAGAAGAATCAATCTGGAGACTCGACTCTACTGGTATTCCAAACTCATCAGGACTAGGTACTCCCAAATCCTGAACATGTGTGTCAGCTCCAACATGTTCCTCAGCAACCACTGCAGGAATGTACTCACCACCAACCATCTCAATATACAAATGGACTGGGTCTGGCACTGGTGAAGACCGCAAATGCTCCAACTCCGCATTCACCTCAGCCAAATGAAATTGTGACTCCTCGAAAGCCAACTGCATACTCTCAAGAATCTCAGAAGTCAGCTCGAGCTGCTGAGTAAGCTCACTCACCTTATCTTCCTTGAATAATAATGCATCATACGCTGTGCTGCCCCACTCCATAAGATAATCTCTATCGGCTACCAACTATATATAATCCTATCTTAGAATCTGAATAGCCTCCCATAAAGAGTGGATCTCTATCAAGAAGAAATAACTGCCTCCCTGCTCAATGCTAGTAGGAAAACCCCATCCATAAACTGCTAACAACTAAAGAGCAACATCGAAATGCTTGCAAGCGGTAGCAATGTCTCGCTCACTAACTCGTAGCTGACTAGACACATGATGGCGCTGGCTAGATTGTCTCCTACAATCCTCCTCTGATGCATGGTCCAAAAGAGTAGACTCAAAATCATTGATCTCTGGAGTACTAACATCCATACTCTGTGAATCAACTCCATAGCTCATATCAACATCAAGAGTAGCAAAAACTATAACATCACTGTCTAACTCCTCCGTATCAAAGGAAACTATTGGTGAAACTAAGTCCTCAAAACTGTCCACTGCATCCTCCTGAGTATCATCTGCAATAATCAGATCTTGGGACTCTTCTATAATCTTTGCCATAGCTGAGAGATCATCAACCCTTAGTGCACTAACATCTGAGCACACCTCCCCACTCTGAGTGCAAGCATCAGACTCATCCTCATCTTCACTATCTCCTATCTCATAATAATCATGGGACATGCTGCTCTCTTATCTAAGTGATCTGTTGTGCTCTCTCCTTAGCTTAAGAAAGCGATCAAAAGACAACCTCTCCTAAACTTGAGGAGTTAATAACTCCCACTCATCCTTCGCTGTCATATACCGTGTGGATTTGTCTTTGAATGTAGGATATGAAAGAGATTCATTTAACCTCTTCAAACTTAGTTTCAACTTCTTCATATCATAGTCCCATTGTCTCTGAGTACTTGAAGACATCATGGATACTTTGCTGATTCAATCTACCCAAACTACCCAACAGGATGGCAGGAATTTAGCTCTGGTCTACCCAATAGGATGGCAGGATTTAGCTCTGATACCACTGTAATATGCCTTTGAATACCAAAACAAAAGCTCTAAATTGCTTATCTATATTTCTGCAAAATATCTTCAAATAGATAAATAAATCACTGTATAATCTCTTATTTATTTGCTCATATGCTTAAAATAGAGGTCCTCTGTCAAGTATACAAAGAATACTAAAAGTACGGCCTTAATAGCCTGAATATTCTATAAACTGGGAAAGAAATCTAGATCTGGTATGTCTCAGCCTGCTGTGTCAAAAACACAGTCGCCGACATCGGTTATACTGCCATCGTCAGTTGACTGAAGTCGTTAACCTACCAACGTCGGTGATATGTCGGCCGATGTCGGTCTCTGTGGGTCTCTGCTTGCTAATGTCAGTGTCTGATCTTTTTGTTGATGCGTAAAGATTTTCACGGATCTGTACAGACTTTGTACAGCCACCGATATATCCCAACCTATATGCTTGATCTTGATCTAAAAAACTATGGGCTAATACAAAGATCTATATCTGGATAATTCTTGAATCAAAACCCAAAAATAAAGAAATACCTGTAAACCCTTGTGATAGCTTTTGTGTGAAGTTATCTCTCAAACTTGTAAACACATGTGATAACTTCTGTATGAAGTTATCTCTCAATTTGGCAATAGATCGGCTGATCTCTCACAACCTCTGAATCACACACAATGAAGAGTTGACGTTCTTCAATGCAAATGGAATCTTGGAACCCTTGGCTCAGTCTTCACAGAAGAATTTATTAACAAGAATCAATATCAATAATCAATCATAATCAATAATGGCCTCCATGAGAAACCCTTATACCCTCAAAAAGATGTGCTTGCCCTAATTAGGGTTTTCTTAAATTAGAATTAGGGTTTCTAATTAAAAATAGGCTAAATAATTAATATTTGATTAAATCAATCAAATATTAATATCTCCCTCAATACATGTCGGATCCTCGAACCGATCAAAGCTGGTGAATCAGGGAATGATTATGCACATGACCATACCAAAATAAGGGTACTTCGCTATGTGTCAGAAGTCCCTAAATAATAGGATCTCAAGCCAAGTGTGTCTAAAAAAGCCTAAATGAAAATCAACTATAGAAATTCTGCAAATCGAAGCCAAGCCAAGCTCCATTATGACCCTCTATCTATCCTATCAGCCTACGAAGGTCGCATAATAGGCTAATCATCAAGTCTGAAGATGTCACTTGAAAAGGGGACATTACAAAACCCATGCTAATTTCAAAATAAATTCATAAAAATTAATTATGGATACAAACCTATTAGGTAAAGTAATTATACTGAAATATATAATATATAATATTGATTTATAAACTATATTAATATATAATATAGTTCATATAAAGCAATTATGGGTGCAAACCTATCAAGATATGAATCACCATGCAATGTTTTAGTCTATGATCGCTTGCATTCTTTGTTTAAAGATATTATAGCCTCTTAACACATTATCTCTATGTCAAAGCTGTAACTCCCTTTATTTCGGTTAAGGGTATTTTATATTCATTGGATAAAGAGCTCAACTATGAGTGGTTAGGTTTTGTCTTGGTGATTGCAATAGAGAAAATAATTTTATTACAATGGTACTAAAAAAATAAAAGCAACAAAGAGGAATTTTATGTTTAGAAATTGGATATAAATTTGAAGTGGACATATATGTTGTAAAGACACCATTTATTCCATGTATGCCTACTATGCCTAGTGATGATGCATTCTTAAGTATACCACCACCAACTCTTGTTTCTCTTAAAGATACTATTTAATAATGCTACATCTCCAAAATATGTGGATGAAACTCCACTTATTATGAAAGAACATATTATTTCTAAATCATTACCATCAATTCTAAAGCTCCAACTTATATTTCTATATTAAATGAAAAATTGTAATTTAACATCTATTAGTGGAATGCCTATGGCCATGTTGCAAATCACAATATGCATTCTCATCGTATCCACATGGAAGAGGTTTACTCGTATCAACATCTATAGGTGTGGGAAATATATATTAAATAATGTAATATAATATTATATATTATAAATTTAAAGTAATTATACTGAAATATATAATATATAATATTGATTTATAAACTATATTACCATATAATATAGTTTATATAAAGTAATTATGGGTACAAACCTATTGGGATTTGAATCACCATTCAATGCTTTAGTCTATGATGGCTTGCATTCTTTGTGAAAAGATATTATATCCTCTTAGCACATTATCTCTATGTCAAAAATGGAACTCCCTTGGTTTTGATCGAGGGATTTTGTATTCGTTGGATAAGGAGCTCACTATGATTGATCAGGGTTTGTCTTACTGATTAACATATATGTTATAGAATTAATGTTTAATATATAAAAATATCATGATATATATTATACAATAACTAATATTACACACACATGCGCACGTGTGCACACACACACACACACACACCCACACCCACACACACACACACACACACACACACACACACACACACGTGTGTGTGTGTGTGTATCATGTATGGTATGTATTGGTAAGAGGGGTTATGTAAAGCAAATGCATCATATCCCCATGGAAGGGGTTATATTAAGATACTATTAATGTTACATATCCAAAATATGTGGATGAAACTCCACTTATTATGCAAGAACCTATTATTTCTATATCATTATCATTAGTTCCAAAGTTCCAACTTATATTTATATATTTGAACTTCTATAATTTTGCATCTGTTAATGGAATGCCTATGGCCATGTTGAAAATAAAAATATTCATTCTCATCAAATCCCTGTGGAAGAGATTTACTCACATAAACGTCTATAATAAGTGTGGGAATATATATTAAATAATGTCATATAATATTATATATTATATATTATAAATTTAAAGTAATTATACTAAAATATATAATATATAATATTGATATATAAACTATATTAACATATATATTATATAATTAATGTTTAATATATACAAATATTATGATATATATTATAAATTTTTATATAATAATATATAATAATATATATATATAGACGCATATATACACATACATACATACATGATGTGTGTGTGTGTGTGTGTGTGTGTGTGTTGGTAATGGGGGTTATGTAAAGTGAATGTATCATATCCTCATGGAAGAGGTTTACTCATGTCAACCTCTATAGGTGTAGGGAATATATATTAAATAATGTAATATAATAACATAATATTAAATATAATATAATATAAATTTAAATACATTATTCTTAATACTATATATTATATAATATAAATATAAATAAATGATACTTAATAGTATACATTGAATAATATAAATTTAAATATATTATACTTACTATTATATATTATATAATATAAATTTAAATATATTATACAAAAAAATTCTTGTGTGTCCAAATTAGGGTTAAGTTTAAATATCTTCTTTTGTTATTATTTTTTATTTCCATTATTTTCTCTCCCATTAGAAAGCTGAAAACAATTATTGTATGAAATGTCATGTGTATTATGGTGGTAATGGTGGAGGCATTGACCCCATTTTATACTATCATTTCTACATATTTGTCTTGTCAGGTAGTTAATCTATTTAATGTATTTTTTAACTGTATCTAAAATGTGTTATTTTTTTATCTTGACATGGCCCTTTTATTCATTATTTACTACTTTATGTTATGAAATTATTGAGATTCAAATAGACATGGATTATTATTATGAAACGGTTGAGATACTAAAAAAGTGGAAATTATGATTGTTTAGTGCTTACTATTATTGATTATTATTTATTTCTTTGTGTAGAAAACCAATAGGGACCCAACTAAAAAATGTCAGGGTAAAGTTGACATTTTTTAACAATTTTCATCAAATAATCTTAGTAACCAATATATCAAATAGTTTCAGATCAAAAAAATTATAGATAATTTCCCAAACCAACCAAAAAGACTAGCTTATAACCTCACAAGGACCCATTGATGTTTGAATGTCCATTCTACTTGGAATATGGTGAGATTAAGTACCAAATAATTTAAACAGAGTAATTATAACATTGATTCATAATTAAATATATATGTTTAATGAGTGACATTTTATTGGATGCGGTGAGATTCACTTGACATCATTTACATGTTCATGTAAATTAATACTTTAGGATAATTAATATAGTTTATATTCCTATTAGATCTCAAAATATTATTCAAGTAGCCTCACCAACCAATACCTACAATTGAAGTCATAATTTTTTAGATAATTAATGTGGTTTAATAGGTCTTCTACCTAGATATTATATTTATAAATTATACAAAAATAAACTATCAACTCTAAGATTTATAAAATACTTATCTGACATCTTGACCAGAATTAAGGAAAATTCAACAAGTTGGTGAGCCATAAAACAACTTACTAACAAAAACTTATATACCAAAATGGCCAACAAGGCCATGAGATATACTACTAAATAAAATAGATGAATAAAAAAGGCAATCACTAGATACCAAAACCCAAAAACCCATAGGATTTAAATATTTCCTTCCTTATCATCATTTTTCACCATTGTAACAAGGGATCCACTACCCTTTGAATATTCCTCACCACACAAAACCCTATCCACCACCCCCCAAAACCTAAGTTTTACAACACCAATAAAGACTATGACTCAATTTCTATGTATCTTCCCTTGCATCACCAAGATCACCACCTACTGAGGAGCCCTAACTAGCCAATGAGGTGATGCACCTTTTCCTCAAACCACTATCTTAAATAAGAACTTAACAACCTCCACCCACTCCTTTCTTCCCCAAATCAATTTTTGAAATCCCAAAACAAAAGGCTAACTAGGCTTTCTCAAGATTTAAACAAAGTGTTATCTAATTTATAAGAGGTTAGTGACTTCATTTTTAGAGGAAAAATTAGTATTTAAGAATCTCATTCAATCAAAATATTCTCAATTTTGCATTGCATCACCAAATCAAGCCTTATTACAGATATCATGCATCAGTTTCATTATTCATGCCATCTGATAGTTTCCTAGAGATAGATTTGATGAGAGAGCCACTATAATCCCTTACTAAATAACTTGATCCAAAGGCACCTATATTACTTCTCCAAGCTCCATCAAAATTAGTTTAAAACCACACTAGAGGAGGGGGAGCCAAGAAGATTTATTGTTTCTTGTACTTTTACCTAAATTTACTATTGACCCATTAATGAGTTGCTGAATAATGAGCCTCCATTTGGTACACATTCTCATATCTCATGCCCAAAGACAAACATTTCTACATTTAATTTGAGAATAAATGACATCCAAGATAACAACCTATATATATTTTAAATTTTAAGTAAGATATCTCTCCTTTCCTTCAAAAATATGATGATTTCTCTCCTTCTAAATTATCCACATCAAAATAGCTGGACTGACTCTCTAAAGTCTGAAAAGTGATTTTTTTAATTTGCAATTGGCCAAGAGGAAAATGCATTGAATAATGATGAGAGCCAATCCCAAGACCATTTAATCTTACAACATAGCCAAACACAACACCAAAAATCAAAGGGGAAAGAATAAAGTAGGTGATTGGTAGTTTTTTTAATCAAATTTACAAAGACTACAAAAGGAAGGGACCATAAAACTAATTTTATCCAATAGATCCTAAGTGAGGATATGTTTATGAACTACTAACCAATCAAAATCCCTTGATTTATAAAGACCTATCTTGTTTCAACATAATAATCTCACCCAGTACAACACATCATCTATTACCTCAGCCATCTGATAACCAAGGCTTACTTTAATAATTATAATTTAGGAATTTATGTATCCATTTGATTTATGATTTCAATGAAATTTAATGATTTATTTCTAAATAGATGTTTTAGGCTAGGAAAGTAGTATATACTAAACTAGAGCCATAATGTTTTCATATTTAATGTTGTTAAGGTCAAAGTTATCTAAAGTTTTTTTTGGCATGTCCATCATCCAACTAACTAGATGATTTGAAGGTATATTCACCATGTTTACTAGGTTGTATAAATTGTTCATCACATTGTGTTAATTGAATCAACATTTCATTTCAAATATTAACAAGGTCGAGCACACAAAGTTATTTGATGAGACCTATTGATTTAAATAATAATTGGATCAATTGATATATCTCAACTAGTCACATTCATCCACTTCAAATAGAAAATTCCTTATAATTCTAGACCTTACATTTTTTATTTTTTTATTTATATCAGGGTTATAGGGACACATACCCAATAAAACACACCAGATGAAAAAGATAGCTCTGGCTTAAGGATTAAAATTTGTAAGGCATATGATCAAAAAATTTGCAAAAACCATATTACTAGTTATATGATATTAATATAACAAACATTTATAGAGATATCATAATAACAATGCTGATTTATCTTACAAAAAACATTTAAGAAACTATACTACCTACCATAGTAATAGTCAACTATTGGCTATTATTCTAGAAGTGTAAGGGATTTACCACTCCAACTTCCACATATATTTTCATTATCTAAAATTTGATTTACTGGTGACAGTGAAAGCACCTGAGCCTAATATGGTATTATAGTTAAAGTCTTGTGTAATTTTTAAAGGATGTCAATAATTAATATGGTGATACTCTAAAAAAATATAAACATCTCAGGGTTAATCCTCAATTTTTAAGAAAGCATGTAATGCTACCAAATTTATATTGGCATAGTAATAAGGTGGTAATGAAAGGTTGTAGAATTATCATAACCATAATGCCAAGGTTTTTATGTAAGGTTGCTTCCCCAATATCCCTCAACATTTGACTGTAACTTAGTTATACTATTCAACTACATGCTCAAGTCATAAACACTCAAATTCATCATCAGTATGGTTAGTCCAAATGTACAATGGCACTCAAGGTATCTCCTAGGAGATACCTTGAAGGTATTACAAGGCCTTTCAAGGAATCACCTAATAATGCCTTCAAGGTGATGGAAAATTATACTTGTGTCCATGATAAAGGTATCTCCTAGGAGATACCTTCAATGTCCCCTTGAATGTATGACAATTCCCTTCGATGTATCTCCTATGAGATTCCATCAAGGGCCTTATAATAACTTAATGGGTAATTTGAAGGTATCTCCTAGGAGATGCCTTGAAATATAAATCAACTTTGGTCCACATTTGAAAGGTATCTCTTAGAAGACACCTTAAAGATATTACAAGGCCTTTCAAGTTATCACCTAGCATGACTTGTAAGGTGAAGGAAAATTCAACTCATATGAAATGTCTTTGAGGAAATTGTAATACCTTAGTGCATAAATTGAAGGTATCTCCTAAAAGATACCTTGAAGTAGAAATATACTCTGATGAATATTTGAAATGTATCTCTTAGGAGATACTTTGAATATACTACAAGGCCTTTCAAGTTATCACACAGTGTTGGTAGAAAATTAGAATGTGTAGGCCCAGATGGTTAGAGGGTAGAAAAAATAAACTAAACTTTGAACTAATCCCAAAGCTTAAAATAAATGTTAGAAATTCACAAAATAATCATGCAAGAAGGATAGAATAGAGGGAAAAGTATCAACATAAAAACCACTCAAATTTCATATATTAATTTATTTTTAAAACTCTAATACAAATTGATTTGATGCATAAACTTATAAAACTACTAATTTTTATCTCATTTTGTTGTCTTTTACAAACTATCCTTCCACCTACTAATTTTTTCCCTTTCAAATACCAAACAAATAAAAAAAATAAAATATAAACTATTGTAATAAATATGGCTACTGAGAAGAATCTCCAAAGATGAGATAGGGGTAGGTGAGGGAAATAATACTTTATTTTAACACTTCCCCTTATTCTTGACCTTCTTATCATGGTCTATAGGAATTTTATAAGTGTTAAAAACATATTTATAACTTCTCTTTATATATCCATATCCTTCTATAATCATTATGTGCTTATCTGAAGATGGATTATCAAATCATGTAGCTAGATTATTAAATTACTTAGATTGCCTACTAAAGTCTGTAACTAGACTATTTAAGTCTATAACTATACTACTAAAGTTTGTATCTAGACTATTGAAGTCCGTAGTTGGACTGTCAAAGTTTTTAGCTACCTTGTTAGAGTCCACAACTAGACTATTAAAGTATATAGCTACCCTATTATAGTTCATAGCTGGACTATCAATAATTCATGATCCTTAAAAAAATTCATAATCTCATTAGATATATACACTCACTCTCTATCCATCCTCAAAATATTGATGTAGTGTCCACTTTGTTTCTCCACCATGGTCTTAAATTGCTTGAAGATCTCAAATGAAGCCGATTTATTTTTCAAAAAATTCACCCATATATTCCAACTAAAATAATCTATGAATGTTATGAATTATACATTATTCAATAGGGAAGGGGTCTTCATTAGACTGCATAAGTCTAAATGGATCGACTCTAAAAAATATTTGGATCTCCATGCTTTACCCATGAGAAATGCACTCCTATGTTACTTCCCCAATATGCATCCTTCACACATTTTGTTTGGTTGTTATATAAGTAGCATCCTTCTCACCATATAATTATTGTGAAGAAGGTTTAACCCTCTAAAGATCAAATTCCCATATATTAGGTACCAAAGAGTAGGCTCATCTACTATATTTTTGAATGTTGATGCGATCTCACTTTGCATTCTCAATGGAAACATTTGATTGATTATCATATTGATCACTAAAATCTACCTATTACATCCACTAATAACAAATATTATGCATTAACCATTCTAAAATCTAACATTTTATCCCTTTTGGACAAGCTTCTCAATGCAAATAATGTTGTGCTTCAACCCAAACACATCGTAAACATCTTGAATTTGCATTTTATCTCCTATCTTGGTGTGAATAGATATGTTACCTTTGCCCATGATGGGAACCTTCTCATTATTTACCATATTTACCTTTGGTTTTATTTACTCATTAATATGGCTTAACATCTCTTTGATCCCACTCATGTGGTTGTTACAACCACTATCCAAGTACTATTTGTCTTTACCACTTTGCTCTACAATGTTACATGTTATGAACAAGTGTCCACCTTTCTCATTCCTATTAGGTTCAACCTCTTATGTTTTGAATTTTTTTTAATTATTCCTATTCATATCACACTCCTTTATAAACTCACTAGCATAGTGTTCATACCTTTTGTAATAATAGTTTTGGATGTTAGACTTGTCATACCTTTATGTAGATCCTACTATAGAAGTGATGTTGCTCCTTCCTCTTCCTCTTCCATGTGACTCTTGATGGATATGCCTTCCACCTTATTGATTGGTTTAAGTTTATCATCTTCCTCTATTTTTTTATCCTCTACCCCTTCCTCTCATGTTCACATTAGTCTTGAATGCTTGCTTATGGGAGGAGGTGGCTAACATATTCATCCTTTGTTCATGGGTTTATAAGGAACACATTAGCTCATATGTTGTCATTTAATTCAAATCCTTTGAATATTTAATTGCAACCAATATATGTTCAAATCTAATTGGAAGGATCCTTAACATTTTTCTATAATCCTATGATTTTTAACAATATCACCACATGTATTCATTTGATTGACAATATTAATTGTCCTTGTGAACAAGTCATTGATAGATTCATTCTCCTTAATTTTTAGGGTCTCAAAGTCCATTATTAAAAGCTTCAACTTGAAAGCTTCACCTTATCACTCACTTGATAGGAATTTTTAATAATATCTCATGCTTGTTCAGAATGGATAGCTACTACTATCCTAGGAAAGATTGAATCATCTAATGCTATTTTTATGTAGCTAAGTGTCTTGACATAATTTCTCCTATTATCTTTAAATGAATTAATTTATGCTTGGGTTAATGAATTAAAGTTTTTTAGGTCTATAACCTCACTATATCCACATTCAAACAACTCCCATAGCTCTTGAGATTTAAACATGGTTTTAATTTTGATGCTCCACACATCATATTTCTTTCCATCAAATGTAGGGAGATACTGCCATAAACCAGAACTACCTACTGCCATGTCTAAATTGGATTACAAACTAAGGGATTTAATACCATTTTTTGGTATAAAAATAGAATTTGTAGGCCTAGGTAGATAAGGGCACAACAAATAAACTAACATTTAGACTAATCCCAAAGTTTGACACAAGTGCTAGAAATGCACAAAATGATCATGCAAGAAGGATAAAATAGTGGAGGGCAGAGTATCAAAATAAAAACAACTCAAATTTCATATAGTAATTTATTACTCAAACTCTAATACAAACTAATTTTATGCATAAAATTACATAGATATAGATGTTACAAAATAATTACAAAAAACTTTTATACTTTCCTTCCATTTTGCTAACTATATTTATTCTTCTGCCTGATCTATACTAGACTATTGTCTATTTATCTTATTACTATTATTTGTTCTTTTCTTCCCCTATTTTTTGTAAAATGTTTATGCATTATACATTCATTTTCTTCTTATTCTTTAGGTTTATGTTATTTATTTGACTTACACAGTCTGTTGCTATGTTAATCTACTTCCTTTAGGATACAACTCTACATTCTCTAGGAATTTTATTTTATTATTACTCTTTTTCTATAGGTTGATACTCTGTTGTCATATGAATATTTTTACTACACTAATCTCCTCTCTATCCCCTTACATTATATTTTTATCTCATTTTTTTTCTTTTACTAACTATCCTTCCACCTTCCACTTTTTTTTCCCTCCAAACAATAAACAACTCCCAAAAAATTCAAATTCAAATTGTTGTACTAAGGGGAAACTCCAAAGATGAGACATGGGTAGGTGAGGGATAGAATAATCTATTTTAACACCCAATAGTGATTTTAAGGTGAAGAAACATTCCACTCATGTGTATGATGGGAGATACCTTCAACGTCCCCTTGAATGTATGATAATGGCCTTTAAGGTATACCCTAGGAAGTGTTGTGCACATGAACATAAACCTAGTTAGGTGAGTGTGTATCAAAGAAAGTAAGTCATATATGACTCTATACATCTTAACACCTCTTGCACACATGTATTTCAACTTTACATAGAACCAAATCCCCTATCCATCCTACTTGGCACTATTTAATTTTTTCACAGTAAAAAAAATGTTAAAAATTTGTTATAATGTCATTAGAGAGATATGACCTTGGGTTAGGCTTGTGTAGTAGTTGTAGACACCTAAATCATGTCTAAATTTGGTCTTTCCCCTCTTTTGGTCCATTCCTAACCCATTCCTAACCCTTTCAATTACTAATTTAAAATAATACACTTATTTTGAATTAACCCCCCTCCTTGGACACCTCACCCATGACACCTCGCCTAGGACACCTCACCTTGGACCATTTCCCATCCTATGACTCACCTAAGACCTATTATTACTCCCCTCCAACTGCCTAACAAACTCTCGTGCGTATTTATCCTTACCTTCGACCAAATCTCCAACCAATTGTGCACTTGGCGGATGCAGAACGGGCTTACTGGGCCTTTTACGCGTTTTAAACCTGCCGACGTCGATCAACTATCGGCCGATGCCGGCGGGATCACCGACGTCGGTTTAATTAAACTGACGTCTAACCTCTACCCTGGCTAATCAAAAAAAAATCTCAATTTCTCGCCTAATCTCAATTTCTCGCCGAATCACGAAATCACGAGTCTGGAATCTGGAGTCTTCGACCATCCGTCATTCTGCCAATCTCTCAGCGAAGCCTCTCACTCTCTCCCTCAAGTGGAACAACAGGTATTCTACATCAGAGTTCTACATCAACAACAGGTCTTTCACACTAGCAGCACCATCAACAGGTACGACATCAACAACATTCTTTCGGCAGACAGAGGTAAGTATATTGTCTGTGTTTTCTTTGTGTTTCCTAGTCATTTGCTTTTATGTATTATGAATTAGATCAAACACTCCCTCTACCTAGACTAGACTATTAACCAAGCCAGACCCGAACCCTTATCTCCTCCATCTCTCTGTTGCCTCTGTCCTCTGTTAGACCATACACTCTGCCCATTTAACCAACTCTCAGACCCAGACCCAGACCATTCAACCAAGCCCAAAACTTTGTCTCAGACCACTCACGCAAACCCAGACCCTGTCCACAGACCACAGACTCAACCAGACCCCGTTCACGCTTACTACCCTGACTGACGCCGGTCACTTCCCCCACCGACGTCGGCAGACTAACCGACGTCGACAGATCCCGACAATCGACGCCGGCGACTGTGTCCAGGCTGACAGCATCTTTCAGGTAAGCTTTTGCTTCCTTTTCATTTCCATCTTTTATCATTTTTAGTCTTTTTAGCATTCTGTTATTTATCAGACATCTTGTATCAAACAGTGGGTTGACCTCCCTTAAGGAAGTTTTCATACTTCTGGGATCAAGCTTTCGCTTGGCAACCCACCATCTCCTTATCTAACGCCTTCTTTTGTCCAAGTCTCTTTTCTTTGCAGGTGTCATTCCTCCACAACCAAAGAAGAGTACTCACAGTGTCTAGATTACAGTGCGCAGACTACATCCAGGTACACATCAAGCCTTGACCATATCTTAGTTTCTTAATTCTTCTTTGAATATAGAAAGCAAAATTTGAATAGAAACATTCTGGCACGCCCGATGGGACACTTAAGGGCCTTCCTTGGGTTCCTTTCCTTCTTTTTTCATATAGGGTGCATTTAGGATCCTCCCTTTTCACCCCTTCCTTCTTTTCTAAATGACACTATAAGCAGGAATAAAAAGAATTTTCTTTCCTTTCTTGCATTTCTAGACTAGTCCAAAAATCATTTTCTTCAACCCTTTCTCAAACTTGTTTTTCATCCGAACTTCACATTTCAACTTGGGGCATTAAAACACTTTGCATTTCATTTCTGCTTGTGCTTGCATTAGTCCACACTTAGTAATTAGTCCGCATATTGAATTAACCACACCTATGTTACACAACCAAACCACGTGCACAAATTAAACATCAAACAATACTTGAGACAAGGCCCGACTGGGATTTCATCCCCCAGTGGATACCTTACCCCTACCTGGCAATCTCGCTTGGATTTCATCACCAAGGGGAAAGCCCACTCCGTTCTCTGGCGGAGGATAATCTCTAGGCAAGGTATATTTTGGCTAAGCGAGACCAGCTAACCACTGGAATCGTGAAGTGAGGGGAGCTTGATCATTAGCACTAGGCCACGTACCGAACCTAATACAGACTTCTTGAGAGCCTAAACATACCTAAAACCATCCATAGGCTACCTTTTCTAGGACCCTTCTTTCAGCCAACCTCCCCAAACACTCATCTAAGGCATAAGCCACAGGATTCTAAAGTTGATTCTTAGGATTTAGCGCTTAGTGTCTGCCCATCTCCATCTCTGTTTCTCTGTTCTTATCTACTTTTTTGAGTTGTGAGGATGCTCTTCTTTCTTTTTTCCAAGAATCTTCAAATTTCACTGAGTTTTTGGAAATCACAGTGACCGGCATCGGCTTTACCACCGACGTCGACCATTTTTCCTCACCGGCATCAGTTTTCTGACCGACGTCGGCCACCTGATATCACCGACATCGGTTTTTAAACTGACGTCGGTCACTGTCACAGTCCCCTTTTTCAAAATAACAACTTAAAACCCGACCCCTTTTTTTACCAAAACCTCATTTTGTGTTTCTGAAACTGAAAACACACAGTTTCTGGAACCTGACCCTCTTCTTGACCACGCTCTCTCGTCCCTAACCAATCCTATCATGGAGTTCCACTCAGAGACTGAAAGAACTCCTACAGGACCAACCCTGACTCAAATTCCCATCATCTCTAAAGGGGACCAAGATTTTGAAAGATTCTTGGACCTCAATACTGTAGCCCTCCAAAACTATCTCGCGAGAAACCCAATGCGAGGCCTTTCAGGTGACATGGCGATGACATCGACACCATTCGCCACCCAACCCTTTACGACTCAGCCTTTCACCTCAACCATTAACCCAACCATGGCCAATACGCAAAGTGTGGCCTCCACATCCATTTTTGGACCAACCCCCATCGAGGTTCCATTACCCCCTCAACCACACACAATTCAATCGAGTTCTACATCATACTAGAACTTGGTTGTCTCGACCCCTCACACTCTTGCGCCCATAAATGCAGGAGTGCCAACCTTTCTTTCTACCAGTGCCGCCATTCAACCACCTTTGGTGGTGTCTAGTCAACTTATACCTTTGACCTTCATAACGCTACCACCTTTGACCTTCACATCTATCCCTACGACTAGTTATACATAGGTTGCGCCCCTACAAGTGCAACCAACTACGTCGCATGCCTTCTCTAGCCTCTTTCAAGTGCCCTACAACCTAGGAGGTGTTCCATCCGCCAATCCGTCAGCAGACGTCATTAAAATGCTGATGGATAAAATGTCCAGTCTCGAGACCTCTATCTCTGGTTCATGCAATGCTCTCTCGTATGAGCAAATTTACAACGAGCCCATCCATCCTTCTATCCCTATCCGACCATATCCCAACCAATGGGAGCTCCCTAAATTTACTCGCTTCCAGAGTAAGGAGGACCCACAACAACATCTACGGGCATTCAGACATGCCTACTATCTTATTGCCCATGATGATGCGTTACTTTTACGCATGTTCCCTATGTCCCTTTCTGGCCCTGCCCTTGACTGGTATGGCTCTCTTACCAGACATTCTATCTCTTCATTCATTCAACTTGCCCAATTATTTCTCGACCATTTTTCTATCAACATCACCAAACAAGTCTCAATCACAGACCTTTACTCCATTAGGCAATTCGACGATGAATCAATAGTCGATTTTGTCGCCCATTGGAGAGGCTTGATTAACCAGCTCTCCTTCTCCTTGCCTCAACCTGAGCTCATCGAGCTCTTTTCTCAAGCATGTGCCAGCCACATCTCTTTTACCTTGCAGATTCAGACATTCCACACTTTCGATGAAGCTTTCACCATGGCTCGAAAGCTTGAACTCTGCGCCCTTGAAGAGGATAAGGTCAAATTGCATAATACCAATGCAAAAACCAATGACCATTCTTCTTCCAGACCTTCTTCTTCTACCAACCCCAAACCCAAAGGAGTGGCCAACACTGTGGTCATTAGATCACCATCTTTGACAAAAACTAATTACTCTTAACCTTCTACATCTCCAAGCATCACCAAACAATTCCAACAGCGGTACATCCAACGTTCATACACTCCACTTGGAGAATTATACGCTTCCGTTTTGGAAAAACTACTCAAGCAGGGGGTCCTCAATCTCCCTCCAATCTGACCACCTCAATTCGACCCTTCAAAATCCCTCCCTACATGGTATAGGGAGGCTGATTTTTGTCACTTTCATCACGTCCACGGCCATGACATCGAAAATTGCCGAACCTTCAAGAACATCATCCAAGACATGATCGACAAGGGGGATCTTATTTTAGATAACCCAAACGCTCTGCCAAACCAAAACATCGACATCTTCAAACAACCATTCCCAAATCATCCGCCTATTCAAAACAACATCCAAACCACAACTAGTGACTCCCAAGACCATAATATTCACACAATCAACACTATCTTGCCTCTTGTCCCTAACCAACCTCCATCACAGGATGAAGAACTTTCTTCTCCTATTAGTCCTCCATCTACCTCTCTCATACTAGAGGACACCTCGACCATGCCTATGCCATTAGCCTTACCTTCATTCGAAGACCTTACCTTGCCTACTCCTCAAGCACAAGCAGAAGGCACGATCATCCCTGCCTCCTTCTCTCTTAAGGAGCCGCACTCTCCTATTTCTTCTCCACCAAGAGAAGACCCAGCCTCTTCACCCATTTTGACCGAAGAAGACCCAGTCACGGTGTCCTCTTGCCTTTTGCCTGAGATTGTTACATCTCACTCACCTCCGTCCACATCTAAGCCCAAACTCGCACAAGCACCCACCTTACCAAAAGAGATTGAACCTCTTGGTGTTCGCCCCACATCTAACCTCGCCTCTTGCAATAATGGCCCTCAAACCATATCAAAGAAGGCTACTAGACCACACCGGAGGACTCCTCCCCCACCTTCTTCATTACCTTCAATTTTGGGCCCGCATCCATTCACTTTAATAGGGGTGTTGCCTACTCCCATACTTCACAGAGGCAAGTTGCTTCCATTACTCCCTCAACCCCTCAGACATATATCTCTTCCAAACCATTGACCTATGCCTCTTATGCCTTTCAAACCAAAGTCATCAATCCCCACTGCGATAAAACATCCAGACCCGTTAGCAGGTTCTTATGCTTTGCTGTTACGACAATTGTTGCAGTCCTCTCGCATCTATCTCCCGCCGCTTAAGCCATATCAATCTCTCAGATCAAAACTACCCTGGTTTGATGACACTCGCATTTGTGCGTATCATCGCATGCCTGGGCATGACACTGAGCATTGTTGTGCCCTCAAGGTTGTCATTCGCCAATGTCTAGGCAATGACACCCTTCTTCTCGACCACGTTATCAACGAACCTTCAACACTGCCCCACTCATCAACTCTCAGATCAAAACCATCTTGGTTCGACAACTCTAAATTCTGTCATTATCATCACACTCTGGGACATGACACTGAGTGTTGTTGCGCTCTCAAAGCTATCATTCATCAACAACAGAGAAAGGATTCCCTTCTCATCAAGGACCCTCTTGACCACCTCTTCGACAAATTATCAACACTGACCCATGCCTCTCAAACCTCATCACCTAAATCGGGATCTCCACGCTAGACTATGATCCCTTTGCCACCTTTGACCCCATTATTCGACATCAACACAGTCCATTTAACCACTAAGCCTCAACTGACCTTGACCAATCTATCCAACATTCTTCCTAAGCAACTGGGGGAATCCAACCTTATCTTGACCTCGACCAAACATTCAACCAAGCCTTCGACCATGTCATCAACCATGACCTCGACTAAACCTCGACCACACATAGTCCAATCATCAACCAACCTTTTTAATCATGACCCCGACCAGCATCAACCAAACCTTGACCAAACTTCAATTATCAAACATCGACCAACCAAACACCTATCATTTCTTCAAACGGTCATTAATCATTGTGACCAATTTGGAATGAAGCAAATGGGGCAAGTTTGCTCCCAATTAACTCGGACCTTAACACCATCATGGGTCAGGATTTGGTCAGAACCTGAGCCCCTTTTATGTCTTGCCTCTTTGACCAGTCCACTGTTAGTCAAGTAATTATTCATTTAACATTTAACTTGAGCTCAATCCCTTGAGCACTCCCTGTCACCGTCATTCCTATTCCCTTCAACCTCACTCCTAACCCTTTTGGCAAGCATGCACGCTTCGTCCTAATAAAAGGGAAACCCTCTAAACCTCTATAGTCAAGTCCATGACCAAAAGTCCAGTCAGCAAATTAATCCAATATATATATCAAAATGGGATGCATATTCCAAGGTCATAAAACTATAAATGTAGACTACTCCCTTGAAGGATATCTACATCATCATTGCTGTATTTACTAGACTACTCCCTTGAAGGACAGCTAGGCCAAAGTCATATCAACAACATCAAAAAGTAGAATATAGACCACTCCCTCGAAGGATGGCTATGCATAAATTTTGCCACATACACAGCACTATCTCTTAGGCTTCCTGCATCGATCAGCTTCACGACATGACCACAAAGCAAGACAATATCCCATCGCAGGCTTCCCGCATCGATCATTCTACCTTTAAAAAAAAAAAAAAAAAAAAAAAAAAAGAAACTGACTGACAAACTTTAGAGTCATGGACTTGTCTATAGTCGTTCTCGGGGTCACCTATAAAATGGGCAAAGTTTTTCCTGCCAAAAGGGTTCCCCCTTTCTCTCATTATCAATCCTATCACCCCTACATACTCAAGGGATTTTGAGCTCACTTAACGTCAAGTGATTCGATTATTGCTCTAACACAACCACTGATCAACGATGCAATGCATGAATGGGTCTTTTGTTTCTAAACAACCCCTATCCATGCTCTCATTCTGGTCCTTGTCAATGAAAGAGTAATTCCCCTTTCACTTTTGACACATCTTGGTCACACTTCCAACCAAATCATTATCTATCCAACCAAACCCAAACCCAACCAATCAAACCTTTTCAGACCATCAACCCGACCTAGTCCATTTCACATAGTTTTTGTGGACACCAATACACATGGAAACTATCGACCTGACACAATTTATGTCAAGCATAAACCAATACTTGCTGATGCATAAATGACCTTAATTCATTTTTAGCATACATCCATCACGACTATGGACAATTGCTAGGAATGAAAGACCCTCGACCGATGCTACAGAATACACCATTGGAAAAGGCTGTAGCATCATTTTCTTCTCATCATTTCAACTTTGACCTCGACCAAAACCAGCCTATCGACCTCTTTGACCCTCTGTCCGAACTACATTGGTCTGAGGCCCTTCACACTTGGGCTATGTAGGCAGCACTCAGATGATACGACATCATCTGGGGTTAGCTCGACCACCCTCGTTTGTTTGTCTCTCTGATGGATAAACCTTTTTTCCTCCTTTTGACTACTGACCATTTGAGATCACTTATATCTCAACCTGACCAGCGACCATGGAGATCACGCATATCTCCTTAGACCCTGACCACTTCCGAGACAACTCTGTCTTGGTTTTGTTTGCACGCATGCTACCTCACGAATAGATAGCAAAATTGTTCGCAGACCTTATTTTTGACCTTCACAAGTATAGGATCGCAAGCCGGTTGATCCGCACAACTTATGACTTTTTCATGTTTCCAGGAGCACTTCCTGAGCCTGGGATACCTGGAACATGATGACCATTTGGAGCTACAGCTTAGATTGAATAACCCGATCAACAGACGACTAAATGCTGGGGCCTGATTATTTCAATTTTGGCACTCCTCGACCTTTTGACTGTGACCATTTGACCTAACTATCCCGTGAAGTGGTATGCGCACAATCACAACTTTTGCAGCATTCACCCTCACTCTCCTTCTCATCCACCTTTTGTCAAATCGGCACCCGACATCAGGTTCCCTTCCCTCGACTCTCGCTTTGAGGGGGAATACCTCATCCATACCTCGGGGCAATCCACATCATCCCACACTTAGGGCAACCAACTCCTATTTTTGTCTTGCAGTTCGTCTAAAACAACCAACAAGACAAAAAGGGGCAAATGTAGACACCTAAATCATGTCTAACTTTGGTCTTTCCCCTATTTTGGTCCATTCCTAACCCATTCCTAACTCATTCAATTACTAATTTAAAATAATACACTCATTTTGAATTAACCCCCCTCCTTAGACACCTCACCCATGACACCTCGCCTAGGACACCTCACCTTAGACCATTTCCCATCCTATGACTCACCTAAGACCTATTCTTACTCCCCTCCAACCACTTAACAAACTCTTGTGCGTATTTATCCTTACCTTCGACCAAATCTCCAACCAACTGTGCACTTGGCGGATGCAGAACGAGCTTACTGGGCCTTTTATGCATTCTAAACCCGCCGACGTCGGTCAACTGTCAGCCGACGCCGGTGGGATCACCGACGTCGGTTTACTTAAATCGACGTCTAACCTCTACCCTGGCTAATCAGAAAAAATCTCAATTTCTCACCTAATCTCAATTTCTCGCTGAATCACGAAATCACGAGTCTAGAATCTGGAGTCTTCGACCATCCGTCATTCTGCCAATCTCTCAGCAAAGCCTCTCACTCTCTCCCTCAGGTGCAGCAACAGGTATTTTGCATCAGAGTTCTACATCAGCAACATGTCTTTCACACCAGCAGCACCATCAATAGGTACGACATCAACAACATTCTTTCGGCAGACAGAGGTAAGTATATTGTCTGTGTTTTCTTTGTGTTTCCTAGTCATTTGCTTTTATGTATTATGAATTAGATCAAACACTCCCTCTCCCTAGACCAGACTATTAACCAAGCCAGACCCGAACCCTTATCTCCTCCATCTCTCTGTTGCCTCTGTCCTCTGTCAGACCATACACTCTGCCCATTTAACCAACTCTCAGACCCAGACCCAGACCATTCAACCAAGCCCAAAACTTTGTCTCAGACCACTCATTCAAACCCAGACCCTGACCAGACCCTATCCACGGACCATAGACTCAACCAGACCCCGTTCATGCCTACTGCCCCGACCGACGCCGGTCACTTCCCCCACCGACGTCGGCAGACTAACCGACGTCGGCAGATCCCGACAACCGACGCCGGTAGGACCACCGACACTGGTGACTATGTCTAGGCTGACAACATCTTTCAGGTAAGATTTTGCTTCCTTTTCATTTCCATCTTTTATCATTTTCAGTCTTTTTAGCATTTTGTTATTTATCAGACATCTTGTATCAAACAGTGGGTTGACCTCCCTTAAGCAAGTTTTCATACTTCTGGGATCAAGCTTTCGCTTGGCAACCCACCATCTCCTTATCTAACACCTTCTTTTGTCCAAGTCTCTTTTTTTTGTAGGTGTCATTCCTCCACAGCCAAAGAGGAGTACTCACAGCGTCTGGATTACGGTGCGCAGACTACATCCAGGTACACATCAAGCCTTGACCATATCTTAGTTTCTTAATTCTTCTTTGAATATAGAAAGCAAAATTTGAATAGAAACAGTAGTACTTAATTCTATTGAGGTGTGTACAAATACATTCATTTGCACCCTTTAGTGTACTTACGGGTGGTTTTTGGATACATGTGTGTATCATATGAGATACCTTTAAGGACCTTAAAATATATTCATGAGTAACTTGAAGGTATCTTTTAGGAGATACCTTGAAGGAGAAATCCACTTTTGTGCATGTTTGAAAGGTATCTCCTAAGAGATGCCTTGAAGGTATTATAATTTAATTCAAGTTATCACCTAGTAGTCCTTTGAAGCTAAAAGATAATTTATTAATGCAAAAATGGAAAATTCCTAATTTTGATTGCCAAAGTGCATAATGCAAATCTAGAGAAGCTTAAGTGTCAAAGATGCTATATCACACTAAAAATAAAATATAGTATACTCAAACATGCAAATTCAAAGGTTACCCAATTATTAGACTGATATTACACATCTTCAAAAATGATTATTATTAGCATGCCAAAGATATTCAAATCATATATAGATTAAAATGAATGATTGTATTTAAAATGGATAACTCATACACAAATTTAAGTACTTAGTTAACCAAATAATAGAACATCTCAAGTAATCCACATAATTGGAAAAGAATCAATATTTGCACATAAAGACAAAGTCAAGTAGAACTCTTTCAAATTTATTATTAATATGAAGAGAAAAAATTATCATATTTGGGCTTGGGAGGTTACATGTATTTATAATCTTTGGATGGAAAGGTGTCATATCTTCAATCTTCACCTAAAATTACAAGTCCAAAAATAGATCCATAGGCTCAAGATCATGCGCAATGAAAGTGTCTAAACTTAGAATTTCTAGTAAAAATATAATAATTATAATAAATGTATTAGGAATTATAGCTCCAACTTAAATATACATACACATATATAATCATTTTAAATCATGGTGTTGATGTGACACCGCTATTTGGAAAAGTTTAAGAAGAGATTGAGGTTGTCATAAGAGTAACTATGGGTGAAATGAACACTAGACCTATTGTATTTTTAATTATTATGAAATTAGAAGACTAAGAATCTTGAGATGTTATATCAACACTTATAGCTGGTTGAGTAACTAAAACTAAAGTTGAAGCTTTCTATTTTTCTTTAAGTTGTTCTAATAATGCACCCCCTACCTCAAATTCTTTGTTTACAATATCAAAATTGATAAAGGCTTAATAATTCTAAATGATTTAGCCACTAACCCACCTTGTTCTTCCTTTAGGATCTTAAATACATCTACTAAGGCTTTAACTTTAGTTACTCTATTCTTAGCAAAACTAACTAGGTGTAGAATCTTCTTATTGGTTTCGTAGATGGATTCCTCCACCTCCTTCTTAAAAATATCTATTGGTAAATGAATGAGGCTCCCAAAATTAAGCCTATTAACCATCTTGATAGTAAGAGTAATACCCTAAGTGACCCTCATATTTTATAAAGTTTCCAAGGCCTCACTCTCATATCTGGTAAAAAGTCTCAATAATGCCTTCAATTGATTAAGCCAATTAAGAGAATCATCTCTTTTCACAATGGCATAATTCAAGCACCACTCCATGTCCATACCATAAATTAAATTCAAATGGTTTAGATAAATATTCATTTAACATAAAATCAAGTAATTCAACCTCTTTTCCAATTATTACATTTGATGTCATAGCTTGGTGATGTTTACCTAGTTAGGGTAGGTAATTGCTCTAGAGGCCCAAATACTATACAAAATATCATATAGTTTATTGGTTTCACTATGCACATAAACAATGATTTAATAAGGGGAATGGGTGATTTAAATTTGTTTCCACCTTATTAATGTATCCTCATTATTGTGGTGCATTTATTTTAAGGCTGCCCCTATGAAACAAATAAAATCTTTGAAGTTATTAATATATTTTATAGGGTCCCCTAGGTTCTTCTTCAGTTTATTTGTAAGAGGAAAAATATTTTATCTCTACTCAAACTCCACCTCCTCACCTATACCAAGGTTCACCACCTTCCTCTTCCTCACCCTTTAAAATATCACACTCTTCTTATCAACCTAGTAGAGACTATGATAAATTTAGTTACAACTAGGTTTTATCTTCCATTCTTGGCTTCCTACATCTCTTTCACCCATTGAGGAACTACAAGAACCCCTATTTATTCAAATTGAGTTATTAATTGAGATGAATAAGGTCAATGAGTCATATGAGTAGGTGTAAATAATGGAAGAATTATGGAATTATTCATCTAAGTGGGAAATAAAAGAGACTATTGGATAATTCTATCCCCTAGAGCATGTTTTCTTCTTGGTGAGACCTCAGATATATACCTAACCAAACCATGGGTTATCTCCATATTAATTATGTCTTAGGATACTAGTGATGCCTATATAAAGGGCACTCCTATTTTTACCAACTTTATTTTTGAAATGGATGGACTCTGATGATAAAAAATAGACACATTACCAGCTCTTCATAATGGACCCTCTTCTTTGGGATCTTTATTGACAAATTGGAAATAATTGATGAATCCTTAAGAGTAATAAATACAAAATCTTGATAAATAACAAAATATATACTAAATAATATATTTCAACATTTATAGATGAAGAAACAGTAGAAGAAACTACCTCAATAATCCTTTGGATTGGTTGTTTCTTGAAGACTTATTACTCTTCCAGACTCAAGGCTTTAGCTTTCTCAAACTCTACCTCTTCATCATATGGGTGATTATCTTAAATATTTCATTTCTCTACTTCTTTTGTTTCCTCAAAAGCATCTTCTTCATCTTCATCATTAGAGTAATTAACTAGTTATACTAGTTTTATTTCTTCTTCCACAAAAAACCTTGCCTAAGTTTTTGCTTCATTTTCTTTATTAGCTTCCTCTAATTTTCCCCTCTCAAGAGAATCCTAAATATTATATAGAGTAATATATTATATTTATTCCAAATAATTTCTCTCAATAAGAGTACGAGAATCCTTTGGCTTCCTTCTATAGGTGAAAATGGAGGGAATGGAAGGTAGAAAAGAAGGTGACACAACTGAAGGAACAAAAGTGGAAGGAGGCATCAAAAGAGATGGTAGTGAAGGCATTATAATATTTGATATGGATTTTGGATGAATTTTTTTTGTATATGAAATGGTAGAGGTACTATGAGTAAAGGTATACTCACTAATGGATGTAAGTGTTGAATGGATGGCCATAATACATGTTAGAAAATTAGGAATAGTTAGAATAAAGTGAAATAAAATTATAATAAATATATAAGAATCACCTATGTCACATTTTTTAAGGGGGGAAAAAGAGTCATCACAAAATTATTCTTCCTTTCTTCACTTGGAGAAGCTACCAACCTATCTCTTATAGTTATTATGCCCAAAACTTGGGTGTCAAGATATTTTTTAGAGGAGAGGACCTAAGGACTTGTAAGAACCCTTAAAATATCCCTTTTACAATGAGAATTAGGTTCTATTTAGACACAAAATTTAGTTGTCTACTTGTATGTATGATCTTGTAGAGGAGAAGGAGGTTGATCCTATTGCTAAGAGACATGAGTCTAGGATTGTAGTCATTAGTTATTTAATGCCCTCTCAGATTCTTCCCTAGTGGCTTGAGGATTATATTGTAATCACTGATCCCAAACCATGGACATGGAATTATATTTCATATTCTTCCATATAACCAAACCATCAGGCACATTCCAAAATATGGTATCATGGTCATACTCCTCATGCCCATAATAAATATGCACCTTCTTCTTTTCCTAAATTTGTTAAAGGTATCCTCTAACCCTTTTCCTCAATCCCATTATCTGAACGGTGTCAATTTCATATTTTAATTGGTCCTAATTTTATTATCTTAGTTGAAATGTGACATGACCACATACTATATTTGGTCAATGCTAATGGGAGTCTTAAAATAATGAGCTAGGTGTGTTTGACCTAGTTCTTCATTAATATTATTATAAACCTAAAAAGCTATTTATTGTTTATCAATCTTATCTAGAACATGGTGTGGCATTAATAAGGGATAATTCCTCATCCCTTCAATCTAAATGACTATAACATATAGATAGAACTAATAGTCTCCCTATTTATGGAGTTTCCAATGTTCTTGGATAACCTATGCATAACTTTCCCATGGATTTCATGATATATCTAAGGGTAAAATTCATTCAATTTTTTTTTTAAAATTTCATACCTATATCTATATATGAATATAAATAAATGATCTTCACCCATTCTATTAGCCACATATTTTTCTAAGGGTTGCCACAACTCACCATAACTTTTAAAAATAGTTCCCATAATAAATCCAACAAATATGACATCATATAAAAAATACCATCTAATGGCCTTTGGTATAGAGAGAAAATTTGGGACTTCAATCTAGCATAGATAATTTTTCCCAATGCAACCAATTAATCAGAGGTTAACAAAATATCCAACAATAGAACCCACTCAACCTGAACATATACAATACTTGAAAATCCATACAATTTATTAAATAGATCTATTATTATCCTAAACCCAAGACTAAATTTAAGTATTTAGTTAGACATAATGCCCCATTTTTTATTCGATTTCTAGCCCTCGATAAGTCACTCTTTCAATTTCCCTCCTACAATGTTTTCTTTAAGCTAGACATTAGCCAAAATTTGATTATAATTTATTTTAGAGGAAGTTAACCTAAGATACTTCTCTAAATCCTTACCAAAAATGTACAAAGTCACTTTCTTATTTTTCTTATTATATAATCAATCACCAGCAAAAGTGTCATTGAAAAACAAATCTCTAAGAAGGTCTATGCATGACATTACCTCTAGTTTCATACATGTCTGATGAAAAACCTACACCTTAATGGGAATCAAATCATCAATGTATTACTTATGAGATAGTGATATTTTATCCTAAGCCAAGGACAACATTAATGATTCTAACTAATCTAAAATTTTATAATAATGGTGGAGTTATAAATCTAAATAAATTTTCATAAACACTGTATCAAATTACTCGATCATGTCTATAAAATCATACAGATAAAGGTTATTTAACTATTTGAAAGTTGATGCCATTGGATATATGCATCTAGTTCTGTCAAAAATATTGGTTCAAATTCATAAAAACTTTTGATGAATTAAGTATTATAAACATATGAGAGTTTGAATACATAGTATTCACTTGATATAACAACTAAGTGAATTCCCCTTCGGTGTAGATGTTGCATATATCATTCAAATACTTTAAACACTAAATGTATTCATGCACCATTAATGGAGGTATGAACTTTTGGTTTAAATTCCCATTTAATTATGAAAATTCTAGTCAACTTTAGTGGGTTCAATTACTTACCATATGGAAAACCTTTCTTAACTTTCAATGTCTAATCAATGACTTTGAGACAACTATCAATGATGATTACTACATAACTAGGGCCAATTTATTTAGATGATGATAAGTGTCAATTATTCATTAATATGGGGCTTCATACCTTTCATTATGCTTAAAACTTCCATTGTTATAATTTAATTATATCATTCCACATGTTGAGATCTCAAAGGCCTAGAGACAACAGAAGTCCAGGGCATTAGACCACAAACCAAAGAGCTATTTAGTCTTCTATGAGCCTATTAAAATGAAGGGATGCTAAGTGTAATACATTTGGGGATCCAAGAGTACCAAAATATGAGATGCAAATCCTTTTAAATTTAAACCTTGTTGATGAACTAATAAAGTTTCCATTTCTCCATTCTATCAAGGGAGTGCCACTTTAGTAGGTCTATAGAGTGTAAGAGCATAAAACACTTAAAACTCCTATTGCCTTGTAATACCTATATGGTTAACTTGAAAGTATCTCTTAGGAGATACATTGAATCCACTATTGTGCATGTTTGAAAGGTATCTCCTAGGAGATACCTTGAAGTTAACCTTGAAGGTATTACTATTAGAGGTAAAATCATTGAGAGGGGGGGTGAATCAATAAGCTCGAAAAATCCAACTTCAATTATGATCTTTATAAACACTTAATTAGTTACCAAAAACATTCATGAAGCATACACAATATTCATAGCAATGATCAAGAGAGATAATAGAAGATCAATCACATAACACATGCCATATGTGGGAAACCCTCTTGGGGGAAAAAACCCACTAGAACATGTAATTGGAATACTATCCTATAATAACAAGAACTAAGTTAGACCATCTACAAATATGAAAATTTAAAATTTATATGAAAATTTAAAATTAATATGAAAATTTAAAAATTAATTTGAATTTCTAATTTAAATATATAGGTAAAAAATCAAAAAAATATTGGTTAAACTCTTGATTTAAAGGGACCTAGTATATGTAACTAGGGTTCAGAAGAAAACAAATTTTTAAAATTACTATAAAATTTTAAAAATAAATATGAATTTTTGATTTAAATATGTAGGTAAAATTTTGGAAAAATTAGGAAGGAATTTTCCCTAGGGGTTTTAGGGTTTTTATGCACAAAAGGACCTAGTAAATTTAACTAGGGTTTGGAATAAATGATTTTTAAAATTACAAAGGTAAATTTAAAAATTAAATATGAATTTTTGATTTTAAAATATGCAAAAAAAATCAAAAAATTATTAGAAAAATTAGTAATGAATTTACCCTAGGGTTTTTTATGCACAAATGAAGTAAATCGGGTTCACCAAATGATTCAATAGTTTTGGGAATATTATAGTCTTATTCCTAATTTATTTTAGGGTCTGAGTTGACCAAATTAGTAAATAATACTGCAATAGTTTAGCTACTAATTTATATAATTTAACTCTATTTTTAAACTTTTTATAAATAGCAATAAATATGAAAAAGTAAGACTTATCTAAAAATTATATGAAACAACTAAGACAGGGTCTGAAATTTACTATGTAAGACTGGGACAATGTCAAAAAATAGGATTTGGTTTTCATTTTATGAAAGGATAGGAGCACTTAAATAGGAAACCCTAGAATTTGACATTATAGTCCTCTTATACCATTCTTGTCCCAATGATCTAAGTTTTATAGGTTTTGTTTGTTTTCCTTATGTGAGCCTACCTATGAATTTTGACGATTGAAGGTTTACATAAGTCTTTATAGAGTTGATTTAGTCTTCAAACCCTATCCTTCATTCTGCTTTGAGAAATCTTGAGAAAGAAGGGGGGTTAGTTTGTGTAAGATGCACTAAATTTGTATCCATGCCCCTTATGTGGATACACTACCTATAAACCAATACTCTGAAGAGGGATCAAGCCATATAGTTCTCCTACTTGATGTGCTTTGTGCAATAGTGTTATGAAGATGCAAAAATGCTAAACTGGGTGTGCTTGATGTAGCTAGGGACTGGTGTGAGGATTTAGATGTTCTTTTAGTTGTATTGGATGGTTGTATGTAGAGAATACATAAGTTTTCCTCAAATCTTGCTTATATTCTTGCTTGCTTTTGTAATATTTGCCAACCCCTTCTAAATGAACTTTGAATGGGATTTTATAAAAGATCTATTGGTCATGGGTTGAATGTATTTATGTTATACTGATAAGAAGAAGGATAATAACTAGGAAGAAATAACTATTAGCACTAAAAATGTAATTGGATAGGATTGCCAAAAATAGACACCCTAGGGTCCGATGTTAGAGTCTAAATTGGGTGCTATTGTCCTATAGGTGTAGGACCTAAGGGGATGCAATTATCATAGGAAATATAGCCTAACTAATTTGTAATCAAGTTTTAGAAGTCTATAGATGATTGAGAATAATAAAAAATGTGTCTAGAAGGGTCATGAGAGCATGCAAGAGGGCCTCATGGGTTGATTGTCATAAGCCACACTCAAGCTACCAATTTTTGCATTTTATATAACTACATGTTACCACCTTTTCATTTATACCATATACATGATTCTCTGATACAATTTTTTTATTACTGGTAAATGGTTTTGAAAGGGACCATACCCAATACAAAATAAGGCTCAAAATCTAAATAATATATTGGTACAATAGTATTTTTTTGATGAGTGGGGTCCACCCCCTAGCTACAAAAAAGGTCTAAAACTAGAATAGACAAGAAAGGGCAACAACAAGGAGTATCCTGCTAAATAACAACACCAAAATAGCATATCAACAACAAATTCATAGCTACAAAGTAGTACCAAAACAACAACAATCTAGAGAAAATAAGAACTAGAAAGAAAAAAGGAAGCTTCACTTGAGGAGCTTGTTAAAGCTATTATTGAGTCCCTCCAATGCATTAAAAATATTGAGAGTATTAGTTTGAGATGGGTCTATGATTTCAATGGTGGTTAGAGCATAAGTATTCTTAGTGCCACCCTTCCACAAGCTTGAATGTAAGTTGTTAAGGGTGAAAACTTTCCTAACTTAAGGCTCAATGAACTCCAAAATGGCATGGTGTATGGCCATATGATCAATCTATCAACTCCTAATATGATCCACAATGCCCTCCAAATATTTCATTCTTTTGAAAATATCTTCCATCTTAGTCTCATAATGGGAGGAGTTATCCACCTTCTTCTTACCCTTATCAATAATCTTATTGAGCTATGTGACCTCCTTTCTAAGCTCACTGATCCTTTATTCAAGCTCCATATCTTGAGCTTTGAGCCCAAGTTCCTTGAGAATGACCTTGGATACATAAAATTTTCATAGTACCTTCCATATTGTATGGGTGTATTAAATACATTCATACCAACATGATAGCTAGAGTTTCTAGAATTTCATATAAACATCCACTTGAACAAGAGAATTTTACTATCAGATGGATAAGTATCAAACCTGCTAAAGTTAAATCTCCATCAAATAGTAATCAAAAATCAATCCCATTTCTTATGTGTTCCATACTTGAGAGCCTTTGGAACCAAATATATATAGTGCATTCCACAAAATCCTCATCTACTCATACATATCATATTCAGTTATATAGAGCAAATAAACATGTTACAAATAATGCTACTCCAAATAAACTAAATATCACTAAATTATGGCATCAATGAACCCTAAATACTTCTATTGTTTCTTTATGACCACAATGTCCTACTATACATACACAGAGTACCATAGATTCTACATATCTAGATATGACACCTATGCATACTGTTTGGTAGTACCACTAGTTTGATTTACCATAGTCTGAGTTTGAATCTACCTATGAACATCCCTTGGATGTGATCATATGCTAGAATTATTTTCAAATTTTATAAAAATATAACAAAATAAATATTCAATCTAATACAAAAACATTTAAATAATTCAAAATATTCAACATTCCCATGTTTTATTAGTTCATTGGCATCTATTTTATTTGTTTTGTATTATTAGATAACATATCCTTTAAAATATATACATATACATATACATATACATATACATATACATACATACATACATACATACTTACACACACACACACACACACACACACACACACACACACACACACACACACACACACACACACACACACACACACACATATGTTTCATGCATATTTTAGTGTGATATAGGCATACCTCAACACATGATATATGCATTTATAGATGTTGGGCATCTCCTCTACTCATGTCATATATTATGTGGGGGATATATACTTCTTTGATCATGATTGATATAGGTTACATATATTTATGATAATTTATACATTATCATGTTTGAGCTTATATAATAATGCCTACACATGTTTATATCCATGTTCATATTTTTTAATTTATTTGATATGCTATGTTACATGACATTTTTTACTAACACATATATGTAGGTAATAGTATGATATTCTTATGTTCATTTCTTATGCTTCATATATTCATATTGTCACTTCCTTGAGTATATTACATTTCTTTTTATTGTCTTTATTATGGAATATTTCAATATGTTCTTTGATTATGGCCCCCCTATGCCCTTATATGTTGATTGGACATTTAAATATGCCATTCTATGTTGGTTAGGCATTTAAATATGTCATCTCTTTAGATTGTGTGGAATTTGAACATTACCTTTGTATGTGTTTGATCATTTGTTGAGACTATATTGTTACTATATAGATGTGGCCACAATCCATATCATGCATCTTAGGACTTGATGTGAACACATAGTATGAGATTCATTGATATATATAATTTAACATTTTAATCCTATTTCTATATGATTTTTACATATATTATACAATTGACTTGTACTTTTTGAGATAAGGTACCAACTAAATTCTATCTCCATCTCAAAAGGGGGGCATATCATAAAATCATGTACTCCACTTTTTCATAGTTTTTTGAATTCAATGTGGTTATGTCATAAATACATGACCTATACAATTTCATAATTTCTTAGTATGTCTATATTTAAATGGGGGAATGTCACAAAGACATGACCTCCACACTTACACAAACTCCAGTTTAATTCCATGATTCAAATGTACACTTGGGTTAGAATCCTATAAATTTCATTAACTTTACATAGATTTTTTCATATTCATGACACATATACTCTATTTGAGACATATTATAGCTTCATATTCCATGTTATCTCACCAAAAATTACAAATTTACCAATTATACTATTCACCAATACACACCAATTACACCAGGATGTACTCTTATTGAGCCTTTGCCTATTATAGTAGTTGGTTCAAATTTATAGGTTGAAATGATTAAATAATTAATTTTCACTAGATTTATAGGTTGTAGTTATTTATTTATCCAATATTTCTATATTTATAGGATTATTTGATTAATTAACTCACCCTCACAATATTACATATTCACACTTGAGTTGTGTGATTGAGATATAATGATCTCAATGGTCATGCCATAACTCACCCTTACACCAAATTAGAGGAACAATACATTCTAATATCCCTCTTCAATTATCTAATGTTCAATTTTGAACCTCTTCCATCTCTAGTTCTTCATATGGAAGCATCTTTACCAATTCAAAGCATCAAGAAACAACATGGTTGTATTAACACACATGTGTACTCCTTTGCTCTCTTTCTTTTCAATAATTTATAATATTTTAAATTCCTAATTATATGCATTAATTTACATTGTAACATGCTCTTATTTATAGTTCATACACTATCAAAGAAATAAAATTCTCCAAAAGTAAAATCAAGGTGTATTGTACACACCCAATTATGTATTTATTTCCTTTAAACTATCAATTTCATCCTTATACATTAATAGATTAAAGGGGAGGCAAATATAGATACTAAAACTAAATATTTATAACATCTCAGTCTTGTACATTTGACAAATCAATTAGGGATATACCCTTCAATTTTAGACCTCCCTATTTTGAAAAGGCTTGCATTCACCATCTCATTGTGCCTAAATGATTATATTTTAATCCAATCCATATCATTCTATTGACCCATGTATCTTACACTACACATAAAGCTTAAACATGATAAACATCATTCACTTTCAGTTTCAAATCCATACCTATTTTATAGCCTTCATGACACTACCAAACATAAAGTGGGATTACTATTGATGATATGTCTATATCTTTATCTAATTTCTAGTTGTCAGAATTCATCCAAATTTTAAATGTTTTACAACATTTGGGTTGGCTTATTTGTCTTATTAAACCCTATCATGAGGTATTTTCAAAAGGTTTGGTATAAATACAAGTCTAAACACTCCCATTCATCATATAGTAAATACCAAACAAGTATCTACCAAGACTCATTAAATAAATCACACAAATGAGTTATTTTTTCCTATTCATACTTTTTTATTTATCAATCATCATATCAGTCATAAAAAAGGTCTAAAGCATTCTTAGAGTACCCCATCAGATATATTTGTCAAGCTAAGAGTAAGATAACTACATGCATCTTAATATAGTTCATTTCACAATTGTGTACACACACTCCCACACATAGGGAGAACTACATAATTGTTAGGTTGTGGAGCTAAAAGCTTCAACCTTTGAAAACTGAGGAACAGATGGTTGCTGAGTTCTACAAGAACCGACGTCGACAGCAGGACCGACGTCAGCAGAGTCCAGTGCAGAAGGCCACTGGTGACGGCAGGAAGTCGGTCGACGTCGACAGAACCAGACTAGCAGGGACCGGCGTCGGTCGCCTGTGTGTTCCCGAAGTGTTCATTTCACAGACAGTTAGTTAAGTGAACAATGAGTTTGCATGTTAAGACCACCCAGAGTCTTGGGCTGCGAGGATAATTGTCTAAATTAAGAGTCTAAGTTATTGTTTGAGTTAGGGATCTATTTATAGACCCATTGGCATGTATTGTTTAAGGCATGAGATAGAAAGGAAGAGTTCCTTCTAGTTGTAAGATCTGTGAGTTGCAGGTTGTTGCAAGCTCATTGGGGATCTACATGTAAGTTTGGTCTTTGAATTGCAGGTTGCAGGTTCATGAGAGATCAGCTTGAAGTGCTATAGAGTGCTTGGTGTACCGGTAGGGTTATTACTGACTGGTTGGTGAGGTGAACACCAATTCTATGTGTGAGTTGGTTGTTGGGACCGTTTTTTGTGTAGGAGAGTGTGTGTGAGAAGAATTACTGTACACTTGAGGTGTGGCGAATCTCTGTAAGGTGAAAGAGTGTGGCGGCTCTTTGATGTATTCTTTTCTGTATAGTGTTAATACAAGATAGTGTATTGTCTCTCATATTCTGTGCTATTGGTGAATTCTAGTTACTTGTGTTTCTAGTTATTTCCGCATATTCAATTGCTTATATTTGGTAATCATACTGTGCTCTTTCTGAGGAGCAAGATCCTAACGGGTGGAATTAGAATAGGTGTGTTTGTTCTTGGATTTACCTCCACCCCCCTCTCCCAACAAGTGGTATCAGAGCAAGGTTGTTGGCTCATAGCTTGATACCACCAACAAGTGGTATCAGAGCTTTTGGTTGGGATACTAACAGATTGGTGTAGATCTGGGTAGTGTGTTTTGATTACAGGTTACTCACAGGGTTTCTGTTTGAGTGGGAGTTGAGCAATGGTAGAAAATAGTCAACTACAAATGGAAAAGTTCAATGGCAAGAACTACCAATTATGGTGGATGCAGATTGAGGACTATCTGTATCAGAAAGATTTGTACTTACCGTTGGGTGGGGTTGCTAGCAAACCCTTAGATATGAAAGATGAAGAATGGGAGGTTCTTGATCGGAAGGCTCTGGGATCTGTTAGATTGAGTCTTGATTCATCTGTGATTTCCAACTTATCACAGTGTAAGACAACGGTGGAGTTGATGAAATCTTTGGCAAATTTGTATGAAAAACCCTCGGCTTCTAATAAGGTATTTCTTATGAAGCGTTTATTTAATTTGTAAATGTTGGAAGGTGGATCTGTTCATAGCCATCTTAGTGATTTCCATGGTTTGGTAAACCAGTTAAGTTCAGTGAATATTGTATTTGATGATGAACTTAGAGCTCTCTTAATCTTGTGTTCATTGCCTGAAAGTTGGGAAGGTTTGGTAATGGCAGTTTCTAATACTGTGTCTCCTTCAAAAGTCTTAAAAGTGGATGATGTTGTGAGTGTGATCTTGAATGAAGAGATACGCAGGAAAAGCACAGGGGAATCATCTGGAGATGCTTTGAGTGTTGAAGGAAGAGGAAGGCCAAGAGAGAAGACAGAGCGTGGGAGATCAAGGTCGAAGATAGGCAAAAGATCCAAGTCCAGGTATGGCAGAATAACCTGCTGGAAATGTGGAAAGCAAGGGCACTTAAAGAGAGATTACAGATCGGGTGAAGATCAGCATGAAGGACATGTAGAAGAAGCAGATGTTGCAGGTTACGTTGCACAGGATGCTCTGGTATGTTCTTTGGATAAAGTAGAATCTTGGGTATTAGATTCTGGTGCCTCTTTTCATGCATCCCCACATAGGGAATTTTTTCATGAGTATGTCCAGGGAGACTTTGGAGAAATTTGTGTAGGGGATGGTAAGCCTTGTCAGATTGTTGGAAAAGGCAAAGTGAAGCTGAAATTGCAGATAGGTGACACATGGGTGTTAAAGGAGGTCATGCATGTCCCAGTTTTGAAGCGGAATCTGATTTCTGTTAGAAGTTTGGGTGAAGAGTGTTGCACAATAACTCTCACAGCGGACTCTTGGAAGGTTACCAAGGGTACACTTGTTATACCTAGAGGTAAGAAAGTAGGTACGCTTTATCTACTTGTTTTACTGATTCTCTTTCTGGGTTATCTACTTCAGCTGTAGATTCAGAGATGTGGCTTGATAGGCTTGGTCACATAGATAAGAAGGAGATGCTGGTTCTTGAGTCAAAGAATATGCTTTCGGATTTGGAAGGCATGGATCATGGTTTCTGTATGCAGAAGAAGAAGGTAAGGTTTCTTGAGGAATCCGATGTTAGTGACAAGAATGGGAAAGCCTTGGTTTTCAAGGAGAAAGTGACGGACAGAGTTCAGCATAAGGTGCAGAGGAATTTTGAGCAGAGCAAGGGTGATTTGGACAAGGTTTTGATCTAAAAAGAGCTCACGAGAAAAATTTAGGTCTCACAAGAAAAACACAGAGACCGACGTCGGCAGGAAAACTGGTGTCGGTGTCCAGACAGGGACCGACGTCGGCTATGTGTAGCCCGACGTCGGTGACTCAGGGCAGAAAAGAGATCGGCATCGGCCAGGGGAAACCGACATCGGTAGGGAGGCAGTCGCAGGGAACTGACATCAGTCGACTGTAGACTTAGATGTGACCGGCATCGGTTACTGAGATGAATTTTGGGTGGACAGCTAGTTGTCATGGAGTCTCAAGCGCCCATATGGAGAACCGAAGGTGTAAGTAAGTTCTTAAATTCGTCATTTCCCTTCTTTACACTACTTGTTGCTCACTTATGGCATAGGACCAGGAAGTTGTTGAAGAAGCAGAACAGGTAGATCCAAGAAACAGTGGGAGCTTGGCATGGATGAGGATGTGATTCCTTGGAGGAGAACCAAACAGGTGTTTTGGGTAGAGTTGCCAGCTGGAAGTAAGCACTGAGAGACGAATGGATGTTGAGGATGAAGAAGAGCGGAAATGGATACATGAGATGGAAGATCAGGGTATATGATCTTGTATTAGCTGCAGGGCAATGGAGGTTTGATCATTATGTTTCTCTTTACCAGGCTGGATAATATTAGCTACATTATCCTATTTTCTGTATGATGTGCTTGTTGCAGGGTTACATATACAGGTATTACTGAACTAAAGGTAAAGCTAGTTTAGGTGTATGTCATGGAGAATCTGGGAGCAGCAAGATTCTTTGGCATGAGTGTGTTCTAGAGACATGGAGGTCTTGTTGACTTTGTTTTAGGATGATTGTGTGAATCCGGTTAGCACGCCGATGGTTAGACAGTTCATAGAACAGGTGTCTTGATTCACATAATGAGGTTGAGTGCATGGTATGTACTAAACCTGAGTTTTCCCAAGCAGTGGGAGTTGTCACAAGTTTGGAGTCAATCCGGGAGAGTAATACTGAAGGGCAGTTCAGTGGGACCAGCAGCAGGTGCACATGCTATGCAGGGTCAAGTTCTTTATCTACATGGTTGTAGATGCGGATGTGGCAGGTAATTTGGATGACAGATTTTGCACCATGGATTTTGTGGTGGTTGGTCTTCAAGAGTGATCTTGAGGAGGGATACAAAGCCAAGGAAACAAACTAGACAGTGTACAGGTTGCAGCTGTTTATCTCCAAGTGGGAGATTTTTAGGTTGTGGAGCTAAAAGCTTCAACCTTTGCAAACTGAGGAACAGATGGTTGCTGAGTTCTACAGGAACCGGTGTCGGTAGCAGGACCGACGTCGGCAGAGTCCAGTGCAGAAGGCCACCGGCGACGGCAGGAAGTCGGCCGACGTCGGCAGAACCAGACTAGCAGGGACTGACGTCGGTTGCCTGTGTGTTCTCGAAGTGTTTGTTTCACGGACAGTTAGTTAAGTGAACGATGAGTTTGCATGTTAAGACCACCCAGAGTCTTGGGCTACGAGGATAATTGTCTAAATTAAGAGTCTAAGTTATTGTTTGAGTTAGGGACTATTTATAGACCCATTGGCATGTATTGTTTAAGGCATGAGATAGAAAGGAAGAGTTCCTTCTAGTTGTAAGATCTGTGAGTTGCAGGTTGTTGCAAGCTCATTGGGGATCTACATGTAAGTTTGGTCTTTGAATTGCAGGTTGCAGGTTCATGAGAGATCAGCTTGAAGTGCTATAGAGTGCTTGGTGTACCGGCAGGGTTATTACTGACTGGTTGGTGAGGTGAACACCAATTCTGTGTGTGAGTTGGTTGTTGGGACCATTTTTGTGTAGGAGAGTGTGTGTGAGAAGAATTACTGTACACTTGAGGTGTGGCGAATCTCTGTAAGGTGAAAGAGTGTGGCGGCTCTTTGATGTATTCTTTTCTGTATAGTGTTAATACAAGATAGTGTATTGTCTCTCATATTCTGTGCTATTATTGAATTCTAGTTACTTGTGTTTTTGGTTATTTCCGCATATTCAATTGCTTATATTTGGTAATCATACTGTGCTCTTTCTGAGGAGCAAGATCCTAACGGGTGGAATTAGAACATCTGTGTTTGTTCTTGGATTTACCTCCACCCCCCTCTCCCAACAATAATTTGTAGACATTATTTGGATTATTGGCTATGTAGGTAATGCTTAGTGATAGACAAGTCATTGAGGTTAGCTCGACACCTTGAGTCCACTAACTCATTTTTAAAAAAACTCATTATAAGGGTGAAAAAGAGTGATACCATGTATCCTAAATATAAATATATCAATAGAAAGGTGACTTAAAACATAGAATAGTGAAGTTAGTTGCATCAATATCTAGTCATTATTTGATACTAGAAACTTGCATCACAGTCAGACACTAGCATCGATGGTAGTGTCTAGATATGAAGGTAGTGTCTATAGCTACATAAGTATAATTTATATAATATGATGATTGATCCATAATATTGATGTTGTATACTTTCCACCTATTTCCAATTTGGATCTACTTGCTCATAGTAAAACCTAGATAATTATCATTTCTCTTTGGTATTAAAATCAATTGAACATCTTTCAATTTTTTATACTTTTTATATTTAGCATATCTCAGTATTATAATTCATAATATTCATTTATCTAAGTTTGTAATTAATTGGCCTACTATAAACTAGTTTATCACACTTATGCTTGAACTATTTCTATAATCTTAACCCTATCCCCACACTTTATCAAATTTAAGGTTAAACACTTGGACCTTATTAGAGGGAAAGTAAGTATCACCCTCTTGGGGGTTATGATAAGGGAAATATTCATTTTTACCCATTTTAAATGTTTAAAATACTAAGATGAGAATGGGATCAAAAAGACATATGAATACAAGAAAATACTAAATTTCAAAGTATGTGGAGTGACTATCTATAGATACTAAAATTGAATATTTATAGCATCTAACTCTTGTACATTTAAAAAACATCAACCAATACTCTACCCTTCATTTCTATCCCTCCTTACTACCAAAATGCTCACATTCACCATCTCATTATGCCTAAACACGTATCTTTTAGCTTGATCCATATCATTAAGATGACCCAGGTCGCCTAAACTACATAAAAAGCTTAAAACCTAGTAAACATCATTCATTATTATTTTTAGATCCATACCTATTTTATATCCTTACAGACACTGTTGACCACATATGGACACTACCATCGACATTAGTGTCTAGACCCTTATCTAGTGTCTAGTAGCCATAATTCATCTAAATTACAAAATAATCAAAACCTATGGGTTGGCCTACTTGTCTTATTGAACTCTAACATGAGATATTTTAAAAATGTGTGGTATAAATAGAATTCTAGGACTTATCATTCCTCATTTAAAAAATACCAAATAAACACCTACTAAAGCTAAATCAATCAATTACACAAGCACTTAATTTTTTGATATTCATTACTATTTTCATATCAATCATAAGACCAATTGTATTATAGGTTTGAAGAATTCAAAGAGCATCCCATGAGTGATATTTGTCAAATTACAAGCTAAATCACTATATGTATCTTCATATAGTATATACCACCCTTCTGCACACACTTTCCAACATACAGAGGAGAAATACATAGGTCTGAGGCTCTCCTTGGATTATTTTTGAGAGTGGGCCATGATCAAAGAAAGCTCTGGATATTATAAAATATATGAATAAATTACTTGTGTGGATTAGTGAAAACAAACATGATCTAGAAAAAGAAATTACATCTCAATAGTAAAATGCTCATTAATTCATTAGTCATAAAATATTTAGGAAGGTACATTATATAGGTGAAATACTAACATGTCCTCACATCCTCATGAATGTGGGATTATATTTCACAATGACATAAAAGACACCTAAGTAAGCTAACTAACATGTGTAGGTAAAATTAATTACATGGAATAAAAAACTGCACTAACACACACCCCCCCAATTATACCTTAGGTGGGTAGTGGAATTGGGTCCCAACACAAAGTCATGATGAGGTACCCTAGAACATGGAAATTACCCATAGAAATAAGATGTTGGATCTACCTAAACCTTAAAAAGATCTCGCAAATGAATATATTTTCTCTTAGTGAAGGGTTTGGTGAATATATCATCAATTTTCTATGTTGTTTAGATGTAGTATAGATCAATTAATTTTTCATGGATGATATCTCAAATGAAATGAATGTGAATCTTGATATTCTTGGTTAGTTTATGGAGGACTAGATTCTTGAAAATCTAGATTGTGCTTTGGTTGTCACAAAATTTGATTATTGGTCATCAAAACTAGATGTTGAACTCAGTAAGAATCCCCTAAAGGTAAATAACATAAGTGGTAGCATTAACGTATCCTTTTATTATACCTCAATAGAAGATAAATCAATAGCATTATACTTATTTCTTAACCAACTACTCATACATGAACCAAGAAAGAAAGTGTAGCTTAAAGTAGACTTACAATTATGAATATCACTAGCAGAATATAATTTTTTAGAACCAATTAAGTCAACATTGATTCCTAATCCATTTTAAATCCTGAATCTATGAGTACCCAAAATGTAGTGGAGAATCCTCTTAGGCACTTTACAATGTAGCTCATGTGGTTCTTACATAAATCTAGAACCATGCCCACTAAATATGACATATCATGTCTAGTGTGTATAAGGTAGATGAGACTTCCAAAAAGTTGTTGATATGAGGTAGCATATACCAAAGGGGATGGATAATAAGCCTCAAGGTTCATACCAAATATAAAGGGAGTTGGAGATGTCTTATATTCATCCTTGTTAAACTATGTAAGCAAATCAAGAAAATACTTGTATTTTACAATAATGATCCTAAAATCAAACTAATAAATTTAAATCTTGGGGAAGTAATGTAACAAGCCCAAGTTAGTCATTAAGAACCTATCAGACAAATAAGTTTTAACTACTACGTTGGTATATGAATAAATCCTTTTGATCATTAGGTCATCCACTAAATAACTAGAATCAATAGTGAATCATCCTACCATGAAATTTATACATTTAGATTAGAATGGCATCTAGTGAACCCAAACAAAAGAATAAAAGAGTCCATCTTGGCATATCAATCTTGAGGAACTTGTTTGAGGCCATAGATAAATTTTTAAAGTTTTCAAACTAAGGAAGAATCTTTCATAAGTATTTATGGTTACTCCATGTATATTTCCTCTTTGAGGCCACCATGAAAAAAGACACTCTTTACATCCATTTGATGAACATCCTAGTGATGTATTGTAGATATAGCAAGAGTGAACTAGATTAAGTTTATTTTAGCAATTAGGGTAAACATCTCAGTATATTAAATTCTAGGTACATGATAAAAACCCTTTGCTACCAAATGTGTTTTGAACTCTATAAACCCATCTACTATAAATACTTTTTGGTAGATCCACCTACATCAAATTCTTCCCTTTAAAAGAGGGACTAAATCCAAATTTTTATTCCTTATTAAGGAATACCACTCCTCTTCCATAGTATTATCCCACTTAGGAGTGCCTGATCCCTCATGAAATGACTATGGATTAGAAAAAAAGTGATGAATGCATGTGGGGAATTTTATAATTGTGAACATGTTTGCCTAGTGTCTCATGGATCTCCAACCTAATGGTTATCATTTTGTAATGTCTATCTATTCCAAACAATACTAGTGATTATATAATCAAGAGGAGATTCCTTAAACTCTAAATATATTCATGGAGAAGGAGGAGGTGATTCCTCATCACTAATCTCATTGTTAAAACTAGAGGGAAAAAATATATCATCAGGAAGTTGTTAAGGTGGATCTAAATCAACAAAATTATAATAAAATCCCAATGCATCTAAGGAAGAGTGAGAGATGTCAATTATGGAATATGAAGGGCCCTATTAAAAATTAACACTCCTTTCAATGAACATATCATGAGTGGTGGTATTTATAATCCTATATCCCTTAACATCCTTAGGATATCCAACAAAGATGCAAGGTTGACTCTGAGGTTGCATTGCCTTACCTTTATTCTTTAGAATGTGGGTCATATTAGGGGATGTAAAAAATTTAAAGTGCTTCACTATGGATTTTTTACTAATCTAATCTTAAAAAGGAGTGAATCCCTTCAATGCTTTATAAGGAACTTAGTTCTAGATATGAAAAGCGTACTTGATGGCCTCGACCCAATACTAAGGTGAAAGAGACTTGGAATGTAGCATACAATGGCCATTTCCTTTAAGGACTCATTCTCTTATTCTAAAACACCATTCTACTAAGGACTATATAAAAATCTACACTATAGTTCAATCCCTTCTGAAGTCCAAAATTATTTAAAATAGTTATTGACATACTAACCACCATTATTAGTACATAAAATATTGATGAATTTGCTTGACTATTTTTTATATAAGTGCCTTAAAATCCTTAAAATGATAAAAAACCTCATATTTCTACTTTAAAAATTACACCCAAGTATACCTTGAAAAGTCATTAATGAAAGTAAGCATATATTTTGTCCTATTGAATGGAGTTAGAAATGGATCAGCAATGTCACTATGAACTAGCTCCAATTTTTATGTAGCTCTCCATGATTTTCCTTTGTCATAGGTCTCTTCAAGATGCTTACTAAGTATGAAAACTTGGAAAAAATTTCCATAAAAATGAATATGTTGAAACCCTGAAACCATGCCATTATGATTGAGTGAATTTAGGTATTGATAGTTAAGATGGTTGAATAATTTATTCTAAAATTTACTCACCCCATTTGAATGAGCGAGTAGTGTAGTATAGGTTTGATCAGGGGAAAATGTGAGAGAGTATACAATCATGAATGGTCATATAATTTCCTAAATTCAATAATGGAGTCACTATCTGCTTCCCTAATAACCACTAAATTAGGTGTGAATTCAAACATCTTTCTTAAACTGATGTGAGTGATTTGATAAACAAATAATAGATTGGTGGATAATGAGGGAACATGTAGAACATTCTAAAATGTCCCATAATTCTCTTCAATAGATCTTATGTCACTAACTTATATGGAATTATCATCAGCCAAGAGGATGGAAGTCATAAAATAAGGTTCCAAGGATGAGAACATGTCCTATGATGAATCCATGTGGTGTAAGGCACTAGAATAAATAACACATGTTGAAGGTTGGGATGTAATAGTAACAAGTGATTTTCCCTTATCTTTTCCTATTCTACTATTTTTGGCCTTAGAAGACTCTTATGATTATGAACTCTGATTGGCTAAATTAGTGACATTAATATTATGCTTCTTAAGCATCTTATTTAGTTGATCAATTTGCTTCTTCATACATTTGGTGTCATCATGGCCAAAGTTATTTTGGTAGGCACATGTGAGTCACTCTTTCTTAGGTTTCCCATATGAAGAGGATGACTTTTTGATGCTTTTAAATTAGAATCATATTTTTGTTCTTTTCTTTACTATGAGTCCTTCTTGTCTTATTTCTTTACTATGAGCCTCTCTTAAAATAAATATTTCCCACCCACTCCTACAAATAATGGGTGAGGGCACTTCCCTATGGTTTATTTCACCTACCCTAGGTGCATTGAACCCCACTCAGTGGCTCATTGAGACCATTTCATATAAGTGGCCTTTACTGGTTCAAATTAAAGGTAATTCAATAGTTCCTATGTTGTGGTAGTGGGAATGACTTCAAGTAAATGTTCTTTAGGAGAAAATATTTTTTATAGGATTAAGTCCATCACCAAATTCTATAAAATTGTGATACATGAATAGTTGTAAGGTTTTTTTATTTTTTAGTGTTTATCTTTCCAAGTCTTGCCAATGGTTGTGATGGTTTTCATAAACTTAGCCAAGGAAGAAAACATTGTAATATATTCAACCTTTTGACTATTGTCATTAAATGTCTGGTATTTATTGAATGAAATGGCCTAGATTTTCCTATGGTTCACATCATGTGTAATAATTTTGTGTTGATTGATATGCATCATATTTTGGGATCTGTACATCATATCATCAATCATGAGGAGTTTTGATGCCTCATCACACATGTAGACATTATCTTATGTTTTTAAAACAATGATGAATTCTTAGACTATAGATCATCCACATTTGTCCAATGTTTTAACACCTCACCTCAGACCCTTTAAGTTGAATATTTGAAACATACTTCCCCCTTTTCTTTCTCATTCAAAATAAATGTTTGTAGATTCCTTTGCCTCATCAATTTATATTGGTTAGTATTTTGATTTACTTATAATCTTTGACACACTTAATACTTGTATTCAAAATTCCCTCCACTTTCCTCTAGTTAGTCCTACTTTGGCTATGATATTCATTCATGGGCCTTGTCATAAATTCAATGAGATGTTGAAGGTATCTATAGGAGATACCTTAAATATGATTATTAGTGAGAAGGATAGCTTAGTAGTTACTATTTTTATAAAGTACATCTAGCTCACTTAATCACAAACATAAGTAAGTATGGTGTTATACTTTTAGGATATGCTTAGTAAGTGCTTGATATGTTTGAAATGCACACTCAACTATTAGGCAATCCCCTTTGAATGAGTTTTAAATTTCTTTATATATAATTTATTTTCAATTTGGTTAAACATTTTTAGTTTATGTTCGAGATACTTTATATATTATGAATAATTAATATTTATTTTATATTGTATATTAGAATTCATATCTGTTGATATTTAAATATTCACTAGTTAATTATAAATAATTTTAAAAGTGATAAAATATGCAACTTATATTTTACAAAAGATCAATAATTAAATCATTTCAATGGCTTTGCAAAATTTCTTTAGGTGATAAAGAAATTTCTTCACTTAAAAGGTCGAAGAAGGCCTCAATTAAATATAATTTATATATAGTACTATTTAAACTACCAGATATAAAATTAAATCCACATCACGATCTTATATTTTAGGGTGGTGACAAAATTTCTCTTATTGATTAGTATTTTGAGTTCTTAGTTTGACAAATATGCATGCATATTTTTATTTGTTTAGCACTATATCTAGAAAAGAATCTTCTCAAAATGGAATAATCCTTACCTATGATAAGGATGAACTTGAAGAAGTTATTCAATTCCAATTGGAATTATGGAATGGAAAATAGGTAATTATTCATCATGCTATAACTAATTTCAATAAATTTACACCTAGTAAAATAGAATTGACAAAAATGAATGTTTTTCCTTCTTGTGAATCTTTTGGGTTTCATTTTAATAGCTATTACAGCTTTGAAATGTCTAGCTTGATATATAGAGATAATTTGGTTCTTAGAATAAAAAATATGTTGAAATAAAAATATTAATAAGGGGCACCAACTTCTTCTACTTGCCACCATGTAAATATGCATTTAAGATATCCTACAATCATGACAAAAAAACCATTTAAGAAAACAAGACAACCAAGGGCACCATATTTATATTTAGATTTTAAAAAGGATACACAATTACTTAGACTAGTAGAGAAATATAAGATCAAACATAAGGTTGATATACTTTTATTGGCATAAAGTTCTGATCAGACAGTGTGAATTCTCTATATGATATATTTATTCTAGTAATTATGCCTTGAAAATTCTGATAGATATTTGTGAATTTGGGGATGCTAATATCAAAATAAAAAATCTAAATGAAAGAGGGGTGAACTGTATAATTCATTCATTCATAAAACATAATGAAGTTTTAATGAAGGATGCTTTGTTAATTCCTTTTAATCCAAATAACCCTCAATGTATTATTGAATCAAAAGAAGTATTTGAAGATATAATGGAGAAAAATAGTAAGGTTAAAAATTGCAAATGGCCAACATACAATTATTGCACAATGGATTATTCTTTGAGATGAGAAACACAATTCACTATCATTGATAAACAAATGTTTTGTTAGAAGGGAAATATTTCTAAAAACAATTACTCTATTCCATATTGTTCACAAAATATGTAACCAATACAATTAAGTAAATCAAACAATTTATAAGGGTTCATTTATAAAAATAATTTGATCTACACATGACCTTATCCAGCTGATATGTTGGAATAATCTTGAAACAAGGAAAACAAGACAAAATAAATACATGAATAATATAGACACTTGTTCACATAAATGAAATACTTATCAAAACAACTTCATGAAACAAAATGCCTTCTTTTCATGGAAAAACCTATTTGGGATTGTTTGGATAAGGAGTTTGATTTGTTTGAAAGTGGTACTTTACTAGGTTCAGATAAACAAGATATAAATCTGATTGGTACATTAGTAATACAAAATATTCAAAGGCTTTCAAACAATTTAAACATAAAACTAGCATATTTATTATAAAAAGGGTCTATTTCTTTCTTAAAAACCTTTGGTGCAATATCATGGACATTTGGTGCAAAAAAGTGAAGCTAAAAACTAACATATTATAAAAAATTATAGATTTTTTCACCAATCATGATTTGACAATTGCATCATAAAAACAATCACAATTGAAGAAGTAATGGAGCATTACATATTTTTTACAAAAATGTTTGAATATTTATGTGTCCTAAATGAAATTATTTCAAAATAAAAATAAAAATTGGAAAGCATTATCTCTAGTTTCAATAAGGATATTGAGAAAATATCTAGATAATGATAGATGTTAGCTTCCCATGATAGATACAAAAAGATTTAGCTACCATTATGTCCCCCCATGTCTTTGGGCATCCATTTTAAAATATTTTGGTGAAATATTCATTGTTGGTGTGAATATTGACTTTATAATTATTGATCTTTTGAATGTCATTGAAGATTTTAAGGAAGAACATCTTTGCCTATTTCTTCAGGCATTGATTGATAAAGTTATTATTGGAGATTTCAATGTATTCATCATTCACAAACTTGACCATTTATCTAGCATTTATAACTCTCTCTCAAAGTTTTGTATTAGTCCTTTTTATTAAATGAAAAATATAGGTGTCATACTTTGGGGTCTAGAAAGTGATGGATTCAATTCGACTCATATTACATGTATGAATTTTTCTCAATATTTAAATAACTTTTATCTTGAATATTTCATCCTCTATTCAAAAAAAAAAATAAATCAATTGAGGTGTTGACATTAGTAAAGATGTACCAATATGTCAATTGATTGGTTCACATTAAAAAGGAAGGCCATTCAAAAATGAATTAGACAATTTTTTTTGGGAGAAACTTTTCTCTACTTTCAATAATTATGTTACATGTGAAGTGTTAGGGGTATATATAGGAGCTGGATTGGTATGTGATTTTATGCAAATGCAAAGGAATTTATCTTTCATTATAGAAACTAAAGAACAAACAATTTTTAATGTTGAATTTCAAAGATGTTTGACACATTCATGATAACCAATACAAGAACAACAGCTTCAATCACTACCAAGTGCATAATATATTTAATTTATTTTATAATCAAAATTTATTTTTCAAATAAAAAATCTTAACAATATTTTGGTATGTATAAAATATGTCATTGAATGAAAATGAAGAAACAATAATAATGGAAAATAAAATCAATAAACATGACAAATTACAAGTTGAAGAAGGTAAGATAAGATCCTGCATATTTTCATAATTATAGAATTTTTTATTTATCAATTATTTATAATACTGACAAAATATTTTTTTGTATATTTATGTCTCAATTAAAATAGTTCACAACATAGCTCTACAACTTTGTGTCTCAAACAAAACAACCCAATACATAGCTTTATAACTTGAAGCCTCCACAAAAACATGTCAAGTTAAAACTCTACAAAAAGACACTTTTTTTAAATACAAATATAAATTAAATGATGATGAAAATTTTTAGTTACTACATTACATAATTCCTTGAAGGGTATAAATAACACAAGGTTCAATGAAAGAGTGCAGCTAGACAAATACAAAAAGATAAAAAAAGGTGAAAAACACCTTTCAATGAATGTGTAATTATATAATTTCATATACTAGAATATATAAATTATATTTATTTATTTAAACACATTAGAATTGAATTTTTATTTATCAATATGAGAGTAGAAAACAATAAAATATAATGAATCAACTTCAGATTTGGAAGTGTGGGTTCATTTTATTATTGTGTCGACTTAAATGTGGTTGTATTTACCCATTTAAATGTTGTTTAAATGTTGAATTTACCCTATTTAAAATTACTCAATATGTGATATACTATGTATTGAAGATAATTAATTATCTTTAAAGTATACATGATCTTTATTTCAAAGCCTCTTCAATGAGAAAGTACATAGAAATGTGTGTGTGTGTGTGTGTGTGTGTGTGTGTGTGTGTGTGTGTGTGTGTGTGAAATGGCATAAATAAATTGCAGAAGTGATCAATTTTTTTGTTTTAGAATATGATGAGTTAAATTTATTTTGATGAATGTATAATAAGTGTCCATTATGTTTAATTTATGAGGATTCATCATAAACATGTATATGCATATATATGTTACAAAACTGACAATAGAAATTGTAGATCTATGTACAATGAGTATAGTTACATGTGACTGAGCATGTATATATTTTTGTATATTTTTATATGAATATTTATAATATTTAAGTAAATTCAAATAAAAAATGTATTAAATTATTCAAATGAAATATGTTTATATGTTACAATATAAAATTCAAATCAAAAGTGCATCAATGATCAATCTAACATCTAAAACATTTTCCTACAATATTTCCATGTTATATTTCTTATACTATAATATTTTTAATAAATGATTGCTTTCCTTTTTAAAAAATTGTATATGTTTCAAAGGAGGAGATAAGACCAACTTCTAAAAAATTATTGATTTTGGGGTTGGATGACTTAATATTTGTTCTGCACAAAATAAAAGATATGCAAATGAATGTTATAAGAAGACAAATATTATATAATAGGAAATATATCATATTACATTTGAGATCATTCCAAATAAAATTTTAAGGTGGCACTATAGTATTTTACTCATGTTAGACTTTGGTCAATGAAAGAGGACAATCATTTGATGCTACTCTTTCAAGCCATAGATTACACAAGTTCAAATTTCATGTTTGTTTGGGGAAGAAATATTATAAGCCCTTTAAATATAAATATACATAAATTGGATGAAGTTATTTTTAAATAGACCATTGGAGATGATTTTTCAATTGCTAACATGGTGTTTATTTATTACAATTCTAAAAAATGTGTTACAAAATAGAAATTGCAAATGAGTTATGTTACGACAAGTAGATATAGTGGAAATGAAAGTTGGAAAAATGAAAAGGATTGGAAAAAAAAATGACATCTATTAGCACATTCTTGGGAGAAACCAAAAAATACATGCCATCAATTGTAAAACATTGTTTAGAAGGATGTAAATTCACCATATGATTTTTTCAAGTGTATTTATTGATTGTAAACTATAATTTTAGTAACATTATCATCAATTTCATACAAATAAAATCTAAGTTATTTTAAATGTAATCCATTTTTTTTCAAATTTATGACTTTTAATTTAGTAATAATTATTGGTAGAAAATAAAATACAAGCCTAAAAGGGCAAATAGGTAATTTATAACACTAAAATTATGGAGTTATAGACTATTCTGGTAGCTACCAATATGAGTATAAATTTGTACTTACATCAAGCTTAACATAGAGAAAATAGGGAAGGCAAATTTGTATACAAAAATACATAACTTATTGTATTAAATTCACTTAAAATTTCCTATTAAAAACTAAAAACGAAGTATAAATTTACATAGCTATAACTATTACAAAAACTCTTACAAACTAAGATTTTGTCCTCACTTTCCTTTGACTACTATCTGCAAGCATTCCTCTATACTGATCTATTTTATTGATGTTCTTCTTATTTTTGCATTCCTTTTGTCAACATTCTATTGTTGTATTGTTATCCTCTACTTATATCTTTTTTTGCCTTCCACTTTATTCTTCAGTCTCTAAGATTTACTCTTCCTCTGAATGTTGTTGCATAAAAAATCTACAAGATGCTTCTTTATTTTTATACCACTTATTCCCTTTTTATCTTTACTTTTGGGCTTCTCACCTATCACGTTGTTTGAATCCAAAATTCTAAATGGTCCACATAATTCAAATTTGAAATTGTGCATTTAATTCATTTAAATGATCCTATAGTGGAAGTCCATAGTTGAATGGGTAAGTGAAAATAGGGGTAAAGATATCATATTTTAGCACTCCCCCTTATCCCTGACCTTATTAAAAATTATCTGATGAAACTATTTCAACCACTAAAAAATCCTTGTAAATTCTCCTTGCCTATCCTTTGCTTTTGCATCTCTTCTATTCAAGTCTAGAGCTTCCTTGTTGAAGTCGATAGTTGGACTATTGAAATCTATAGCTATACTATCAAAGTCCATAGCTAGACTATTGAAAAACATAGATTGAATTTTGGATTCTAGAGTTCACCTATTGGATTTTGAAGATGGAATTTTGGAGTCTAGAGCTAGGTTGTTAGAGTTTGGAGTTATGCTATTGGAGTTTAGAGCTGGGCTTTTGGAGTCTAGAGCCATCCTATCAAAGTTTGGAGGTGGGTTGTTGAAGTCTAGCACTGGGGTTATTAAAATTTAAATCTAACATAAAACCTTTTAAGCCCAATGATGTTACATTAATGACCCATAACCTTCCTCTTAAGTTCATGAAAGTTTCCTTAACAATAACTTAGTAAAAATTTCAACTAGCTACCAATCTGATACAAAAACTAAGATCTATTACATGTTCTTTAACTAACTCTTGAATGAAGTGATACCTGATTGAAATTTTCTTGCTCTTACCATGAAATATGGGGTTATTTGATAATTATATGGGGATATATTTTCATAATAGATCATAGAAGCTCCTTGCTACTCTTTATGTAAATTTGAAAGTATCCTTCTCAACCATATAGCTTGGCATGCTACTGCATTAGATGTTATGTTCTCTGATTCTACTATATAAAGTGAAACTATAGGTTTCCTCTTTGAATTCCAAGATATGGCTCCTAACCTAAGATGAAATTCATACCCTTAAGTTCTCTTTTGATCATGAAGGCTACCATCCCAATCACTATCTATGTAACCCACTAGCTAAAACTCATCTGCTACTACATACAAAACTCCATAATTTCTTATTCCATTCATGTAACTCAATATCCCTTTGTTCACTTTCCAATGTGTTTACTTTGGTGTCTCCATGAATCTAGATATGAGCCTAACTTCATACATGATATCCAACCTAGTTGCATTCAAATACATTAAGCTTCCCACTAATCTCTTGTATCATGTGGGGTCTATATTATTACTACAATCATCCTTACATAACTTTAAGCTTATCTCAATTGGTGTAGATACTGGCATGTTTCCCACCATCCTAAACCTCTTCAATATCTCTTTTGCATACTTATATTGGCATATGAATATGTCACTATCCATTTTTTTGTCTTCTATCCCAAGAAAGTACTTCAAGAATCCTAAATTAGTCATTTCAAACTTTTTCATGATTGTTTTAAACTCTTTAGATATTGATTGATTTGCATTTATGGTGAATATTAGATCATCCACACACAAAAATACAATCAAAATATCACCTTTACTCACTTTGATGTAGAGTGTGGTATCACTAACACTTTTGCTAAAACTATTTCTCAACAAGTAAGATTCTATATAGATCTATCATGCTTTTAGGGCTTTCTTGATCCCATACAATGCATTTTTCAGCTTATATACCAAGAATCTCATATCTGGGTGGCTATCCCACATTAACCTCTTTTACTATCACTTCATTCAATAAGGTTGACCTGACATACATTTCATGTACCTTCTACTCATATTGAGTAAAAATAGTTATGATTGTCCTTACCATTTTTAGCCTTGTTATAGGTGCAAACATCTCATTATAGTCACATCAAAAATATTAAAATATTGAAATATGAACCTTATCCTTGGACTATTACAAGAATGTGATCTCTATCAAAATGGTTTGGAATATTCAAATTTATTTTTAATATAGAATAAGTCCAAATTATTTGAAATATTCCAATTTATTCAAAATAATTTATGCCCAAATGATTTTAAATAGTCTATTTTTTTTGGAATATAGAAAAATTATTCTTGTAGAATTTTTTTCCACTCCACTTTAGTGGGTATAGGTACAAATTATTTGAAATAGTCCAATTTATTTGAAATGATCTATGCACAAATGCTTTGAAATAGTCCATTTTATTTGGAATATAGAAAAATTATTTTTGGAGAAAATTTTCTCCACTCCGCTTTAGTGGGTATAAATCTAAATTATTCAAAATAGTACAATTTATTCAAAATGATATGTGCCCAAATGGTTTGAAGTAGTCCAATTTCTTTGGAATATTGAAAAATTAGTTTTGGATAAATTTTTCTCCACTCTGATTTAATGGTTATAAATCCAAATTATTTGAAATAATCTAATTTATTCAAAATGATATGTGCCCAATTCGTCTGAAACAATCCAATTTATTTGGAATATATAATAAATATTTTTGGGTAAAATTTTCTCCACTCCACTTTAGTGGGTATAAGTCCAAATTATTTGAAATAGTCCTTTCAAGTTTAATAGTTTATCATGCTTGTATTAGGTCTACCCAAACTATTTACACCTTTAATAATTATATGTTTATGAACAACCATTCTAAGGCTTCAACATACAAATTTCCCTAATTTTATGTGCTTTTAGAGGACTGTGTTAGTGAATTTAAGGTTTTTAGATAAATATTGATCTTCTAAGTAAACTAAGGACTTATCAAGGTATAAAATATCTTATTAAAACATATCTAATCTTTAATAAGGGTAAAACATATTCTCAATACCTTGTTAGGATTATTCCTTGGGCTGAGTAAACACATATTTTCTCTCTCTAGGGATTGTGTAATATTTTAAGTGGACTCTTCAATTCTAATAGATATTTAAACTTACAAAAATGATCATTATTAGAAAGGATAAAATATCTACTTAATTTTGGATTTAAAATCACTTATAAATCACACAAAAAAAATTAATACATGCATCACTTATTGAGTATTCTTGACTATGTGTGGACATAGTTGCATCCTTTTCAAGTGAAATGTGAAAGACAACTCAGAATGGAAGATAAAATTGTAATGTTTCCACATATAATAATAGTATGATAATTATTTTATGTGACTAAGACCCAAAAATTCTCCTTACTCTTCTTTATTAAATAAAACAACTCATTGCAAACACTCTTATAGGCAGATAGACTTATTTCTTAGGTTTTTGGTTTATTTATTGATATTCCTTCATTCTTAATCAAACCTATTCTACATAAACACCTAATATTATTTCCTAACAAACTCACACTCTAACTTTACATTCATATCACCTTTTCAAGATACCAAAACATACAAAGAACTCTCTCTACAAGCCATTTCCCACGTAGATGACAGTTAAAACCACTTGTTTCTTGAAATTACATTGCTATATTTATGTCATGCACATTAAGACACCTTAATACCCATTTATAGGACCATTTATAAACATTTAAAAACATTAGATTACAACATAAGACTCCAAAACACACCATAAACTAATCTAGGAAACTCAAAATTTTAAATTAAGCAAATTGGTAGGAAAATAAAAAAAGACCACCAAAACTCAATTTAAAGACTCCTAAAGACTATAATACCTCCTAATGGTTCCTATAATACCTATAACATCCTAAAAAAACCAAAATTGGTCATAATGAACTTGTAAGACATATTTACATACTTTCTACCTTGTGATGCTCTACATCAAAATTTATTATATGCATTACTTGTAACCAAGAACATGTTACAATGTAATTGTATAATGTAATCTAAAAATTGAAATAATGTATATGTTTGAAATAAAATAGAGTAAGGACTAAATGTGTGTGTCCATATAACCTTGTTGCTCGATAATTTTATTTTGTAATGATGCTTCCTAGCTGAAGCATTAGAGAGAGGTTCACAAGTGAACCTATGAAAAGTGAAGAGGAGAAATATAGGGTGATCATGTCCCCAATCCAGTTAAAATGGGCGAGTTATACCAAATTCACCAATAATATTAAATCTTATTTAGATAACCCAAGTGTATACATAATCTAGCTAGTCTATCCAATAACACCTAAGTTGAATGGTATAACTATCTAAACTTGTAACATGGAATTAATTCTAATGTCATCGATGGAATTTAATATCGATTACACTACTCAAATGATCTAACTGGTGTAGATAGATAAAATATCAAATAATGCATCTTGGTAGGGTTGGGGTATATAATAAGATTGTATATCTATAATTTAATGCATTTGCATGGCATATGTACCTATAATGTGTCTCAAGTTGAAGTATCTATCAAAATGCCATATTTTCTATGTAACTATGTATACTATCTATCATTACTCTAAAAAACCCTATCCAATTTTTTTTAAAATTAGTGCTAAGTGTATAATAAACTTACCCAAATATATATCTAAATCATTTAAATTATATCAAATTCTATCAACTATGTGTATGTGGACTCATGTCTCTATGACATGCCCCCAATGATATTCCCCGCTTTGAGGTGAAGGAAATGTTATCTAATAGTCATGTTATCTCAGAGGATAAGATAACCATGTTATATATGTATCAATCATGTAGTAAAGAATCATATAGTGGAATTATGTTGAATTTGATGTATCAATGAAGATCAGAGTATCAAAACATAAAAAACCCTAAGAATAATGATATGGATAATGGAAACATGTAGAAGTAACAAGCACAATCTCAAAAAACAATCAATCACACACATAATAGCACTCCATTCATGAAAATGGGGTCTCAGGAGACATCAAACAAGGGCCATGTTCAAATTCTACACACTCAAAGGTTAGGATATGTTCAAAGCTCCACCCACCAAGGAAATAACACTTAGGGCACTAGGGCCAATAAGTAAGGAAAATGTTAAAATTATCCACACTCCAAACAAGATATCAAACAAGAATTACACTCATATAAGCCATATTATAATATGAATAAGTGAAATATAAGAAACTAGTATAATCATATCATACTAGCTCCTATATACATGTGTTTTAAAATGTCTTATATCATAGCATATCTATCACATTATTGAAGATATAAGAATGAGTATAGGCATGTATAATAATTAGTATATAAGCTCAACATATAATGTAAAATGATCATAAAACAATATAACATGTATCAATCATAATAAATAAATTAAAATACGCCCAATGTAGTATGTCATGTAGGAAGAGGAAAGGTCCAACATCGGCACATGTATATATCATGGATCTACTGTATGTTCGTATCACACTCAAGTACCCATGAAACATATATGTGTAAATAAGTAATATATATCTATGAAGATAAGGTAAACAACATATTCAAAATATAATAAATATGTAAATGTTAAGTAGTTTATATTTTTTATCGGTAATGTATCTTTTTCAGATCCTAGAAATATGAAGTGGGTTTAGGACACAATTGGTGACCTAGTACCTAAGAACTAAATCAACTCAAATAGCCACCACTAGCCACTAAAACTACCAAGTCAACTCAAATAACCATAATAAGCCTACTAGGTGCCCAATGAGACTCGAACATAAGTGGGGCTAGGCACAACTAGCCCACTTTACCAGCCTTTTTTATATCTCATTATCACAATATTTTTATATTTTTTATTTATGTGAATGTTTTTGTATTATATATATATATATAAGTGATTTGAAAAGGTGTTATGGAAAATAAAAAAGTGCTACTAAAGGCCAAAGATGTCATCAAAGTAATGTATCTATGTAGGCAATATATCATGTATGTCATAAAACTTAATTATATTTCCATATTCATCCTACATATTAGTTGTGTCATTCCAATCATATTCTATGTAACCATAGTTATCATAGGAAAATGACTAACTTCTTAGGTTGTTCCTGAAATTATTATACACCATTTTGAGCGTTTGTCTATGAAAAACTGAATTCACTATAAATTGGAGTTTCTTTATCGAAATTTTTATTTTTTTGAGTCTTTTCATCATTTTAAAAATGGTGCATCTCATTATGGGATAGATAATAGTCACGTATCTTTGCTTGAACACTAGGATATGTTACATTTGGTGCTTTGGCTTCTTAATCTTTTTGTAACATTGGTTGCTCTAGTTTTACCTTTTTAATATTTTATATCTCTATTTTTTTCATTTTCAATTGATTTTTATCTAAATTATCTTTTGGTAGACATATTTTCCCTTTTTACACTTGTGCTTTAGGAGATGAACTCATAATTTGGGTTGATTGTTTGATTGATGTATCAATGATATGATCACCACTATCAATTCTATTTTGTATTTTGTTCTTCAAATCCAAACAATAATTAATAGGATGCCCATGCATTTTATGATATTCACAATAGTATTTTTATCTCCTTATAAGATTTAGAGGATATATTTTGATCAACTTGTTTCTAATCATTTCCTTTAGAACCTCACTTGAACTCTTATTATCCTTTCGTTCACTTTTTGAAGCACTAGTTGTAGATGTATTTTTTTGTGGCTTCAAATCTTGATGTGAAATATTATTATGCATAAAATTGTTAGATGAAGATGAAAATACATGATTAACACTAGCATATTTTGGGTTCTTTGTATTTGTGTTATTATTTTCCCATGATGTGATATTTAAAACAAAATACTTATTTTGATTTTGTAACTCTTTTAATGACCTTGTAAAAGTGATGATTTGATCCTTAATAGATTCAAAAGCACAAACCTTAGGTACTTTGGATTGAATATGTATACACACACCATCTAAAGGATATGTGAGAGGTGGAGGGGTTTGAGGGAGGGTAGGTTGGTTACTTTCTTTTGGCATTATAGGATGGGTTACCTCACCCATTCAAGGGGTGATAACATGGACCTTGTTATAGGGATGGTAGTTATCACCATATATATATTTAAGAAGAGGAATTATATAATATTGAATATATGATTTCTCTTGTTCCCATGTCACACTCGATTTGACAAAATATTACACTAATAAGGCTTGTGTAGATATTTTTATAGTTGTTGCATCATAGTTATAAAAAAAATCTATATCATTTATGATGAGTAAAAGAAAGGACATGAAGGATAGGTAAATAAGGAGAACAAACATCACCTATAATATACCCATACAAAAATTAGATCTATAAAATAAGTGAAGTAATCTGAAACTCTTGAAGGCTAAAAATTCTATAATGAGATATGTTTATGTAAGAAGACTCAAAGGTCGAGTTCACCAAAGGGTAGAGATAATAACCTAATGAAATAAGGAATAGAATATTATAAACTTAGGCCAAGTAAATAATTTAGATTCAAAATATATTTTAATACAATGTTGAATAATGTAAAAATGCTAAATATAAAAAGTACAATGCTAAATAATAATTTGATTTCTTAAACATGAAGAAGAAATCATAATTATATTTTTCAATAATGCATAGGTAGATATAGAAATATAGGTGTAGAAATAGTTAGGTGTGATTTGATAAATTTTATAAATTATCTCTATGTTAGCCTAGATATTAATCTTGGAATATGGACACTAGTGTCAATGCTCCTGTCCCATTTTATATGCTTCTATCGATAGTGAACTACATTTTTTTTTGTAAATTACACTTCTGCCTATTAGGTCTTATTATCACCTTGTATATTTTTTTATTTATATCACATGCATTAGTTCTAGATATTTGTAATAACCCACATGAGGGATGCCTATCCCTTACCAATTGAGACATTAGGCAATTGAATTTCATGGTTATGAAGAAATTGAATTATTGTTTATAATTTATTGTTAATGGATTAATGATACTCAATGAATGAATAATGATTATTTAAATTATAATTACATGCCTTAAATATATATTCACATATCATAAATTAAAAATATTCAAAATTGAAAATTGATAGGTTCTAGGCTTCCTAGAGAGCCTATGAAGCCTATGCCATATGTCTTATATAAAACTTACTCTCTTAGGTCCTAGCCTAGTTAGTAGGAATTAATCTACTTGGTGGAGCATTTTTAAAGAAAGATAATTTAATATTATTTATTGTAGGAGCCAATATGGGCATGTAAGAGAATATCTTTTAGGTGTAAGACTTATTTCCAATAAAGTCTATAATAGGAAAGAAAAGCATGGGTTCTTCTATGACATGAAAATACCCATGCAAGGGATGACACTCCCTTCATTTAATGAACTTGGGAAGAAGAATTTGAATCCCTCATTTTATTTTAAAAATATTGGCTTTTATTTGGGGATTCAATTTAGTCATTATGGAGGGTTGATTATTTGGGGATAAATTGATGGAAGGAGGAGTTTGGGATGAGCTTGTTAGAGTCTTAGAATCTTGGAGAGGCTTAGAATCTTAGATAAGTGTAGGAAGCAAAATTATTAAATGTTGGTTATTTTTTATCCTCTCTTTTGTGTTTGAAAATACTTGTCAAATTAATAGATTTTGCCCATTTCTCTTTCTCTCATTTACTCTTGTCCAATACCTTCTTTGAATTTTGAATAAAATTGAATATGAAAATGAGATGGTTATAGAAGTATATGATATCTCTCTTCTTTTATCCTATCTTTTTGAAATTGAAATTGTTATATATATTTTTATAATCCCTTATTGAGAACATCATATATCCCTCTCTCTCCCTTCTTTTCCTTGCACTTTTAGATGAGATCAATATTGCAAATGGAAATGATTTAGTTGAGTTGTGTGTTACTTGTTGAAGAAAATGGTCATTTTTATTTAAATATTGAAATAAATTTGTAAGTCAAATTATTGCAAAAAAAGAACCTCTCTCTCTCTCTCTCTCTCTCTCTCTCTCTCTCTCTCTCTCTCTCTCTCTCTCTCTCTCTCTCTCTCTCTCTCTCTCTCTCTCTCTCTCTCTCTCTCTCTCTCTCTCTCTCTCTCTCTCTCTCTAGTAATGAACATTAAAATTTAAGAGTGAAAATTGTTTATTGTAGCTTTTCTATTTGTTGCTCAAATAAAAATAATAATTTTTACTTGGAATGTACATATATATTTTACATAAATAAAAATTTAATGTGAAATAAATGCACTTACATATTTTTTTAAATTTATATAGGCATTTAATAAAGTTGAAATTTTCATTACACACACACACACACACACACACACACACACACACACACACACACACACACACACACACACACACACACACACACACACACACATTTAGAATGAGATTAAAATTTTGAATTTTTTCCCTTGTAGCTACATCTTCAACCTGTAAGCAAAAAGAAAATGGAAGAGAGAAATGAAATAAAAATGAAAGAAGTTGACCTTTATCCTTCTAAAAAGAAGTTTAGGGTAAAAATTTGAAAACCTAGATCCTATGGATGAGATATATTTAATCTAATGGTTGAAATTTAATCCACTATAACTCTAGTTGAGTGGGAAATTTAAATTTAATTTTGGGTTTTATTGAGTGGGTAATTTAAGTTTATTTTGGTTTTTTTAAGTGGGTAATGTAAACTTCTCCAAAATTTATCATTTTCCCCAATAAGAATAAATTAATTATTTTATTATTTATATTGGTGCCTCAGTTATATATAGGAATTTTTTTTATTTAAATTAATTAAATTCTGGTAAATAAATTATAAAAAAAATCAAACACTTTACGTAAATATTAATCCAACCTAATTTGAACCCTTTTGGAATCAAGTAAAAATAAATATCTAAACTATGAGTTTGCCAAAACTAAATTTTGTGTATGATTAATTTGGGTAGTGGAATTCACCACCAACCATTAAATAATTTTTAACCCCTTTAGTAGTAGTTTGTTTTGGGATCACTTCTAGAGGATCTTTACATAAATAAAACCAACTCTTATTTCTATCCCCAAAGTCGATTTGGAATCGATGTGTTTAAAATACCAAAGAATGACATTTTTCAAACATGGAAGTTATAATCAATTTATTATAGATTTAAATTATCATAAAAATAATAAAATAAATCTTATTATTAAATTAACTATTTTTCCTATGGTGATTTCATAACCTATTTATTTAGAATTTTGAGGGGTAAATTTTCTAGGTAATCAAAATCACTTTGGAATAGTTTATTTAATCATGATATTTGTCATTATAAAACTATTTTGTTACCTTAAATTTAATATTTATAGCTTATATAATTGTATTTTGTAAAAATAAAAATCTATCCTCTTAAATCAGATCTCAACTAGACGTATTTTTACGCATGATTACTAATATGAAAAATTAGTGTGCTTTGCCTCGTTTGGAAAAGTCATATGTTGTGACAGCTATTTTAGTATCTTTTGGAATTTATAATTTGAGTTGCGGATACTTCACACTATTTTGTGTCCTTTTCATACTTATTATCTTAGTTTAAATTTTGGACCACATTTACAAATGTTTGTGTATGAACTTAGTTACCAGTGGGTGAATTTATGTTAGGGCCCAATTGAAGTATTTTTAGTTTGTAACCTTGGAACATGTCTAGGTTTCTACATTCAAGCTTAGTTTTGTGTATGTGCATACTTCCCATATATAGGGATGTAATTGTAACACTTAGTAGTGTCTAGTTGTGCTTGGTTCAACTAGTGGTCATGGGGTTACTCGCAAGGGGTAATGATATTTTTCTTAGTCATGTAGATGATTGATGTAGGCTTCTTATCTTCACATCTAAACTAACACTCATTTAAGAATAGGTGAACTACATCTATACCTAATTATATGTGTGATGTGATCATTGTAGATATGTAAGAAGATTGAAGAGTGGGCACGAGTTTAACATACTAACCCTTAGAGCACCCCTTTGTGTGGGTGTTATCTACTTGAGAATGTTCTTAGAGAACATGATTAGGAAACTAACCCTTAGGATGCCCTCCTAGTGTGTCAATTGATAACTATATTTAGTATGTTATTATAATACGTGCTTAAAGTATCTAATTCTTATTATGCGTGTTTAATCATGAATGGTATGATATTCTTACTTACACATGTGTTTATTGTCATTTTTAATAGCATTATTTTCTTAGTTGAGAATCTATTATAGATAGTGACCCCTACTATTTATTGATATTTGAGCTTGTTCTCTCCCTTATTAACCTTGGACACCTTTTGATATTCATTTAGGAGACAAAGTTTCTCTAAATATCACAATTCAAACATTGTAGAGTCATTGACCACATTGAAATAAGAGAATAGAAGTTTCTAGTGACATATGTTCTTATTATGATGTTGCATGAAAGGTCTTGGGTAAGCACTTTCATTTTAATATGACATGGATAGTGATTGATGACCTTAAGTTATGTCTTTCATTTGAATAGATGACTAGTTATTTAGAAGCTCACCTAAGTGATGTATTAGTTCCCTTGTTGGTTTAGATATCCAACTCTTATTCAATGATGATGTCTCATGGAGGATTCCATCATAAGTGTAAGTATAACTACATTGGACACTGATTCCATAGAGTGGATATGTAGGTTTCCCAAGTTGTTGTGGGGGTCATCAGGTTTAGGTTCTTAATCTAGGTTAGGGGTGTTTGTCATCATATTTCACATTAGATTCATATGTCTTTGATTGGATATATATGTTTAATATTAATCTAAGTTTGTATTTGATCCTCATATGGTTATTTTCAACCATTTTACTTTAAATTAACTGGTATCTTTATCTTGCTCACCTTAAGAGTAGAGTTGTTTAAAGTTAGATGACTCTCCCTTGGTGAGTATTAAAGTGATAACCCTATGATAATTAATTTTTGTCAAGATCATTTCATTCCCCTTAGGTGTTGATTGGGTTATGTGTGAATAAATTTTTTATCCTTTAAATCAAGAAATTATAATTCAATCCTTATTAATAATGTGACTTGTCTCACTTCCTAATGTGACTTATCTCACTTCCTTATTTAAGATATTACTTATTGATTTGATTTTAAATTCTCATGCTTGTATTCCAATATTTGATAAACCTCATGGTGGTAAACAAAGGTATTAAACATATTTTATAATAATTATGTGTGTTACAATCCAATTGTACCTTAACCAAATCAAAATAGTTAAACATTAAGAAACCATAGTAAATAAATAAACAACATTGAAGCAAGATAAAATAATTACATGTGTTTTGGGACATTTTTTTTGGCATTACAGTATGTGTGTAGCTCAAAACCCTAGGTCCTCTAATTAGGGCATGTGATATTGAAAAATAAGGGTTAGTAAGCTCAAGTGAAGTTGAGATGACCTAAAATACCCCTCTATAAATTAAAATAACCTAAATAGATATATAATCTAAAAATGGCCTCAAACTGATGTATTTCTCCCCCTTATGTGGGATTATGTGTGAACACTAGTGTAGTATGATATATGCAAGTACATATAGTGATATATATTATAACTTGAAAAATAATTCTCATGGAATTATATTTGAATTATTAACACCTGAAATAAGACTAATCCTATGAATGATATAGAAATAGGGAAGAATAAGGTAGTATAATGTAGTTGTGCAGATGATTTGGTAAGTTTGAAAGGTGCTTATTTGGTAGTTACTAGATGGTTAAATGAGTTGGATTTGTTTTATATTTATACCATGAATTTTGAAAATGTCTCATGGGAGGGTTAATTAATACAAATATGTTGACCCATACATATTTAAATAATTGTAAATTTGAGTGTTTTTAAGGTACAAACACTAGCATCTATAATAGTGTCCTAGTCTGGATGGTAGTGTCCTAGAGGATAGAGATTTTTTGAAGATATATAACTAATAATGTAAGATATATATAATATTTTAATCATATTTTGGGATAAATTTTATTTATTAATCATAATATTAGGTTTAGACAATAATACAAGCATTTTATCATAGTGACATGGTGAACATGAGCCTTACGGTAGCGAAAGGGTCCTAAACTAAGGGTTGAGATAGGAGTGATATTTTACAAGTATACAAGACTATTTTATCATATAAAATAGACATTCATCATCTAAAATTTCATTCTATGTAGGATAAAAAATCAATGGAGGTCCCCCTTAGGGTCAACCCACCCTGGGATTTCTAGGAACTTGCAACTATCAAAAAGGTTCAAACTAGCCTCTTGAGTAAAAACAAATTAAATATCACAAACCATGAGGTTTTATGTATTAAAACCAATTTCATTTGAAAGGGTAAAAACACTTGAGGGAGGGAACCCTTTGGTTTTCCATGCCTTTAGGTCACTAGGTCTCTAAAATCATGGTTATAACACAAGTATCTTGGGTTTCATAAGTTTTGGACTTAAATTTCATAATGTTAAGGTATCAAATTTTAAAAATAAAAGTTTAGTAAAATAAATAATTTTAAATATTAAAATAATATTTTTAAAATAAAACCCACTAGTTATATATATCTTAACTTCCAACTTTATATGAAGGTGGTGGGAGTGTTTAACCCTTTTTGGAAAGAGGGGGAGAATAGCCTAATAAAAAAAATGGAAAAGTTATTATAAAAGTAGGCTAATTAAATAATTCAGATTCACAATATTATGATTTATTGTTGAATTATGAAAGTATACTAAATATAGAAAATATAATTTTAAGCAATAGTCTGAAGTAACAATACTTAGATTATTTACTAATGTGCAGGTGGATCTAAAAAATATAGGTGCATAAGGAGACATGTTGATGTTATGGTGTGATTCATCATATTCTACAATTTAGTTCTCTATCAACCTGTATGCCATAGTCAAGATCTAAACACTAGAGATGATGCTTATGTCTTAGTTTTGACAAATTTTTCTAGTAAAAAATATAGGTCATTTTCTAAAATGACCAACTAATTTTGTTGGGGCTCACTGTCACCTTATAGATTCTTTGTTTGGATCATGCACACAAGCTTTGAATATTGATATTTTCCTCAAAAACCTAGATACTCACACTTGGGAATGTCACATTGCAAAATAGGGGTTGGTGGGCTCAAATGAAGTCAAGTTGACCTCAAATACCACTTTGTAAATGAGTTTTACCTACATAACCATATAATATGAAGAGTTCCTCAAAATAATATAGTTCCCCACCCTTATGTGGGCTTGTATATGAATAATTATGCAATATGATATATGCAAGTGCATGTAGTTATCAATCTTGTAACTTTACAAATATTACTCTTGGGGTGATATTTTAATGATTCATACCTTGTAAGAATATTATTCCTATGACTAATTTGGAAATAGAAAGGAATAGGGTAGTAAAACTTAGTTGTGTAAGATATTAAGTGTGAGATTTATAATTGTTTTCTTGGTAATTTCTATGTGATAATGAATGACCTTTTATTCTATATTTATACACACATTTTGAAATGTTTTCATACGAGTGTTAATTAATATAAATGATCCAACCCATATATGTTAAAATATTTTCAAATTTGACTATTTGTAAGGTTTGGACACTAACATCAAACCTGGAACACTAGCATCAATTCTAGTGTCCTAGTCTTGATGGTATTATCTAGGAGGGTAGAAAGTTGTTGAAGATCTATAACTACCATAGTATGATATAAATCAGGTTTTATGTAGACTATGGGCTAAAAGTGATCTTGGTAATCATAATATCAAGGTTAGACTATATGATAAACATTTAGGCACAATGAGATAGTGAAATGCAAGCCTCTTGGAAGTGGGAAGGTCTTGAATTGAAGGGTTGAGGCATGAGTGATATTTTCTAAGTGTACGAGACTATTTTATCATATATAATTATATTTTAGTATCTAAATTTTCTACCTCTTTAATCTATTAATGCCTGAAGATGAATTTACTAGTTTAAAGGAAATAAGTGCATACTTTGGTGTGTATAACACACCTTTCTTTTGCTTAAGCCCTATTTTAATTTTTTTTTTGTGTATTTATTGAAACCAAAAACATGTTATAGTGTAATTATTTCATAAAATTTTAAAATTTAATAAATAAAATACTTGAAAGAAAAGAAATAAAATAAGGATTATACATGTGTGTCGATGCAACCATATTTCCCCTTAGTAGTTATCTTTGGTAATGATGCTTATTTGTTGAAAATTAAATAGTGGCTAGCAATAGAACCTTGAATATGTGAAGATGATAATCAGAAGGTGATCATGCCCCCAATCTAGTGTAAGGGTGAGTTATACTAAGGCCATTGATATCACTAAATTTCAATTACAAAACTCAAGTGTATACATTATATATCCAATCTAGGCAATCTCACCCAAGTCAAATTGTGTAACCATGTCAACCTACAAAATGGAAGTAGTGCCAAGGTCATCGAGGGTTGTGAGTCTTGACTACACTACTCAAGAGAGCTAGTTATTATAAATAGATAGATAGATACATTTTAATTGAAGCATCTTGGTAAGTTTGGTACATAATTGTGTATATAATTTTAATTTGTATATGTGATTTAGTGATTTTTTATGGAATATGCACCTCTGATGTGTCTCAAGATGAATTATTTTTCAAATTTTAACCTCTACTCTATAAATAATGTGTAATATATGTAACAAATCTAAAAAAATCTATCTCAAATCTATAAAATCAGTGGTAAATACATATGATTTTAACCCAAGTGTATATTTAAATCATGTAAATTTTATCAAATTATTTAAATTATGTGTGTGTGGATACATGTCCTTATGACATGCCCCCACTAATATGCCCCCCAATTTGATGTGAGTGGAATGCAATGTGATAGTCACCTTATCTCAAAAAGATAAGATAACCATGTTAGATCTTTATCAATCATATAGTAATCAAGCATATATTGGTATCATGTGAAATTGTATGTATCAATGAAGCTCATAGTATGAAATTGAAACAAGTCCTAAGATGTATGATATGGATCATGTGAATGTCTAGTAGTAACAAGCACCAGCTAAGCAATCCATAAATCACACACACAAGAACACTTAAGATCATGCTAAAGGGAGGTATAAGGATACTATAAATAAGAGGCATGTTCAAATAACACACAATCAAGAAGAGGACATGTTAAAATGTTTTCAAACCAAAGAAATAACACTCACTCTACTTGGCCAAAAAAATAACATGTTCAAATTTTTTAAAATTGAGATAAGGTAGCAAGCAATAAGTGCAATCAAGTAAGTCATGTGATAAGATTAATAGGTGAAATATAAACAACTAGAATAATAATATTATACTATTCCATGCATATTTATGTTATAAAAATTTCCTATAGCATAGCATTTATAAAATATTATGTAATATGTAAGCATGAGTATATACATGTGTAAGCATTAGTATATAAAATTAACAAAATAATGTTAAATGATCATAAAAAATAACACATGTATCAATCATGATTAATAGAAACAAATTCACCTAAGGTAGTGTGTCACATGAATATAGGAAAGGTCCAACATTTTTATGTTCATGTATCATGGATCTATTGTATTCCTATATCACACTCAAGAACCCATGAAACATATGTGTGTGTATAAATGAGAATAATATTCCATCTACTAACATAAAGTAAATAACATATATGTTAAATCTAGTAAACATGTAAATGCTAAGCATTTTAATATTTTTACCTTATTTAAATATTTTTGTATTAGATTTTAGAGGATTTTAAAATGCAAAAGTTATCTAATGAGCTCAATATTATCATAATAGTTTGTGAGGATTTGTAAAATAATAACATTTCTAGAATGAAATGTGGCATATGTGTGTATAGTAGAATCAGAAAGTGTATAATGTTTTTTTGATAGTATTTTATTTGTTATCTTTTCTTGAGATATATTTTTATTTTTTTGGTATTTTTATAACGATGTTCTTTCTTTGTAAAATGATTTAACCTTGTATTCATGATCAAATGATATGCATCATTTGTTTTTATCAATCATTGCTCCTATTGAGTATAACCAAGATTATCCAAGCACAAAATTGTATCCATTCAGAGTATAAATAAACTAAAAGGTAAGAGAAAAATATTTTAAATAAAATGAAACTCTTAACTAAATTTATCCTACATTATTTTAGATTTCATTAGTTTTATATGGTTGTTGATACTTATTTCCAAGAGAGCTAAGAAATGGCATAGAATAAAAATTTATTTCTTGACAGTCCATAACCTTGATATTTTTAAATTACTTGCCATCTATGTGAGTTTTGATAATGAAAGGGTCATGAAATTCCCCCTTTGTAACCACATTAAAAAATTTATACTATTCAAGTGTCTCTTTCTTTTTGACTTCTTTTGTTATATATAATATTTTAAGCATGTTTCTTGTTTACCTTGAGTTTGATTTTCCAATTGATCTTTTTGTTGCATTTCATTTACAATACATTACTTTTTTAATTGTTCCTTTTCATGTTGTACCTTTTGTAAGAAAAAAATTCATCTTGATCATTTTTTAATATTACGTGTTCTAGATTTTCCTTTTAAATATTTTATTGCTCTAATTTTTTGCATTTGCAAATATTTTTGCTCTGAATTATCCTTTTGTACCCATACTTGTTTTTTTGTGCTTGTTCATTAGGAGATATATTGTGAGTGAATTTCTTAATTGATTTATATATTATGAGATCACAACTATCAATGATACTTTATATTTTTTTACTAAGGAAAAACAAAAGTCTTATGTTTCATGTGCATTCTATGATATGTACAATAGTATTTTGATCTTCTAAGAAGGTGTATCGGATGTAATTGGATCAATTTATTTCAAAGAATTTATCTTAAAATTTCACTTGATATTTTAGTATCCTTTTGTTCATTTTTTGAATCACTAGTGGTAGATGTATTATATTATGTATTCCAATATTCATGTGAAGTTTTATTAGGCATAAAATTTCTATGTGATATGCAAATAGATGGTTGAAACTAGAATATTTTGTATTATTTGTTTGTGTGTTATTGTTTTCCAATGATGTGATATTTGATACTAAATACCAATTTTAATTTTTTAAATCTTATATTGACATTGTCATAGTAACAATTTGATCCCTGAGGGTTAAGCACAAACCCTAGATACTTTGGATTAAATATGCATACACATACCTTCCTTTAGAAATATATGATGGGATATCTTACCCCTTGAAGTAGTGATAAAATTGAACTTGTTAAAGGGAAAGTAGATATCACCATCTTGGGGGTTATGAGAAAGGAAATAATAGTCTTTAGACATTTTAAATGTTTAAAAGACTAAGATGAGAACATGATAAGAGAGACATATAAATAATAGTAAACACTCACTTTATAAGTATGTAGAGTGATTATACTAACCATAATATCCATCATAAGTTGTGTTATTATTCTATATATTATCACCAATATTTGTGTGTACATCCTTATTTTAGGGATTTAGGTTCACAACCTAATGATCACAAGAATTTAAAGATATTTAATAATTATTTGCAAGATCATTCTATGAAAGATATATAAGTACAAATGGAATAAAATTCATATCCTCCTCCACCATATTGTGGGAACCCATTATATGGGATTATTATCACTCATACATGCATAATAACTCTTTTGGTTCAAAGGATTTCTATTGCATTTTATGATAGTGAAATGTGGATGATGAATTAGATATTCATTCATTATTTATTTGATCATACCTTGACCATCACCCTATACTTAGTGTTATGATCAATAACAGTGCTAATGATAATGTATGCATTATGACATTACATACATATTATAGATATACATATGATGATATATATCCTTTGAACAAAATGGCTAGAGCATTTGATGGGACATCACAACATGTTATTGTTGAGATTTACTTACCTTTATAGGTTGGTCCAACACATGTGGTTATGTTCTAACAATTTTAGGAATATTGGAGTCTTATTCCTAATTTAGTTAATAATATTGTAAAAATTTTGATACTAATGTATATAATTTAACTATATTTTTAACCTTTATATAAATAGAAATAAATATGAATAAATTAAGACTTAGCTAAAAATTAGATGAAACGACTAAGATAGGGTCTAAAATTTACTATGCAGGACTAAGACAATGTCACAATTTAAGATTTGGCTTTCATTTTATGAAAGGACAAGAGCACCAAAACAGGACACCTTAGGGTCTTGTGCTATAATATTCTTCTATTTTTGTTGTCCCAGAGACTCGAGTTTTATGGGTTTTGTTCGTTGTCCCTATGTGAGCCTGCCTATGAAATCTTGACTATTAAAGGTCTATAGACCTCCTTACAGAGATGATTTAGTCTTCAAACCCTAAACTTCATTATGATTTGATAAATATTGAGAAAGAATGGGGGTTTAGTATGTGTAAGATGCATTTAATGTGTATCCATACCCTTTATGTGATCACGTTACCTATATACCAATATTCTAAAGAGGGATCAAGCCATATGTAGTTCTCCCACCTGATGTGATTTATGAAATAGTGTTATGAATATACAAAAAAGTTAAACTAGGTGTGCTTGAGGTGGTTAGGGATTGATGTGAGGATTTGGATGTGCTTGTAGCTATATTGAATGGGTGTATGCAGAGAATAGGGAAGTTTGCCTCAAAACTTCTATTCTTGTTTGCTTTTGTAATATTTTCTAACCCCTTCTAAATAAAATTTGAGTGGGATTTTATAGATATCTATTGGTCATGGGTCAAATGTATTTGCATTAATTTGACAATAAGAAGGATAATAACTAGGAGGAAATGACTAATATAAAAATACAATTGGATAAGAGCATAAAAAATAGACACCCTAGGGTTTGACACTATAGTCCAAGTTGGGTGCTATTGTCCTATAGGTGTGGGACCCCTATAGGTGTGTGACATAGGGGGATGGAATTATTATAGGAAATGAAGCCTAGATGAGTTGGAATTAGGTCTCAAAAGTCTACATATGACTTGGAATAAGAAAAAAGGTGTCTAGAAGGGTCATAAGAGCATGTAAGAGGGACCTATGGCTTGGGTGTCACAAGCCACACTCAAGATACCAATTTTCACATTTTATATGCCTACATTTTCCCTCCCTTTATTATAGTGATGCAACAAAGTGAAATAATAAGATAAAATAAAAATAGAAAGTGTACCTAAACTTACCTATAAGGGTGAAGTTGTGTGATGTTAGGTGTGCATAAAGAGAACACATTGTGAAGTGTAAATCTATAAGAGAAAATAAAGAGTAGACCAGTTCTTACTAGATACATTATATCTAAAATAAGAATGTACAAAGATGGGTAAAAAAGAGAGGAAGATAAATGAATGAATACACCTCATTAGGTATGCAAACCAGTATAAAAACTATTGTGATGTTGAGTAATGTTGAGCATGTGCTGAAAGATGTTATATCAAGAGTAATATCATGAATGGAGTTGAGTTCTCAATTTCCCAAGAGTGACTCAAGAATACAAAGGTTGGAATTTATCTCTATAATCACATACTAAGTGAATCTATGTGATCGTGCATGTGTTAATTGATGTTTGGACCTTGTGTCCAATCTATCTAAGTAGGTGGCTCAAGAATACAAAGGATAACTAGTCCTTTGGCTCCATCATTGCCACATGAATTGAAGTTATGAAATAATACTAGTATGAATGTATGTCATATGAGATGGATTTTTAAGCCCATGAATGTTCTATAATATGACACTGTGGCATGGATAGCCTAATGTGTGCTAGAAACTAGGCCACTCTTGGCTACTCATAAAAGGTGGAGATTAGGCTTATATGAAAGCAACTATGAAACTAGGCAATAGGTTTATATGGAATATACTCAAAAATTATGCCAACCATATACATATGGAATAAGACATGCAACTAATAAGAATACCTGGGTAATGGACTGAACTTGGAAGAAGAGAAAGTAAATGTGCCACACACTTTGCCCCTAATCACTAGTGCCTATAACATGGATTATGATATAGAAGTTATACCAACTACCTAATCTAAAAATAAAAGTGAGAGACATCATGTCATGCATGATTCCCCATATATTTATATTATTTGAGAAAAAATATATTAAAACTGTTGATTCTGAACTAAACTATGTTTGACAAAACTATAATTGAGTTTACCTTTCGGCCTATTTTTGGAAAATCTAGTTTTTTTTATTATTTAGATAGGATATTTAAAATTGGACACCTTGTTATCTAGAATTGTAGTTAAATCTTGGCACTCTTTTCCTGTGTTTATTTTGAAAACTATTCTATTTTTATCACTATCTTCCTAGTCTATTCTAACTAGTTTGAAGTTTGGATACTATTTTGGGTGTTCTGAAAGCTGATTTTTTGATTGCTAGGAGCTCTAATCTCTATGAAAAAAACCCCTATTTATTTCCCCCTCTTTTGAGGGTAGTAATTAAGACTCTATAATGACTACCCTAATAATAAGGAACCCTATAAGTGTGTTATGCTACAAAATACATGATATAGCAATGATAAGCAACAAGATATCTCATGATATAGCATGGTTTGTAATGGAGCTTGTTATATCAACATGGGTCTACCTAGATGGATATAACAATGTAATATCTTATGAAATATAATGATCTATAACTATAAATCTAGTTATTTATTAGTTTTTAGTTGTTAGTTGTCAAGGAGGGATGGAGTATGATGCCCATCATGGCATCGAAGAAAGCAATATAATGCATCATGTGGATCATAGCATTGTAAACAATTGAAAAGAAATAAAGAAACATGAACACAAGGTAAGAAGTAAGAAGCATAAAAGAGTGGTCAAGGGGCCAAACAAAAAAGGGACATGGGAACATGTCACTCAAACTAGAAAGAAATCATGCAAAGCATGTTCAAATGCCACATACACATATAATTGAAAATAAGCAAGGTTGGCATGAGGGCCACAAGTTCATAGAAGAGTAAAAACAAATGACATTGGCAAATATCCTAAGGCACACACAAGAATAGAAGGAAAGGACATTGGTAAATGTCCTAAGGCACATATAGGAGATAAAAAAAAAACTAATAAATGCAATCATATCTAGCTACACAAGCAAGAAAGGAAAGCATGTAAACACTAGAAATACAATCACATCTAACTAATCAAAATAAGAAGTGAAAGTATGCAAGACATGTAGTAAAAGACTAGGTATATGCTAATAAATACACAAGTGCTATATATGAGTGTCGATAGAGTAATTTATGTAGGCTATTAAATAATGTAAATCATCATGATAACTAGAGTGTGTGGCATAGGAATGACATAACCTATATGGTGTAGTCATCTAGAAGATGCCACCTATGGGTAGATATATCAATGTATGTCTTGAATTTAGAACTAAGATGCCCCATTAATGGGTAGAGTGAATCAATCAAGGATCTGAAAGTCACCTCACACATTCAAAGAAGATCAAGTGAAGCATAGTAATGTAGATAAATTGAAAAACAATAACATAGAATAGTAAAATGTAAGTCTATCATGGTATTATAAATGTAAAGCATTGATGATTCATATAATTTAAATGTTTTTGAATTTTTGGAAATTTTAATGTTTTTGGATTTTGAAATTTTGTATTATTTTTGGGTTTTGAGTTATTTAAATGTTTTTAGAATTTAAAATTTTGTATTGTTTTTGGATTTTGAAATGTTATTTGTTTTTGGTATTTTTGACATATAAGATATGTAAAATCAATCATGAGGAGACTAAATACAAGAAATAATAAGAAACTCTATACAAGTAAGTAAAAAGAAACTATGTACAAGTAATTTAAAGGAAGTTTTATATGATTAATTTTGAAAAATTATGTATAAGTAAAGCTGAGAAGAGACGATACTAATTGATGAGTCTCATGAGATAATCCCAATCATGGTTTCCTATATCAAACCTATATATTCATATTCATTTTTGGCATCTTGGAAATCATAATAACCTGTATTGTTCCACTCATCATTATCATGTTGATTTTGAACCAATGGAATGCTAGTGTTGACTTTTGTTGTATCTAAAACTTTTACTTTGATAAATTGTGTCTGTGAATGATTTGCCTTAGGATGTTCAATAAATCCCAAACCTTGGTGACAAACATTATCAACTACTAGAATAGGAGTATTGATTCCTTGAACATGCTTTCTCAACCCTTGACCTTGATAATCAAACTATTGTAGATATTTTTGACCAAACCCATATTAATTTGAAAGTTGAGCCTTATTTTAAAGAGATAGATTTGCATATTTTTCATGCTTTACCTCTACTTATGGTACTATTTATTTCTCTAATTTTTCTTTTGGATCCTTTTGTTGTTCTGAGTTATGCTTTGGTAACCACTTTTGTACTATTTCTAAATTTGACCTTTTATGAAGGTGTTCCTATGTCACTTTGGATTGCTTGACTGATTTACCTTATACAAGGTTTTCATTATAAATTATCTATTGTATATGTTTTTTAATGCCAATGTGATGCCCATTAATTTTATGATATGCAAAATAATATCTGGATCTTCACATTGGATATAGAGGAGGTAGTTTGATCAATTTAGATTTAATCATATCCCTTCATACCTCACTTAAACTCTTACTTGATATTTGAATATTTTTTGAATCACTAGTTGTAGAGTTATTTTTTTATGATTTCTTGTTTTGATATATAACATTTTTTGTAAGCAATTGACTAGGTGAAGATGAATATACATGATTGATACTAGGGTGCCTTTGAATTTTTTGTATTATAATATGATTTTCTCATGTTGTGATATTTTTATGTAATAATTGATTCTACATTTTTAAATCTTAAATTAAATTTCTCATACTAGTGATTTGATTCTTTAGAGTCTTACAAGTGAAACCTTAATTGATTCTAATTGAACATGTAAGCACATATGTAAAAGAGGATTTGAAGAAGCTATAGGTTGAATGTACGCATTAGGAACAATAGTATATGACACCTCACCTTTTGAAGGGGTGATAGCATGGACTTGGTTAGAGATAAATTAGATATCACCCTCTTGGGGGAGAGGAGGAGAAGAAAATTCTTTCTTGTGCATAATATATGACATTAAAACTTGACAGGTGGTTCTAAGCTTAGGCAATGGATCTTCTAAGTATGTAAAGATTTTATTCTTGATTGAATTACAAATAAGAGATATATATCATGTTAAATAATTAATTAGAGTTATAATTTGTATATAAATATTATTATAAAGAATATTCTACATAAGAGATATCAAACAAGGGATAGAGAGCATGGAATTTTGCATTAATGCATAAAAAACTTTGACTTGTAACATAACATTTTGAACATGTTTATAAAAAATAGAGTTGGACATTATTTCACATGAGAGAGAGATAATATGCAAAATAAATATTGAAATCTTTTACATTTTTAGAAATAGATTTTGTAATATCATCCTTTATTATGAAAAGTAAGCATGAAAGGGAAATAATGAAACTTCACATTAACATATGGTAAACTTCATCATCCATATACATGATAGGACCAAGTGTGAATTCCTTATTATTTATAAGAAATGTTTTGAAATGAGTAAGATCCACTTGTAATTTTATATGAAATCTGAATTGGATATAAGGTGGTACCTCAAGCAATAGGACCTAGTATATGCAACTAGGGTTTTGAAAAAAAAAAAAAAATTAATATGAAAATTTAAAAATTAATTTGAATTTCTAATTTAAATATATAGGTAAAAAATAACAAAAAATATTGGTTAAACTCTTGATTTAAAGGGACCTAGTATATGTAACTAGGGTTCAGAAGAAAATGACTTTTTAAAATTACTATAAAATTTTAAAAATAAGTATGAATTTTTGATTTAAATATGTAGGTAAAAAATTGGAAAAATTAGGAAGGAATTTTCCCTAGGGGTTTTAGGGTTTTTATGCACAAAAGGACCTAGTAAATTTAACTAGGGTTTGGAATAAATGATTTTTAAAATTACAAAGGTAAATTTAAAAATTAAATATGAATTTTTGATTTTAAAATATGCAAAAAAATAAAAAAATTATTGGAAAAATTAGTAAGGAATTTACCCTAGGGTTTTTTATGCATAAATGAAGTAAATCGGGTTCACCAAATGATTCAATAGTTTTGGGAATATTAGAGTCTTATTCCTAATTTATTTTAGGGTTTGAGTTGACCAAATTAGTAAATAATACTGTAATAGTTTAGCTACTAATTTATATAATTTAACTCTATTTTTAAACTTTTTATAAATAGAAATAAATATGAAAAAGTAAGACTTATCTAAAAATTATATGAAACAACTAAGATAGGGTCTGAAATTTACTATGTAAGACTGGGACAATGTCAAAAAATAGGATTTGGTTTTCATTTTATGAAAGGATAGGAGCACCTAAATAGGACACCCTAGAATTTGACATTATAGTCCTCTTATACCACTCTTGTCCTAATGATCTAAGTTTTATAGGTTTTGTATGTTGTCCTGATGTGAGCCTACCTATGAAATTTTGACTATTGAAGGTCTACATAAGTCTTTGTAGAGTTGATTTAGTCTTCAAACCCTATCCTTCATTCTCGTTTGAGAAATCTTGAGAAAGAAGGGGGGTTAGTTTGTGTAATATGCACTAAATTTGTATCCATGCCCCTTATGTGGGTACACTACCTATAAACCAATACTCTGAAGAGGGATCAAGCCATATGTAGTTCTCCTACTTGATGTGCTTTGTGTAATAGTGTTATGAAGATGCAAAAATGCTAAACTAGGTGTGCTTGATGTAGTTAGGGATTGGTGTGAGGATTTAGATGTTATTGTAGTTGTATTGGATGGTTGTATGTAGAGAATACAAAAGTTTTCCTCAAATCTTGCTTATATTCTTGCTTGCTTTTGTAATATTTGCCAACCCCTTCTAAATGAAATTTGAATGGCATTTTATAGAGATCTGTTGGTCATGGTTTGAATGTATTTATGTTAGACTGACAAGAAGAAGGATAAGAACTAGGAAGAAATAACTATTAGCACTAAAAATTTAATTAGATAGGATTGCCAAAAATAGACACCCTAGGGTCCGATGTTAGAGTCTAAATTGGGTGCCATTGTCCTATAGGTGTGGGACCTAGGGGGATGCAATTATCATAGGAAATATAGCCTAACTAATTTGTAATCAAGTTTTAGAAGTCTATAGGTGATTGAGAATAAGAAAAAAATGTGTCTAGAAGGGTCATGAGAGCATGCAAGAGGGCCCTATGGGTTGGGTGTCATAAGCCACACTCAAGCTACCAGTTTTCACATTTTATATAACTACATGTTACCACCTTTTCATTTATACCATATACATGATTCTCTGATACAATTTTTTTATTATTGGTAAACAGTTTTGAAAGGGACCATACCCAATACAATATAAGGCTCAAAATCTAAATAATATATGAGTACAACAGTAGTTTTTTGATGAGTGGGGTCCACCCCCTAGCTAAAAAAAGGTCTAAAACTAGAATAAAAAAGAAAGGGCAACAACAAGGAGTGTCTTCCTAAATAACAACACTAAAATGGCATATCAACAACAACTTCATAGCTACAAAGTAGTACCAAAACAACAACAATTTAGAGAAAATAAGAACTAGAAAGAAAAAAGGAAGCTTCACTTGAGGAGCTTGTTAAGGCTATTAATGAGTCCCTCCAATCCATTAAAAATATTGAGAGTATTAGTTTGAGATGGGTCTATGATTTCAATGGTGGTTAGAGCATAAGTCTTCTTAGTGCCACCCTTCCACAAGCTTGAATGTAAGTTGTTAAGGGTGAAAACTTGCCTAACTTGAGGCTCAATGAACTCCAAAATGGCCTGGTGTATGGCCATATGATCAATATATCAACTCCTAATATGATCCACAATGCCCTCCAAATATTTCATTCTTTTGAAAATATCTTCCATCTTAGTCTCATAATGGGAGGAGTTATCCACCTTCTTCTTACCCTTATCAATAATCTTATTGAGCTATGTGACCTCTTTTCTAAGCTCACTGATCCTTTATTCAAGCTCCATATCTTGAGCTTTGAGCCTAGGTTCCTTGAGAATGACCTTGGATACATAAAATTTTCATAGTACCTTCCATATTATATGGGTGTATTAAATACATTCATACCAACATGATAGCTAGAGTTTCTAAAATTTCATATAAATATCCACTTGAATAAGAGAAGTTTACTATCAGATGGATAAGTATCAAACCCGTTAAAGTTAAATCTCCATCAAATAGTAATCAAAAATCAATCCCATTTCTTATGTGTTCCATACTTAAAGCCTTTGGAACCAAATATATATAGTGCATTCCACAAAATCCTCATCTACTCATACATATCATATTCAGTTATATAGAGAAAATAAACATGTTACAAATAATGCTACTCTAAATAAACTAAATATCACTAAATTATGGGATCAATGAACCATAAATACTTCTATTGTTTCTTTATGACCACAATGTCCTACTATACATACACAGAGTACCATAGATTCTACATATCTAGATATGACACCTATGCATACTCTTTGGTAGTACCACTAGTTTGATCTACCATAGTTTGAGTTTGAATCTACCTATGAACTTCCCTTGGATGTGATCATATGCTATAATTATTTTCAAATTTTATAAAAATATAACAAAATAAATATTCAATCTAATACAAAAACATTTAAATAATTCAAAAATATTCAACATTCCCATGTTTTATTAGTTCATTGGCATCTATTTTGTTTGTTTTATATTATTAGATAACATATCCTTTCAAATACATACATACATACATACATACATACATACATACATGTATATATATATATATATATATATATATATATATGTTTCATGCATATTTAGTGTGATATAGGCATACCTCAACACATGATATATGCATTTATAGATTTTGGGCATCTCCTCTACTCATGTCACATATTATGTGGGGGATATCTACTTTTTTGATTATGATTGATATAGGTTACATATATTTATGATAATTTATACATTATCATGTTTGAGCTTATATAATAATGCCTACACATGTTTATATCCATGTTCATATTTTTTAATTTACTTGATATGCTATGTTACATGAAATTTTTTACTAACACATATATGTAGGTACCAGTATGATATTCTTATGTTCATTTATTATGCTTCATATATTCATATTGTCACTTCCTTGAGTATATTACATTTCTTTTTATTGTCTTTATTATGGAATATTTCAATATGTTCTTTGATTATGGCCCCCCTATGCCCTTGTATGTTGATTGGACATTTAAATATGCCATTCTATGTTGGTTAGGCATTTAAATATGTCATCCCTTTAGATTGTGTGGAATCTGAACATTACCTTTGTATGTGTTTGATCATTTGTTGAGACTATATTGTTACTATATAGATGTGGCCACAATCCATATCATGCATCTTAGGACTTGATGTGAACACATACTATGAGATTCATTGATATATATAATTTAACATTTTAATCCTATTTCTATATGATTTGTACATATATTATACAATTGACTTGTACTTTTTGAGATAAGGTACCAACCAAATTTTATCTCCATCTCAAAAGGGGGGCATATCATAAAATCATGGACTCCACTTTTTCATAGTTTTTTGAATTCAATGTGGTTATGTCATAAATACATGACCTATACAATTTCATAATTTCTTAGTATGTCTATATTTAAATGGGGGAATGTCATGAAGACATGACCTCCACACTTACAGAAACTCCAATTTAATTCCATGATTCAAATGTACACTTGGGTTAGAATCCTATAAATTTCACTAACTTTACATAGATTTTTTCATATTCATGACACATATACTCTATTTGAGACATATTATAGCTTCATATTCCATGTTATCTCACAAAAATTACAAATTTACCAGTTATACTATTCACCAAGACACACCAATTACACTAGGATGTACTCTTATTGATCCTTTGTCTATTATAGTAGTTGGTTCAAATTTATAGGTTGAAATGATTAAATAATTAATTTTCACTAGATTTATAGGTTGTAGTTATTTATTTATCCAATATTTCTATATTTATAGGATTATTTGATTAATTAACTCACCCTCACAATATTACATATTCACACTTGAGTTGTGTGATTGAGATATAATGATCTCAATGGTCATGCCATAACTCACCCTTACACCAAATTAAGGGAATAATACATTCTAATATCCCTCTTCAATTATCTAATGTTCAATTTTGAAGCTCATCCATCTCCAGTTCTTCATAAGGAAGCATCTTTACAAATTTAAAGCATCAATAAATAACATGGTTACATTAACACACATGCGTACTCCTTTGCTCTCTTTCTTTTCAATAATTTAAATTATTTTGAATTCCTAATTATATGCATTAATTTACATTGTAACATGCTCTTATTTATAGTTCATACACTATCAAAGAAATAAAATTAGCCTAAAGTAAAAGCACGGTGTATTGTACACACCCAATTATGTATTTATTTCCTTTAAACTATCAATTTCATCCTTATACATTACTAGATTAAAGGGGAGGCAAATAAAGATACTAAAACTAAATATTTATAACATCTCAGTCTTGTACATTTGACAAATCAATTAGGGATCTACCCTTCAATTTTAGACCTCCCTATTTTGAAAAGGCTTGCATTCACCATCTCATTGTGCCTAAATGATTATATTTTAATCCAATCCATATCATTCTATTGACCCATGTATCTTACACTACACATAAAGCTTAAACATGATAAACATCATTCACTTTCAGTTTCAAATCCATACCTATTTTCTAGCCTTCATGACACTACCAACCATAAAGTGGGATTACTATTGATGATATGTCTATATCTTTATCTAATTTCTAGTTGTCAGAATTCATCCAAATTTTAAATGTTTTACAGCATTTGGGTTGGGTTATTTGTCTTATTAAACCCTATCATGAGGTATTTTCAAAAGGTTTGGTATAAATACAAGTCTAAACACTCCCATTCATCATATAGTAAATACCAAACAAGTATCTACCAAGACTCATTAAATAAATCACACAAATGAGTTATTTTTTCCTATTCATACTTTTTTATTTATCAATCATCATATCAGTCATACAAAAGGTCTAAAGCATTCTTAGAGTACCCCATCAGATATATTTGTCAAGTTAAGAGTAAGATAATTACATGCATCTTAATATAATTCATTTGACACTTGTGTACACACACTCCCACACATAGGGAGAACTACATAATTTGTAGACATTATTTGGATTATTGGATATGTAGGTAATGCTTAGTGATAGACAAGTCATTGAGGTTAGCTCGACACCTTGAGTCCACTAACTCATTTTTAAAAAAAACTCATTATAAGGGTGAAAAAGAGTGATACCATGTATCCTAAATATAAATATATCAATATAAAGGTGACATAAAACATAGAATAGTGAAGTTAGTTGCATCATTATCTAGTCATTATTTGATACTAGAAACTTGCATCACAGTCAGACACTAACATCGATGGTAGTGTCTAGATATGAAGGTAGTGTCTATAGCTACATAAGTATAATTTATATAATATGATGATTGATCCATAATATTGATCCTATATACTTTCCACCTATTTCCAATTTGGATCTACTTGCTCATAGTAAAACCTAGATAATTATCATTTCTCTTTGGTATTATAGTCAATTGAACATCTTTCAATTTTTGATACTTTTTATATTTAGCATATCTCAGTATTATAATTCATAATATTCATTTATCTATGTTTGTAATTAATTGTCCTACTATAAACTAGTTTATCACCCTTGTGCTTGAACTATTTTTATAATCTTAACCCTATCCCCACACTTTATCAAATTTAAGGTTAAACACATGGACCTTATTAGAGGGAAAGTAAGTATCACCCTCCTAGGGGTTATGATAAGGGAAATATTCATTTTTACCCATTTTAAATGTTTAAAATACTAATATGAGAATGGGATCATAAAGACATATGAATACAAGAAAATACTAAATTTCAAAGTATGTGGAGTGACTATCTATAGATACTAAAATTGAATATTTATAGCATCTAACTCTTGTACATTTAAAAAACATCAATCAATACTGTACCCTTCATTTCTATCCTTCCTTACTACCAAAAGGCTCACATTCACCATCTCATTATGCCTAAACACGTATCTTTTAGCTTGATCCATATCATTAAGATGACCTAGGTCACCTAAACTACATAAAAAGCTTAAAACCTAGTAAACATCATTCATTATTATTTTTAGATCCATACCTATTTTATATCCTTATAGACACTGTTGACCACATATGGACACTACCATCGACATTAGTGTATAGACCCTTATCTAGTGTCTAGTAGCCATAATTCATCTAAATTACAAAATAATCAAAACCTATGGGTTGGCCTACTTGTCTTATTGAACTCTAACATGAAATATTTTAAAAATGTGTGGTGTAAATAAAATTCTAGGACTTATCATTCCTCATATAAAAAATACCAAATAAACACCTACTAAAGCTAAATCAATCAATTACACAAGAACTTAATTTTTTCATATTCATTACTATTTTCATATCAATCATAAGACCAATTGTATTATGGGTTTGAAGAATTCAAAGAGCATCCCATGAGTCATATTTGTAAAATTACAAGCTAAATCACTACATGTATCTTCATATAGTATATACCACCCTTCTACACACACTTTCCCACATACAAAGGAGAAATACATAAGTCTAAGGCTCTCCTTGGATTATTTTTTAGAGTGGGCCACGATCAAAGAATGCTCTAGATATGATAAAATGTATGAATAAATTACTTGTGTGGATTAGTGAAATCAAACATGATCTAGAAAAAGAAATTACATCTCAATAGTAAAATGCTCATTAATTCATTAGTCATAAAATATTTAGGAAGGTACATTATATAGGTGAAATACTAACATGTCCTCACATCCTCATGAATGTGGGATTATCTTTCACAATGACCTAAAAGACACCTAAGTAAGCTAACTAACATGTGTAGGTAAAAATAATTAAATAGAATAAAAAATTACACTAACACACAACCCCCCCCCCAATTGTACCTTAGGTGGGTAGTGGAATTGGGTCCCAACACAAAGTCCTGCTGAGGTACCCAGGAACATGGAAATTACCCATTGAATTAAGATGTTGGATCTGCCTAAACCTTAAAAAGATCTCTCAAATGAATATATTTTCTCTTAGTGAAGGGTTTGGTGAATATATCATTAGTTTTCTATGTTGTGTAGATGTAGTATAGATCAATTATTTTTTCATGGATGATATCTCAAATGAAATGAATGTGAATCTTGATATTATTGGTTAGTTTATGGAGGACTAGATTCTTGAAAATATAGATTGTGCTTTGGTTGTCACAAAATTTGATTATTGGTCATCAAAACTAGATGTTGAACTCAATAAGAATCCCCTAAAGGTAAATAACATAAGTGGTAGCATTAACATATCCTTTTATTATACCTCAATAGAAGATAAATCAATAGCATTATACTTATTTCTTAACCAACTGATCATACATAAACCAAGAAAGAAAGTGTAGCTTAAAGTAGACTTACAATTATGAATATCACTAGCCGAATATAATTTTTTAGAACCAATTAAGTCAACATTGATTCCTAATCCATTTTAAATCCTAAATCTAAGAGTACCCTAAATGTAGTGGAGAATCCTCTTAGCCACTTTACAATGTAGCTCATGTGGTTCTTACATAAATCTAGAACCATGCCCACTAAATATGACATATCATGTCTAGTGTGTATAAGGTAGATGAGACTTCCAAAAAGTTGTTGATATGAGGTAGCATATACCAAAGGAGATGAATAATAAGCCTCAAGATTCATACCAAAAATAAAGGGAGTTGGAGATGTCTTATATTCATCCTTGTTAAACTATGCAAGCATATCAAGAAAATACTTGTATTGTGCAATAATGATCCTAAAATCAAACTAATAAATTTAAATCTTGAGGAAGTAATGTAACAAGCCCAAGTTAGTCATTAAGAACCTATCAGACAAATAATTTTTAACTACTACATTGGTATATGAATAAATCCTTTTGATAATTATGTCATCCACTAAATAACTAGAATCAATAGTGAATCATCCTACCATGAAATTTATACATTTAGTCAGAATGGCATCTAGTGAACCCAACCAAAAGAGTAAAAGAGTCCATCTTGGCATATCAATCTTGAGGAACTTGTTTGAGGCCATAGATAAATTTTTAAAGTTTTTAAACTAAGGAAGAATCTTTCATAAGTATTTATGGTTACTCCATGTATATTTCCTCTTTGAGGCCACCATGAAAAAAGACACTCTTTACATCCATTTGACAAACATCCTAGTGATGTATTGTAGATATAGCAAGAGTGAACTAGATTAAGTTTAATTTAGCAATTAGGGTAAACATATCAATATATTAAATTCTAGGTACATGATAAAAACCCTTTTCTACCAAATGTGTTTTGAACTCTATAAACCCATCTGCTATAAATATTTTTTGGTAGATCCACCTACATCAAATTCTTCCCTTAAAAAGAGGGACTAAATCCAAATTTTTATTCCTTATTAAGGAATACCACTCCTCTTACATAGTATTATCCCACTTAGGAGTGCCTGATCCCTCATGAAATGACTATGGATTAGAAAAAAAGTGATGAATGCATGTGGGAAATTTTATAATTGTGAACATGTTTGCCTAGTGTCTCATGGATCTCTAACCTAATGGTTAGCACTTTGTAATGTCTATCTATCCCAAACAATACTAGTGATTAGATAATCAAGAGGAGATTCCTTAAACTCTAAATATATTCATGGAGAAGGAGGATGTGATTCCTCATCACTAATCTCATTGTTAGAACTAGAAGAAAAAAATATATCATCAGGAAGTTGTTAAGGTGGATCTAAATCAACAAAATTATAATGAAATCCCAATGCATCTAAGGAAGAGTGAGAGATGTCGATTATGGAATATGAAGGACCCTATTATAAATTAACACTCCTTTCAATGAACATATCATGAGTGGTGGTATTTATAATCCTATATCCCTTAACATCCTTAGGATATCCAACAAAGATGCAAGGTTGACTCTGAGGTTGCATTGCCTTACCTTTATTATTTAGAATGTGGGTCATATTAGGGGATGTAAAAACTTGAAAGTGCTTCACTATGGATTTTTTACTAATCTAATCTTAAAAAGGAGTGAATCCCTTCAATGCTTTATAAGGAACTTAGTTCTAGATATAAAAAGCATACTTGATGGCCTCGACCAAATACTAAGGTGAAAGAGACTTGGAATGTAGCATACAATGGCCATTTCCTTTAAGGACTCATTCTCTTATTATAAAACACCATTCTACTAAGGACTATATAAAAATCTACACTATAGTTCAATCCCTTCTGAAGTCCAAAATTATTTAAAATAGTTATTGACATACTCACCACCATTATTAGTACATAAAATATTGATGAATTTACTTGACTATTTTTTCTACAAGTGCCTTAAAATCCTTAAAATGATCAAAAACCTCATATTTCTACTTTAAAAAGTACACCCAAGTATACCTTGAAAAGTCATTAATGAAAGTAAGCATATATTTTGTCCTATTGAATGGAGTTAGAAATGGATCAGCAATGTCACTATGAACTAGCTCCAATATTTATGTAGCTCTCCATGATTTTCCTTTGTCAGAGGTCTCTTCAAGATGCTTACTAAGTATGAAAACTTGGAAAAAATTTCCATAAAAATGAATATGTGGAAACCCTGAAACCATGTCATTATGATTGAGTGAATTTAGGTATTGATAGTTAGGATGGTTGAATAATTTATTCTATAATTTACTCACCCCATTTGAATGAGCGAGTAGTGTAGTATAGGTTTGATCAAGAGAAAATGTGAGAGAGTATACAATCTTGAATGGTCATCTAATTTCCCAAATTCAATAATGGAGTCACTGTCTGCTTCCCTAATAACCACTAAATTAGGTGTGAATTTAGACATCTTTCTTAAACTGATGTGAGTGATTTGATAAACAAATAATATATTGGTGGATAATGAGGGAACATGTAGAACATTCTAAAATGTCCCATAATTCACTTAAATAGATCTTATATCACTAACTTATATGGAATTATCATCACCCAAGAGGATGGAAGTCATAAAATAAGGCTCCAAGGATGAGAACATGTCCTATGATGAATCTATGTGGTGTAAGGCACTAGAATAAATAACACATGTTGAAGGTTGGGATGTAATAGTAACAAGTGCTTTGCCCTTATCTTTTCCTATTCTACTATTTTTGGCCTTAGAAGACTCTTATGATGATGAACTCTGATTAGCTAAATTAGTGACATTAATATTATGCTTCTTAAGCATCTTATTTAGTTGATCAATTTGCTTCTTCATACATTTGGTGTCATCATGGCCAAAGTTATTTTGGTAGGCACATGTGAGTCACTCTTTCTTAGGTTTCCCATATGAAGAGGATGAGTTTTTTGATGCTTTTGAATTAGAATCATATTTTTGTTCTTTTCTTTACTATGAGTCCTTTTCCTATTTCTTCTCCTTAATATTGGAAGCCTTCTATTTGTCATGAATCGAAATTGAGGCATACAATTAGGTGATTTTAGTGTACCCATTTGAATAAGCTTGTATTACTCCCAATTCAATTTAGTAGCAAGGTCATCTAAGGGTGGCATGGTCCATGTAGATCCAAGGGCATGCTTGGTGGTGTGGCAGGTAGAAACAAAGATATAATAGTTAGATTCTAATTTATCAAGGATGAAAATAATCAATTAATCATCCTTTTTGTCAATTTCTTACAATTTTAACTACAATTGGAGTGATTTAAATTTTTTGAAGAAGATATATATATAGTATCAAAATTGTTTGGACTCAAACTAATGAGCTCATTTTCCAACTCATGACCTTTCATTATGTACTAATTCCTAAATATTTTTTACAAATTGGTCTAGACCTCATTAGGAGTAGCCACATATTCAATATAAAAGAGCAAGTTTGGAGACATAGATAGGAATAGTAGACTGAAGGCTTCATCACTTATGTTAAACTAATTCACCTTATTTTCATCAAGTATTTGTTTTTTTGTATCCATTGTGATTTGATGTAAACCTTTTCCCTTAAATAATATTTAAACTTGGGTTTTTTACTTGTGATAGTTGAATAAGAAGTGAAACATGACTCTGATCCATGGTACATAAAGGAAGTATGTTGAATTATGTGTGTAAGAAAGAAAATGATATGTAACCCCCATAAATATGTATATGTTCAATTTTACAAGGAATGATAATATTACCTATGTGTAGAGCTAAAAAAATTGCACTTTCAAAAAAATTGTGCCTCAAAAGGAGAATTTGGCTGAAATTTATGGTAATTTGAAATTTCTTGCTCGCAAAAAAAAATTCTCCACTTTGCATAAATTTTTGGGTGTGTAAAAGTTTGGACCAAATTTTATGTGGAAAATTTAAGATCCCTTAGGTTGGTTGTGACTAGGGATAATATCCCATGTGACCAAGAGGCTAAGGGCTAGGATGAGGGTGCATCACTCTAAATTTGACTCCAAATTGCCAATGAATAGTATCACAATTCATAGGATTAAATTAGGCATATCCATGGTCATCTTCAGAATTAGCAGGTTGGAATGTCCCTACCTAAAAATAGAAGGGTATCTTGTAGTGGTCAAAGTTTTACATCAGACTTGTAGTCCTTCTTTGTAGTAGTTAAAGTTTCCTAGCTCCCTTGTAGTTTTTAGAGATGGACATCATAGTTGTAGTCCAGGTATGCAGTCATTAGAAATCATAACCCTTCTTATAGTTAGATAAATGTGTTGAAATTATAATGGGTGTCTACAATTATCAAGGATATTGATTGATTTGGTACTTAATATTCTTGATGTTAAGGTTTTGAACTACTCTGGCAATTAATTTTCTTGATGCCAAGATTTTAGAGTGCTTTAGCAGTCAATGTTCCTATTAGAGTAGGTTATTAATCTTAATGCATATTTTATAAGAGATTTATTTATCTAAACATTATTTTTTTCTACCCACTTAGGTGTGGATATTAATTTTTTTCTATTTAGGTATAGTGGGTTTCTATTCCTAGGTTATATCTTAGTTTGATATTATGACTATGATTGATCTTCCTTGCCTATATATGCAAGGCAATTTCATTTTACTTACATGAAGTTATGGATATATTATATGATATGTATATTTGTTCTATATATTTATTTGTAAATTCTATGCTTTTATATTTTCATTGTGATGTTTTGTTGTTAATACCTGAGAACTTTATGGCTTGAAACACTTTGTTTTTCATTCCTTTCATGGTATCAAATTAATAGGTGTTACAACCATCCATTTGTGAGTTTTATAAAAAAATATATCTAAGTTAAAAATGGATATCATGATTAGATTCAAAATATGTCAAAACCCTAAGATCAACTATAAACATGACCTAGTTTCGTAACAGTCATTTTTATCATTCTAGAGTGTTTAAAGGTAATTTTTAAGATTTGATGCATATTTGTACCATCTAATGATAGAAGATAAAAAAAATATATTTTATTGGGTTTTTCAAAAAATTTAATGGTTATTTTTTTATTTTGGAGGAAGTTGTACCATTTGAAATATATCTAAGTTTTTGTGTGCATGTTTGGCATATTTTATAGTATTTGGTTGGTAATTTTTTACTATCAACAGACCTAATATTTTCTCACACTACATCATATGTGCTGGTAGTGTATTCTACCCATGATCTTCTAGTTTTATCCCTTATCTTAGATGTGTTATTTTGTTCATGGCTACTATTTACTAGTGACCTATTCATTTAGCCACATATCTACCTACTCATATGCATGGGAATATTTGTGTGATCTATGTGGTTTTAAACTATAAGCCATTACACCTATAAATATGGTGACCTTGTTTGAAGATTTTTGGACTTGTGAGAGCATGTCAAATTTAAACTAACAAGGCATGACACTATTCATGTGCAATTTGGAGTCGTTTTTGGGTGACATAATTCCCACATTAATAAAATAAATCAAGAGGGGGGAGCACTCATCCTCACCCTTAACCCCTAGTCACATGGAAATTAAGTCATTGATCACAACCAACCAAAGGGGGCTTAACCTTTCTATCAAAAATTTAGTCAAATATTTTACAAGGCCATTTTTTCTCTCAAAGAATGTTTTTCTAGCATTTAAATCTTCTCTATTTTTTATTTGACCCATACATAATGGGGAATTTGTAATAACTATAAATTTTGATAAGGAAGTCAAAACCAAGCGTCATTTTTAAAAAAAGTGTGTTATTTTATGTCTGAACTATTGGTGTAATTTATCTTGTAAAATGCACTAAATTATAAAGTGCCACATTTGGAGGGGCCTAATAAAATAGTCTTTTAGGGGGTTTTCTTGGTACTGATTTGAGAATTTTTTTGCATTCTCTTGATATTTGGTGATTCTTTTATAATGGCTTATTATTCTACATTAGATTAGTGTGAGACATTAACAACACATAACTACCATACATGAAGACCAAAAATAGAAATAATCATTAAACACAGAGGATTATGGTCCTTAATGGTTGAAATACAACAAGTGTTCACTAGAGAATATGATAAATTTTGGCACTAGTTAAAATTTGATGAGAAAATGGGTTTGATATGAACTTATGTAAGTGTCATTTGGAAGGATGTTAGTCTCCTTTCAATAGGAAAAATTTAAGGGTTTATTTGGTAAGATGGATCACATGAGAGACATTTAGATTGAATTAGAGATCACTTCTCTCAATCCTTAAAATTTTCCATCAATTTTAGAATATCTTACTAATTTAAATCACTTGTTGATACAATTGAAGGGTTTATTTGGTAAGATGGATCACATGAGAGACATGTATATTGAATTAGAGATCACTTCTCTCAATCCTTAAAATTTTCCATCAATTTTAGAATATCTTACTAATTTAAATCACTTTTTGACACAATTGAAGGTGAGTGGAAAAGATAAAAATGATGAAGAATGTGTTTACCTAATTTTGTCCAAATTGAAAGGTCCATTCCAAATCTTTGCTTCTACATTTTTATCTAGCATAGATGCCTTTGGTGACACATTAAAAATGTCTAATTTAGATTTGTTTTGTGAAACACTTAATAGGGAAGAATCCAAATTATCTAACCTTGATTCTTCTACCTCTCAAAATGAATTAGTAGCATATAATCCTAATGGAAATGGAAAATCAAAAATTAAACTAAAACCCACTCATTCTTCATCTCAAAGTGACACTAAACCCAAATACAATAACTCTAAACATAAGCAGTCTTATAAATCCAATAATAAGTCTAACCTTTCATGTGTTTTTGTGGGGGAATTGTCATGTAGAAACTAGGTATTGGAAGAAAATTCTAGCCTTAGAGAATGCAGTTAGAAAACATAATATCTCTATATCCACTCCACCTCCTTCCAACGAGCATGGAAAAGCACTTAATGTTATTTGGAGGACTCATGAACCTATTATAAATAGTTGGTTATAAATTATGGTGATTCTCACCATATAACTTCTTTTAAGTAGTCTTTTTTATCTCTTAGTTTGATTTTTACTTCCAAAATTTAGGTTGGCGATTCTTCCTTTATTTATATTAAGGGAAAAGGTGACATACAACTTTTTGGTGGCTACATTAATGATGCACTATATATTATTGAAATCACTACAAATTTACTTTATTTTTATCAAATTTGTCATTATGATCAGGCCAAAATAGTGACTTCCACACTATAAGGGGCTGAAATTCAAACCTTATTATAGCCCCATTCAATTTTTCCATAAGGTGTTATTGATAATAATTCCTAACTATATCACTTTTAGGGTTTTTATGACACCTATTTTATCAGGACATGCTTGGTTTATCATGTTGATTCTAAAAGTAAGATTTGACATGAGAGATTTGGACATCTTATTTATAGATATTTTAAGGAGTTGAACATTCATGGTATGGTTGATGGTCTTCCTCTATTTTATTATCTTGATGGAGTTTGCCTTACCTATTCATTAGGGAAATAACACTAATATCTATTTCTTAAGGGTATGTGCAATAGAGCCTCTTCACCACTTGAGCTTGTGTACAGTGACTTGATGGTTTTTTTTACTCCATTCAATGAAACTAAGTATGCACTAAGATTTATTGATAAATTATTGAGGTGTACATGGGTTTATTTTCTCAAGTACAAGAGTGAAGTTTTTTCACAATTGAAAGTCTTTAAGGCTTTGGGAGAGTCAATCTTCTAGTTGTATAAAGAAGCTTCACATTAATAATGGTGGAGTAGTTCAACAAAGAGTCTTTTGATTTTTTGTCAACTCATGGCATTGTTTATCAATATTCCATTCCTTATACTCAAAAAAATAATGGCCAATCAAAAAGGAAGAACCAAAATTTAAAGTATATGGCTAACTACATGATGCATTTTCAAGATTTGCCTCTTGTATATTAGACAAAAGTAGCTAATTATGTAAACTACATTTAGAATCACACACCACATAGAGCACTTAATAATTTGACTCTAAAGGAAGCTTAGTCTGTAACTAAACTTGATATCTCATTTTTTTTTTTTAGGATCCATGTTTTGGATTTTGTACCAAAGAAGAGAATGAAAGCCTTGAATAAGAATAAAAAACCCTAAGCCTAATGTCTCATATTCCCTAGGTGATTTACTTAGTTAAGCATTATTTTTTTCCCACCAAATTAGGTGTGGATATTAAATATTTTACATTTAGGTATAGTGGGTTTCTATACCTAGGTTATCTCCTAGATTTATATTACAGCTATGAATGATCTTCCTTGCCTATATATGCAAGGCACTTTCATTATACTTGTATGAAGTTCTCAATATATATTATATGATATTGATCTTTGTTTTGCATATAAATTTTTAAAGTATATGATTTTAGATTCTCCTTGTGATGTTTTTTTGTTAACATCTGAGATATTTGTGGCTTTGAATGCTTTATTTTTCATTCTTTACATTTCTTGATTCTAGAATTTTAAATTGCTCTGGAAATCAATAGTTTTGATGTTAGAACTTTTTGTTGGAGATGTATGCCAACTTTGAAATCATCATATTTTAGGGATCTAGTTGTAGTAAAAATTCTTGATAGGATATAATTTGAGGTAGGATGCCCTTATACAATAATCATAGATGGGAACTATGGGAGTAATTAAGAGTTATAGTAGGTGTAACCAGTGATCAAACTTCTACCAAGTATGAAAAAAATAAATATAGTAAACCTATAAAAAAATCCACCAAATACCCACTAAGTATCTCCAAAAATATATAAAAAATAGAAATAAATTTTACTTTGAACACCCAAAATAGTATGGATATGTGAAATCACCAAAAAAACCTTGAAACCCTCTAAACTGGCTAAAATCAATTATCATGAAACTAGGCCATGTTTACAATTGATCCTAAGTTTTTGACACCTTCTAAATATAATTGTGCTAGTTATTTTCATAAAAACCTAATATATGAAATATAATTAATAGGAGACACATTTATCTTATTCTTTTTATGAATTTGGATCATCAAAGTACCCCAAAAGAAGAGTAAAATATGTGAAATAATGAATCTTAAATAGCTAGTTAAATGAATGGTAGATCTTTGACATGACAGCTAAAACTCAATATTTCACAATAGGAACAATGATATTTAACTACCATAAATTCTCTAATACCATGTCAAAGTGGGCCATAATTGAGGAACAATCTGTATAAGATTGAATGCATGAAGAAATTACTTGTGTGTAGTAGTGAAATCAAATATAAGATAGAAGAAAAAATTGCATCTCAATAGTAAAATGGTAATTAACTCATTAGCCATAAAATATTTAGGAAGGTACATTATATAGGTAAGATATTAACATGTCTTCACATCATCATGAATGTGGGATTATATTTTACAATAACCTAAAAGACACCTAAGAAAGTTAAAAAACATGCGTAGGGAAAAACCATTAAATGGAATAAAAACCTGCACTAATAATATTGGATATGTAGGAAATACTCATTGACAAAGTGGTATTTGGGGTAGCTCGACACCATGATCCCACTAACCTATTTTTTAGAAAACTCAATCCAGGGGTGAAGAAGGGTGAAGAGCTAGGGTTTGATCAATCAATAGAAAGTGAAAAATTGTATTCCATATTTGAATACATCATTATAAAAGTGATAAAAACTCATAACATTGAAGTTGTTTTCATCTATATATAGTTATTATTTTGTATTGGACACCTACATCCTAGTCAGACATTAGGATTGATGGTAGTGTCTAGATCTAACAGTAGTGTCTACAACCATAGAAGTATAATTTTAAGAATCTAATGAGTTATCCAAAATATTGATCCTATATATTTTACACTTGTTTCTAGTATATATCTACCTATGCAAAGTAATCTATCTAATTACCATTCTTTCTTATTTATTATAATATCTTACAATAGATGTACTTTACTATGTTTAGTAATCTCAGTTATATAAATTTATAATATCATTTATCTATTTTTTCTATTAATTGACCCACTATATATTAGTTTATCAACCTTGTGATTAATATTATATATATTCTTAACCCTACCCCTCATGTAAATTTATAGTTAAACAAATAGTGAACCTGACCTCTATGTATTTCTGTGTAAACCCTAGCTTACACTAAGATATTCAACATCCTAAGGTTTTTCCTTGCTATTTTTTTATAGATCTATTTTATTATCTTATGCAACCTAGGCATACCCCTAAATTATGTGGTGTTTTTATTGAACACTTAGATCTTAGTCTTTTTCCACCTAAGAAGGCTCAAACCAATGAAGTATCAGATCCTATGCCTAATGAAAGTGATAATAATGAAGATGAAAAAAATACTGAATAGGTTATTATAGAAGATGATTTTGATCATGAAAATAATGAATCTAATGTAGATAATTAACATGAAAAAATAGATCAAGAGAAAGTAAAAGTTATTTCTATGTTTCAAGAGTGTATCCATCAAAACCCTAAATATCTTTATAAGATCCTCAAAACCATATTGGAAACTAAAAAATGAAAAATCATAGATGAATAATTAGGTGTATATATTGATCATGTTATTGAAACACATCATCACTTCCATCATCCAATCAGATCATGGGCTATGTATTTACACCAATTTTTTCTAAAATAAATCCTACTATTGTTACATCCTCCATGGGAACCATTAGTACTTCAACCCAACTACCAATTTCAATGCTTATATCAACTCAAACAATGGGCACACCTCCTTTGGTGACTTCCCAAAATTAAAACCTAAGTGATCAAAATGTACAAAATATTATAGAAACTATAAAACTTTTGTAAGATAATGTTACTAATAATAAGAAAAAAACATATGAAGTCACCTTATGTTATTGATTCAGAATGTGTTACATAATCCTATTGCACCCAAAATATATTTACACCCTTTTCTAATTGGTTTTGGTTCACCCAAATTCACAATTTATGATGGCAAAGGTGATCTTGAACAATGTCTTCGATATTTATAAGAATCATGTCTTGATTATGCCTCCAATGATAAAATTTTGACCAAATTATTTCCATGAAGCATTAAGGATTATGCTTTATGATGGTTTTATGATTTACCACTCCAATCAATGAAAGTGTTCAAACCTATATCTACTCTATTCCTGACACATTTTTCTATCAACATCATTGAAAAGATGTCATATGCTAAAATTGAAAAGATCAAAGGAACCAATGAACATATCAATGAATTTTTTTATATATAAAATAATGTTGGCCGAAATGAAAAATACAATGGCAGATAAATAACTTCAAGACATATTAAAGAAAAGGTTACTTGACCCATTACATGAGCCCATTATTTTCAAAAAGTTCAAATCTTCTAACAATTTATGCCATATTATTCAAGATAGTGAAATGAAACTTATTTCCTTGAACAATATCAAGTATGTTGTAAACACACTAACTACATATAATACCAAGTTTCATATCAAACCAAGGTACAAAGTGAAAACTACACAACCTAAAAAATAAACAACCACAATGGTTAATTTAGTGTCATAGAAACCTAATTTATTAATCTTATCCAATAAACCTAAGAGATATTTTAGATAATTAATTGAGTCTCTATATTCTTTACTTTAGAATCTTGTGAAGTGTCATCTCATATCACTCCCTCTTTTATAGAGGTTGATATGAGTCGACCTCTACACAAATTATAATATGTTAATGCATATTATGACTATCACCAAGGCCCTAGGCATTTTATGAACATATGTTATCCCTTGAATAATAAGATATGAGAACTCATTGATGACCAAAATATTACCTTCAATGATCCTCAAAAGGATTCAAGCTCACAACCTAGTGATCACCAAGATTGGAAGACAATTTTTTACAAGATCATTCTAAGAAACATCCAGAAGTGCAAATAACATACAATGCAAATTTTCCTCCATCACATTATGGGCACCCGTTATATGGGATTAATGGAAATTATACATGCACATTACCTCCTATTGTTCAAAAACCTTCTACTACAATTGATGATAGTGATATAGTCAATGATAACTCAAATGTCCATTCATTATTTATTTGAGCATACCTTGAACATCAACCTATACATAGTATTATGATCAATGATGTTTTTAGTGATGACATATGTACATGACCCTGATTAAATATTCAAGATATACATATGATGATTTACACCCTTTGAAAAAAATTATCTAAGCATTTAGGGATAACACAACACATTATTGGTGAGATTGATTTACCTTTATAGGTTTCTCCAACACATGTGGTTACCACCTTTTAATTTATAACAAATATAATAATATTTAATATGTTATTAGTATGACCTTAGATACATTAACTTCAGTTAGTACCTTACATAATGCATGGGTTTATTAAATACATTCATACCAATAAGGTAGTCATAGTTCCTTGAATTCCATATGAACATCCACTTAGAAAAGAGAAATTTATTCTAAGAGAACTAATTTTTTTTATGTTTGAATAAATGTCAAAAAGGTTGTGGCATATAGTCAAAATAAAACCAACCTTAAAATGTTATTACAATATAAAAATACACTTATGTGTCAGTAGCAAGTACCAAAAGTACCAATAAAAAACAAAGTAAAAGTGTTTACAAGAACATAAATATATACAAGTTTATATTTTACCCATCATCAATCATAAAAACATCATCCTCAAACAATTTAGCACAAACTACCTCAAGTCCCAAATCACTATCAAATAAACTAGGTTCCAACTGAGAGCTCTACACTAAGGAGGGAAATTGATCTAATCTAGTTAGAATTTTTCTTATGTTGGAAGTCTTAAGAAAGTTTACCAAATATTTAAAATATTTTATATTTCCCTCTTGGATCACTTTTTCCTTTTTATAAGAAGTAACACTAACAAATTTTTCAATACTATTAAAAATATTTTGATTTGAGTCCATACCATCTCCCACATCAACCCTATCATGACCAACTTCACATAAGGGAACATCCTCACCACCATTAGTATCCATATCAACACAAATGACATAAAATTCCTCACCAAAATTAGTTTCCTCTTAATTCCCATAGGCCTATAACTCATACATGACACTTTATTGGCAACTAAACCATTCTTGTTTGAATATAAAGACCTAATCCAACTAGCAATCAAATTATCAACTTGTTCAAAATAGGCTTCCCTAACCAAACCCCAATAATAATTATAAATCTATACCTATGAAACTTCACCATGATAAATCCTCTAATTATGAGGTTGAGATAATCTCAAGTATCCCCCACTATCCAATAGGTAGTTAGAAGAAACTTTCATCATCCTTATTTTCAAGAACTTCTCTAGATCACTTTACGACACCTTCATCTGTAAAAATATCTACCAATAAAAACATTTCATGATAACTTCAAAATTAAAGTTAGTAAGCAATCTAGACTTAAACTAGAAAAAATACAAATTCCTTTGTTTTCATATGAACCATAGGATTTTAATGGAGAATACAAGCCATAACTTGTGAAAAAAATATGAACCTTCTTTTTGGAACACACATACGCAAAACTAATATTATACCATGAAATATCACAATCAAACAAAGAGTTTTTAATATTAAGACAAATTTTCCATATACTTGAAGCATAAGGACAAAATAAAAAAATGAGTTCAACAATTTTTAACTCACCACACAACAGACAATGAAGAGTGCCAAAACCATGACTTAAAAATAACTCCAATAGCCAATTTTTCATAAAAAAGCAACCATCTAAAACAATATTTTTTTGGTTCAAGAGATGATGACCAAATAAGATTAAATCTAAATAGAAAATTAAATAATGGATCACAAACATGCAAAACCTAGTTAATATTGAGGAAGAGACTTTTGGATAAATAAAATTTATCATAAAGCATTTTAGTGGTATATTAAAAAAGGGGGGACCATTTATTCATTTAATATCCTCCTAGAACACACCAAGAACATCATATACAAAGACCCATCTAGTAGACTGAAGAGTCTTAGTTATCAGAGTGAAATTTATCCTTTGAGATAATGAAATCTAGTACCTTTATTTAATATCATTCCATGAATCCCATCCATTGAGGGAAAATAGATCTTTTAAACATCTTAATCCCTTAGAGAACTAGAATAAATCTATGCACCCTCTAGTAAGGGCAAGGGGCCTTATATTAATTTTGAGGCTCTACCATATAGACCTCTACCCCTAACACCTTGAACTTAGCCCAATTATAATAGGAGGTACAATAAAAAAGTATTTTACAAGCTCCCAGGCTTTCTAAATGGCCTAAACGATTAGAGAACTTAGGACTTGCATAGAGAATGAACTAATCAACAAATATAAAATGTGAATCCCTTTCCAAATCAGTTTGTATTTCAAGAATCCCCTTAGAATATTATTCCTAACCAAAACCTTCCATGGATCATCCCATTATAAGGCCCTAATGATATATTTAACTACCATATAAATACCTTAAAGCCTAATTTATTTCAACCCAAGCCCCCCAAATTTTCTAGGTACACAAAAAATCCTCCAATCCATTGCATGCCTATTTCTATTTCCCTTGCCATCTTACCATAGAAACTCTATAATTATTCTATGTAAAAGATTAATTTGAGACTTATTATACATCCAACAAGAGACATAGTATATATTATATATATATATATATATATATATATATAGAGAGAGAGAGAGAGAGAGAGAGAATGCCACTTAGAAAATTTGTTGTTAATTTTAACATATAGCCAGTCCCACATCTATTTGAATGAAGGTATCAAGGAAAAAAGGAATACTTAGATAGATAACCATATGATTAAGACCCTTCCACACCCACCCAAACTCCACCAACCAGTCCATCGAGTCCTCATTCCACCCTATCATACATGATTTATGTAGTACCACTTTAAAACCTAAGGTAGAACAATAAATGTCAAGTCTTCTAGCCACTTTCTAAATATTATCTTTTTCAAGTTTAACAAACATAGTAGAATCATACACCATTAAATCATCAATCATTTATAAACCATTGGGTAGTAAAATAACTCTAATCAAAGGACCCACAAATGAGTTTCTCAACAAGTAATGAAGTGATTCTATCATCACAATAAAAATAAATGGGAAAAGATGGTAGCCTTGCCTAATTGACCTTTGAAGTTTAATAGACTCAATTAGCTCACCATTAACTTTTATAATAGCTGAGATGTATTTAAACAAGATATTTACCATTCTTTATAATCTATATTAGACCCCAAAGGCTTTCAACATTAAGTTAATAAATGGCCACTCTATCCTATCATAGGGTTTTTTCAATGTCAAGTAAGATCATGCCTATATCTTGCCTAGAATCATAAACCAATATATATATTCCTGGCTGGAAATAAGATTGTCAAGGATATATTTGCCTTCAACAAAACCCTGTTTGAGTAATAGAGATCAATGAAGTCAGAATGGAGGAGAGCCTTCTTGTAAGAATCTTATCCAAAATTTTGTAAGAGACATTGAGAAGAGTAATAGGTCTTCAATTCTTAAGCTTAGAAGGTTCTCCATATTTTGGCATGAGATTAATCACACCCTTGTTTATTTTAGGCCCTAATGTACCTATGTAAACTCCCTAATTAATTCAATAAACCATAAGTGCTATGTATTTTATTTCTATTTCACATGAAGGTCTTGGTGATGAATATAGTCATTGTTCACATGGTCATTTTGAGTCTTTTTTATGTATTATTTCCCATATTTATGGCACTCTTTGTGGTCTTAAATCACCTTCTCCTAGTCAAAAGGGCCCATAGCTTATCTTTCTTGCATTTATATTTACTTTAAAGCTTAATACAATAGCACCATTTTGAAGATAGTAGTTCCACATGGAATTAATGTCCAATTATGGCTCTAGTGTTCAATGGGCATTTTCTTTCATGTTTGAGTCATAAGCCTTTCTTGAGCCTTATCTTATGTTTTTATCCCTCTTTTACAACTTGTCATCCAATCAATAAGGTCTTACATTCTAATCAAAGTTATTTCTATATGAATAGCCTCATAAGATAGTTTACATCTAGAACTTACTATTTTCTCAAATAATTACAAAAAATATTTCAATAATATAGCTCAATACTTTGCATACTACCCAGCCATCACATCTAGACATTACATGCTTGATCAAAGAAGGACCTAAGTGAAAGTTAGTATATCATACCATGTAATTTAATTATGCATGTTCCCTAAGGGATAACTATTGTCACTTGGATTTACACTGATTGAGGATATGTCTCATCTCTCCTCATCTAAGTGGCACAATTAAAACACCTATAGGCTATGGGTAGCTTAAGAATGAGGTTAATCTCTAGATAGGGCTAGCTCCCTTGATGTACCACTTGTAGATCACTACTATACTTATGCTTGTGAGGGAAATGGGAGAGAAAATTGAAAGTAAACTATCATAAAGGAGGTGATACATGAAATTTATTGATGACTACCAACTAGTTGCATGTCACACATGAAACCAAGAGACTAACTAGACATCCACTTCTCCAATCTAAATCTTCTCACATCAATATTTCATTATGAGGTTGTGATGATTGTTTAGGCTAGGAGGACTAGATAAGAGGCCTAGAATGGCACTATTTTAATAGAATAACTCACTCAACCTTGACACATAAATAAAAAACTTCACATGACCTAAAAGAAGAATATTTCCAACTATAAATAGGTGACAAAATGAAATAATAATGCTAAGGAAACAACAATCATCACTACACAAGATTAATCAAACAAGTGAACACACTATGAAAATTCATGGAAGAGATAAAAATTAATATTATTTATTGATCCATGGTATGAAAATGAGCATGGATTTTCCATAATCATGTGGATCATAGTTTACAAATGCTAAAATGGCTAGTTATTATAAAACTTAAAAGAGATAGGAGAAGAAAGAAGTCTAAAGGTCATAAGGACACTTGTAAATATAATCAAATGATTTATTTGTGTATGATAATTGAATGTGAAAATTATCATGTAAATTTAGGAATCATAAGTGTCACCCCAAGTCATGAAGCTCTTGAAATGTGGCATGAAATTCCCTTTATTGGATCAAAAAATTGCTTTCATTATTCACCCCTATTTTAACATAAAAGACTAATTAGGGATAGGTATGATGATTTTATTGAGAGGTAATGTTTTCATACATGATTTTCCATGTATTGGTTGCATTCTTAATCACCTAGAATCTTCTAGTAGTGATCCATCACTACCTACAGTCTAATAAACTCCTCTTTCCCACATCTTGCACACTTGTACTCAAATTTGGATTTAGTTTTCCATTAAAATATATAAAATGGAGTGGATTACAATTTTAAATACCCTCCATAGACTTATAGGCATAAAGAACACCTTAAAAAGACTCCCACTTAAATTTTTCACCCTTCTCACTTTCATGTTCACTATACCAATTTTGACTAGTTGAAATGAGAGCTCTAGTAGGAATACTTAGTATTTTTTCCAAATAATTAAATGGAAATGGTGAGTTATATAAAGTCTCAATATTTCTTCCAAATTTGATTTCATCTCTTGAAACATAATAGGACCTTCACAATGCACAAAACAATTAAGAAAAGTAGTTTTATACTCTATCTATATAGATTATGTACAACTCATCCTAATGGTAGGGAGCCTAACTAAGTCTTATATAAAATAAAATCATTTTTTTTGGAAAATTATGCCATTTTGGTGCATTATCTCTTTCATCTACCATATCGGGTCTAGACTAAGGGTTTGTAAGGGTTTTGAGTGCTTTAGGATTTTAAGCTTTGTTCATAAAGCCTTGATATTGGAATTTCAAAAAAAATCCAAACTTTTCTAATATTATTGGGTTCCCATGCATATCATCCCAATAGATATGAGCTACCAAACCTCTCTTATCGAGATTGTTTTTCCACTTTACACAAGCTTGAGTTGGTTTTGAGCTCAAAAATGGATTAATTATGACTTATATGCATATAAATGGATTTATCACATCTAAAATGACACTAAAAACATGGTAAAATACATTGGAAATCTCTACCAAGGTTGTATGTTGGAATGACCTTTCATCTAGACTCTAGGCCTAACCATAACAATGAGCCTGACTACAACCTTAAGTGTCTAGGATACCCTATTGGGAGTACTCATTATATGTAATATTTATCATGTTTTCCAAGGTTTAATTAAAATTCAAAAACATATTTTAAATGTACAAATATTTCCTAACTCACCTAACCATTTCCATTCTCAAAACTATAGGGTTCGTGCATAAGGGGAGTACCCTCTATCTAAGACAAAATAGAGGGAACTTCCCCTATTTTATCACAAAAAATAGATTTTTCAATATATTTTATAATTTGAAAATACACTCCATAAAATTTTTGTCCCTTGGTCATTCCATTTGACTTTCCAAAAGTATAAAAACCTAAGACAGACTTGGAGAAAGGTACTATCTACAGGATTTTCATCACATGGATTGTGCATTACCTATCTAGAGCCCTTTATTTGATTTTCCTAAAATATATATATTTAAATTACCTCATAAAAATTCAAAAATGGAATATAATTCTTTTTTAATGTTGGAATATAAAATGACTCTCCTTTTGGTTTTGGCCATGTCAAAGCCTAGTAGGTCTGCCTACATGTTTGAAAGCTTAAAGCGCATTGTTGATTTTATTTACTATGAGCATGGTTATTATTTTTTTATGACTCATTAAATATAATAATATTCAATTATTTATCTATCATAATTTATCTCATCCACTTACCTTATCGTTCCTTTATACTCTTTGAATAGGCTTGTTCTTCAAGAGTGCTCTACCTTTGAGATATAATAGAGGGGTATTGCCTTATTACTTAGGAAAAAATGAGTGTTTATATAGATAACTCAAGTCAAAAGGACTATTTTTATTAAAAATTAAATTTTTACTCCTTTAATTTGGTCTTCAAACACTCCAAACTCTCTAAAATAACCCTTAAAATAAGATTGTGTTAGTATTTTTCACTGTATTTCCTTCAAGGCAATGTCCTTGTAGATTACCTACATAGTTGGAGCTTGAGACAATGTTTGAAAACCACTGTATAGTCCCTTATGATTATAATACAATGGTTTGGACCTATTTTTTTCACCCTTATACATTTTTAACACTCAAACCTTACTCCTCAGCCCACTGTTCCATATAGTCAAACATAGTCAACTATGTTGTGACAAATATAATCCTATAGGTGAAGATTCCTTGTTTGATAGGATACACATCATCTTTGGGTCTCTTGAATAATTTTAAATTATCTCCAATCATCCAAAATTTATTATTCTATGTTTAAATACCTTGCTATAGATAATGTTACAAATGACCCTTGGTTGTAGGTGCATAGTTTCAAGAGGTAGACACTTGTAGGTGTATTTTGAGAACAAAGAACTACATATCAATTTATTTAAATAACATATATAACACAATTTTTTTTAAACCTTATATAGCCATTCAAATATTAATTCATGGTCCAATATGCAACCTTGGATGAATAATCACCTTGGGGCTCAAAACTGTAGATGTCGATGAAGAAAATTAGTGTTCAAATGACAACTTTGAGCCTCTTAATAAATAATCTCCACTAGTCATCTGCCCTTAAAACTTTGTAGAGTTATTTTAATATATATAATATACAATTTATATAAATTAATGTGCACTAAAGGTCTTTAAAACACTGTTATAATACCTTCACTAAATTGACTTGGGACTTTATTTTCTTGTTTTACAGATTTAATCCCTAAATATAGTCATTTCTTGTTAATCATGCATCATTATAACATCCTACAACTCAAGAGCTTGTTCATGAGAAACTAAATAATTCCTCAACCCATATATACCTTTATAAAAAATCAATAAAACTTTCATAATGATATTTCAACTTTTCTTAGTCTCTACTAAGCCATTTGTAGGTGGGCATTTTCTAATGTACAAGCAGAGAGGATGAGTGTAAACAATGTACATTTCATTTGAATTATCATGAGTTTTATACTTCTTATAAATATTTAAAATGGATTTTATTCATCATAAAATACCTTGCTCAGCTCAAATTCTCTATTTCAATGTGCATTCCTTCATAAGAGCACTCATACGTGCATTTGATGGTAGAAGACTATGAATAATTATGTTGACTAACTGCCACAATCCCTTGGTCACTTGGAATCTTAGTTCACTATTTCATGTTAATATAAGATGTTTCATATATTTTTCAAACTTAATCATGACTCTATGAACATATTATAAAGGCTCCATACACATGTTTCACCATGATTCTAGGTAAAAGTGAGCAAAGAGTTGATTGTATGGTGTTCATGACATCACCCTCAGGAAGCATTGTCTGAAAGAATGAGATTTAAAGTTCAAGGGTTAAAAGGAAAATTATAAAATTTAAATTAAACTATCACAACCCTTTGGAACCATTATTAAATCATGAATATCCTAAAAATGGTGGAAACCTATCTATCATCCCAAATGAGACCAATCTACAAACCTGAGATGATTGGCTCATCAAATCAACTCCAAAATTTATAAGAAGGATGGTTAATATTGTAGATGTGAGTATAAGACCTATGGAATAAATATCAATATCTAGGTTGTATAGAATTATCCAAACCAAAGTAAAACCTATAGGGTGTATAGATCAGTGAGTAAATTAGATAGTCTAACTTCTTAGGAATGTTTCATAAAGCAAAAGACACCATTCCTCTACAACTAAATAGAAAATTTAATTTTAATGAGTGTAAAAGACACCCCTAGGATCATTTTTTTGAAATCTCTCTTGCTGACCATACCAATTACAAACTTGAAGGCCATTCTTGCTTTCCAAGCCTAGTAGTGGAAAAGAGAAGTGTTTTTTTTCATTTCTTAAAGATTCTAATCAAAATAATCATTGGAGTAAGTTTATGTAATACCAAGGGACACTATTTAAATGCACTCAACTATATAAGTCCATATTATTTTGTACACCTCATTTAATTCACATTTTTTTCAAGAAAACTACCCATTCTTTTGAAGAAGCTACCACTTTTCAATTACAAATAGTTGATTAAGACATATGAGGACACATGGGGCATTAAATCATTCTTTTTAACCTTCACATTTCCTAAGGAGGTTGTAAAACTCATTTATTTCTCTATTAATGACCTTCAAAATGACTCAAAATGATATATTAACTAATTAAACTAAGACTAAGGATAAGATGACATTAAAGTAGATAAAATATATTATAATACACCCTATTACATAATATTATACCCCTAAAAACACTTAAAATAAAGTTTTAGCCTATAAGGGTCCCAATTTGACCTATAGGGTCAAATTTGGTGAATAAATTAGTGATTCATAGGGCTAGTATGCCTGCTATACTAAAGATCAGTAACCTTATCCTAACCATGGGCCTAGTGAGTCATCTAAAATTTGAAACCAATAATAATACCTAACACTTGAAAACAATATTTGATCAAGATAAGACCAATTGACTACCTCAACCACACAAAATAAAGGACACACAGTAAGTAAATAAAACACACTAATAAGACACACGTTCTCAAAGCACTTAAGAAAAATAAGATGAAAACAACTATGCACAACTAGAAACTAAATATACTTCCTTTCTAGGATCAAAAGGAAATTTTCTTGAATCTACTTCTTCATGAAATGAATCATAGTGCCAAGCATGTTGCTCTTTAGATTGGATGCTTAGTAGATCAAACCTATTTCTTGGCACTTCACTTGTTATGATCTCAAGTAGCTCATCCTTAAATAGGTCTCCAATGTAAATGTATTCCTCTTTAACTTGTAAACATACCTCATACTACTTCCTACTCTTCATCTCATGATCAATTTGTATCTTCTCGATAGGCATGGATTCAAGAGGAGTAGTTTCTTTTTCCATGGAAGATTGAGGCCAATATAAGCTTGTCCCATCCTTCAAGAGCTGATGTGTTTCTCCCAATTGGTTGAGAGGATGATAAAACATATTTATGATTTCAAACATGTCATCATGAGATGTATATGCCTCTTGAAATGACATATTTGAAAAATTGCTTACTCTTTGCATACTCACTTGAGTGTCAAGGCTACCTTCTCCATTTTTGACTAGATCATAGCTTCCTTGAAGAAGAGTATAACCTACTCCAATTATTTCATAAAATTCATCTAAAGGCTGGTTAGGAATTTGGTCCTGCCCATCCATGATATCTTGGATAGTGATGGGAGAACCAATGATGATTTCTTCTTCTTTGGTAAAAGGAAAACATTCTTCCATATCAACCCAATTAGAAGTTTCCACACAATAAATCACCTCTTCTTCAACATTTAGGACCTCTTGAAATATCTCAACTATCATAACATGAATTTGGTTCCCAAGGACCGTCCTTAATTTCTTTCTCCTTCTTGATGATGCCAAGACTAGGAATCTTGTAATCATGTGACTTAGTCCAATGAGGCTACCAAGGAACTATATTTTATTCAAGTAAGCATTTTAAATTTTTATCAACCAACTACTCATGTTTAGGTTCCCATACCATTGGTCCATCAAGGCAAAGGTTAATGGGGTGAGGACAAGATGAACTAGTTGGTGGAGGTGACACATAGAACTCAACATCATATTGAGAATGAATTATAGGGGATATTTTTGGAAAATATTGAAGAATGAAAGGCAAACCTTGGGATAAAATATCTTGGTTTTCTTCCTTTAATTTAAGAATCAATTCATTTTAATCTAATTGAGATTGATCACTCTCTTGAGGAAGGTTACATGGGGTGTGTATAGGCATATGATCTTCTTTTGGGTCTAAACCTTCCATCACACCTTGACTTAGCAATTTCATCCTTGACTATAACTCTTCAATTTACTTAGCTCGGTTATCTTGGAAAAGTCTCTATTGAATTTGATAGGAATCATAATGAGGATAAGGAGTACAAGATGGATGACATGGAAAACAAGAGGTCTCTTTAGGAAGGGTGGGATGGGTTTGCATAGGGTCAAGCTCTTTCTCAACTTCACATTATTTATAAAGACTTTTATTTCCTTTCTTTCCACATGATTCCAATACCTTATTATAGATTAGGATGTTAGGATTAAGAGTCTCTTCTTGAAGTAGTGATGCAATTTGAGGAGTGGATGAAGTGTTCAAGAAACTTGTAATCTCTTTAGGCTTGGATGATCCATCTTGTTTCCAATTTGGGATTTCATATCTAGAGGTCTCTTATTAAGGTGGGGATGTAATGGGAGAGGGAAACAAGGGATTAAATTCCACTTCCATTGTTGATGATACAGACTACTACATATACATATTGGCCATCTCAATCTATCTATCAATATTTGTTTTAAAATAAGGGTTGTCTTCCCAACTCTCTCTTCCAACTGATTAGGAAAAAGATGGCTTTGATAAGCTTGATTAGGCTCATGAGTAGGGATGAAGTATGACTATTATAAATCTTGGGGAGGTGGATATGAGGGCTGATAGGATTGGTGAGGCTTCTCTTCATAAATTCTTAGCCTATCTTCTAAATATGCAATCAAGCCACCCACATCTAGCATTTCACTTGGGAGCCTTTACTAATTTACTTTCTCAATAGGTGCCTAATCTCTTTTAACTAGCTCTAATTCATCTCTCACATTATGAATGAAATGAATCGGAATATCTTGACCATATGCCCTTAGTGTATCAATATATATTATGTACTTCTCATAACCCAAGATAGTTTTCTTGAAAGTGGAAATGGACTGATTTGAGAAGTGACTAGGTTGACTAGAAGGAGTAAGGTATTGAGAAGGCTGGTTATATTAGATCTAGTAGGGATCATGACAAGGTTGATAAGTCTCATATAAAGGCTGATGGGGAATGCCATAGGCTTGATAAACCTCACCAATTTTTTAAAAATAAAACTCCAAAATTATCCATGAAACTTCAATGGGAATTAAGAACATAAAGAAACATTAACAACAATCTTCAAAAGGAAAATCTGGGATACTTGACCAACTGATGTAACTTTGAAATCACCATTGATGCTTGGATAGATGCCTCCAAAGGCTGATGTATTAAAATAAAACATCAAAAATCTATCAACTTCTTGGATAATGAGTCATACTAGGTGTGCCAAAAACTATTTTCACTTGGATTTTCACCCCTTCAGGAGATGTCTTAGTTCTCCTCATCCAAGTGGAACAATTGAAACACCTTTAGGCTATGGGTAGATTAATAATGAGGTGAATCTATAGATAGGGATATCTTCCTTGATGTACCACTTGTAGATCACTATTACACCTATGATTGAGAAGGAAAAAGGGAGAGAAAACTAAAAGTAAATTATCTTAAATAAGTTGATACACCAAATTTATTGATGACTACCAACTAGTTGTATGTCACACATGAAACCAAGAAACTAACTAAACATACACTTATCCAATATAAATCTTCCCACATCAATATTTCATTATCACATTGTGATGATTATTTAATATAAGAGGACTAGACAAGAGGCTTAGAATGGCATTATTTTTATATACTAACTCATTCAACCTTAACACATCAATAAAGCACTTCACATGACTTGAAAGAAGAATCTTTCCAACTACAAATAGGTGAAAGAATGAAATAATAATGCTAAGGAAAAATAGTCATTACTAAGAAATATTAATCATACAAGTGAACACTCAATGTAGTAATGGAAGAGGTAAAAATTAGTACTCTTTATTGATCCATGGTATGAAAATGATCAGGGCTTCTCCATACTTAGGTGGAGTATAGTTTACAAAAACCAAAATGGCTAGTTTTTATTAAAGTTGAGGGAGAGAGGAAAAGAAAGAAGTCCAAAGGTCACAAGGACACTTTTCAAGCTAAGAAAATGAGTTATTTATGCATGAGATTGGAATGTGAAACTGATCATGCAAATTTAGGAAGTATAAGTGTCACCTCAAGTCATGATGCTCTTGAAATGTAGCATGAAATTCCCTTTACTAACTCAAAAAATTGCCTTCATTATTCACACCTATTTTAACATCCTAGAACTAATTAGAGATAATAATAATGATTATATTTATATATAAGGGTTGCATACATGCTTTTATATGCATTAGTTGCATTCCTAATCACCTAAAATCTTTTATAAGTGAGACATCACTACTTGCAGTCTAAGAATCTCCTCTTTCCCACTCCTTTCACACTTGGACTCAAATTTGGATTCATTTTTCAATTAAAATCCATAAAATGGAGTGTATGACACTTTTCAATACCCTTCATGGTCTTCAATTCATTAATAACACATTAAAAAGACTCCCACTTAAAGTTTTTACCCTTCTCACTATCATATTCACTATGCTAGTTTTGACTGGTTGAGATGAGAGTTCTGGTTGGAACGCTTAAGATTTTTTCCAAGGAATGAAATAGAAATGGGTAGTTATATTAAGTCTCAATATTTATTCTAAAGTCTATTTGATCTCTTGAAACCTCATATAGTTTACACAATGCACAAAATAGTCAAGAAAAGTAGTTTTATATTCTATCTATATGGATTTTGTAAAACTCATCCTAATGGTATGGAACATGACTAAATATTTTATATAATAAAATCATTTTTCTTGGAAAAATATGCCATTTTGGTGCATTATTTCTTTCATCTTCCACATCAAGTTTAAACTAAGGGTTTACAAGGGTTTTGAGTGCTTTAGGCTTTTAATATTTATCTTAAAGCCTTAAAGTTGGAATTGCAAAAAAATTACACAATAATTATATTTAAGATCCCATTTAACTTTTACAAGCTTCTTGGGCTCTCATTCATAGCATCTTAATAGATATGAGCCACCAAACCTATCTAATCAAGTTTGTTTCTCCACTTTTCATAGGCTTGAGTTGGTTTTGAGATAAAATGGATTATTTGTGATTTATTTACATATAAAGAGTTTTATCACATCTAAAATGAACCTAAAAACATGTTACAATACATTTGAAATCTCTTCTAAGGTTTTAAGTTGAAATGACCTTTCATATGGACTCTAGGCCTAACCATCCCTAATGAGCCTAACTGTAACCTTACGTGTTTGGGATACCCTATGGGGATTAATCCTTATATTTAAGATTTATCATGTTTTAACATGTGTAATTAAACTTTATAGACCTCATTTCAAGGTCAAAACAACTCCTAACTCACCTGACCATTGCCATTCTCAAAGCTGTAGGGTTTGTGCATAAGGGGAGTGCCCTCTATCTGAGACAAAATAGAGGGAACTTCCCCTATTTTATCAAAAAAAATAGATATTTTAGTTGATTATATAATTTAAAAATACACTCCATAAATGTTTTTGTCCCTTTTTCATTCCATTTGACCTTCCAAAAGCATAAAAACCTAAGACAGACTTGGAGAAAGGTACTGTTGGCAGGGTTTTCATCATATGGACTGTGCATTACCTATCTAGATCCATTTATTTTCTTTTCCTAAAATATATATTATTTAAAAAACTTTAAATTACCTCATAAAATTGTTACAAATGGAATATAATGCTTTTTTCATGGTGGAAGTGAAAATGACTCTCCATTTGGCTTTGGCCAAGTCAAAGCCTAGTAGATCTATCTGCATGTTTGAAAGCCTAAGGCACCTTATTGATTTTGTTTCCTCTGAGCATGGTTAATCTTGTTTTTTTATGCCTCATTAACTCTCAAAATATTCCATTAATGATTTATCATCCTCTAACTCATCCACTTACCTTCTCCTTTCTTCATACTCTTTGGATAGGCTTGTTATTCTTCAAGAGTACTCTACATCTGAGATAAAATAGAGGGGTATTTCCCTCTTAATTAGGAAAAAATAATTGTTTTTATAGGTAAATAAGGTACCATAGACTATTTTTACTAAAAAGGAAATTATAAATCCTTTAATTTTGTCCTCAAACACCCCAAACTCTCTGAAATAGCCCTTAAAATAGGGTTGTGTTAACATTTCTTATTGTATTTGCTTCAAAGAAATGTCCTTGTCGATGTCCTGCATAGTTGGAGATTGAGAAAATGTTTAAAAACCCATTTATATTTCATTAGGATTATCATACATTGGTTTTGACCTATTTGTTTCACCTTTATGCATTGGTAACACTCAAACCTCACTCCTCAACCCACTCTTGCATATAGTCAAACATAGTCAACTATGTTGTGACAAGTATAATCCTATAGGTCAATATTCCTTATATTATAGGATACACATCATATTTGGGTCTCATGAATCATTTTAAATTATCTCCCATCAGCTAACATTGATGATTCTATGTTTAAATCCCTTGGTATAGGTAATGTAGAAAATGACCCTTGGCTATAGGTGCATAGTTTCAAGAGGTAGACACCTATAGGTGTATTTTGAGAACAAAAACTTGTATATCAACTTATTTGAATAAACTTTAGAACAAAAATGTTATTATCAACCCTATATAACCATTAAAACATGAAGACATGGTCTAGTATGCAACCTTGGATGAAGAATCAACTTGGGGCTCAAAAATGTATATGTCAATGAAGAAAATTAGTGTTGAAATGGAAAATTTGAGCCTCATAATAAGTAATCTCCATTATTCATCTACCATTCAAACTTTGAAGAGTTCTTATCCTATATAGAAGTTACAAGCTATATTAATTAATATGCACTAAAGTTCTTTCCAACATTGTTATAAGACCTTCACTAAAATGACTTGGGCCTCTATTTTCCTATTTTAGGGATTTGATCCCTAAATACAATAATTTATTATTAATAATGCATCATTATAACCTCCTACAACTCAATATATTATCCATGAGAAACTAAAGTTTTCCTCAACCCTTACAGACCTAGAGAAAGAATCAAACAAACTCCTAAAATGATATTTCAACTTTGTTTAGTCTCTGTTAAGCCACCTGTAGGTGGGCATTTTCTAATATACAGGCATAGAGGATGAGTGTAAATAATGTACATTGAATTTTAATTCTCATTATTTTTAGACCCCTATTAAATATTTAAAATGTATTCTCTTCATCATCAAAGACCTTGCTAAACTCAAATTCTCTTTTTTAACGTGCATTCTTCCATGAGAGCACTTGTAGGTGCATTTGATGGTAGAAGACTATGAATGACTATGTTGACTAACTTCCATAGTCCCTTTCTCACTTGGAAGATCAATTCACTAATTCATGTTACTAGAAGATGTTTCAAAACTTTTAAAACTTCATCATACCTCTGTGAACATGTTATAAATTTTCCATACATGTGCTTCACCATGATTGCAAGTAAAAGTGATTCTCATGAGATTTATATGTAGATTCATAATTTGGCTATGGATTTCCTTCTTAGTCCCAATTTTGACCATGATTATATCATTTTTAAATTATAACAATCCTATTTTATTACTTTCAAATACCATGAAACATAAACTAAATCTCAAGGTTTGAACAAGGCTAATGTTCATTTGGCAATCTATAAAGATCCTCTTCCAAATCATCAAGATAACCAAGACAAGCCTATCCCTTTTACCAATAATGTTGATAGTCTTCTTGACCCAAATACTAAAGAGAATGTGGTAAATATGACTAACATGTGAAGGGTAGTTGCTTTCATTAATCCTCAACCCATCCACACACCTCAATTATCTTGCATATTTCATGTTATCCAAGATTCTTCTCCAACTCAGTTAACTGAGTTGGGGAAAGAAGACCTCATATCCTTTAATGAACCAATTCCAACACCTCCCTTGAATAACACTTATCACACCATTTATACCATTTATATAGCTTATTTACCTATCACTAATGATACTAAAACTTCTATCAACATTTCTTCTCAAATAAAACTTGCATCAACTACCCCATCCTCTCAAGATAATTAGCAAACTTGTCCTCTAATTAAACCTTCTACCCCTTATCATCATAAATTCACATGCACTTTAGATCCTAATTATGAGGACCTCATTCAACACAATTAAACTCTTTCCAATAGTCCTCTCATGGGTTATGATGAGTGGGATCCTATCACATAACTTACTAATCTCCCATCTCAAATCTCATTTCTCAAACTTATGCAGACCTCTCTATGACCTAATAGACTTCTTATGCAGCTTTTTTTTGATATGAAATTCCCTCATCCTCCCCTAACAAGATGCTAAGCCACCTTATTTGGATCATAAGATATCCTTTTATAATAGTATAAAGATATTTTCATACATGTTAATGAAATAATGGAATATTCTCTTTCCCTCAAATTCCCCATTGCTTCTATGATCCTTGATGAGATTTTTATTTATGTGGATGAACCTCCTCTTTTTATTAGTGTATAAATTGGTTATATCCAAGTCAAATGTGCTTTAATTGATGAGGGTTCTAACACTTGTGTTGCCTCTCTTGATTTTATCAAAACCCTTAGATATTATAAATGTAATCTCAAATCGACATGTAACACATGTCAAGGCTATGACCATAGGCAAATGAATCCTTTAGGTTGTGTGTAGATCCCCATTACTGTCCCACATGTTACTATTTTCATAAAGGTGATGATATTAAACTTTCCTCTATATTATAAATTTTTTATTGGTAGGCCATGGACTCATCACATGAGGGAAGTTGCCTCTTTCACTTTTGAATGAGTCAAATTTCCTCATAATAGATCCATCTATAGGATTTAAGGTGACACCAACCCTTGGAATTTGGAATAATTATAAGACCATGGTATATTCAAGATTCCTACCCTTAAACCTAGACAAGTATTCCATTTCATGAATCTCAACTATTTTACTTTCTTATCAATTCCACTTGAGGTTATAATGGTCACCCCAAACTCATCAATAATATTCCCCCTAACTCCCTAGATTTTGATGATGATGAGCCTAAAAAGATAAATCTAAATATTAAAACTTATGATATCTCAACTCATCTCATATCTTAGCTTCTTGATTATTTGCAAACTCATTTCTATCAACCACATTTTGATTAAATACCCATTATCTTAACTAAGACTCAACATTCCATTCATCACACCACATCAGATTACAAGGTCATCCTTACTTGCATCATTAATATTCATACACCTAATTATGATGATGGTTATACCTTAGATGATCCATTATTAAGAGGCCTTATTTAGGATTGAGATGTTGAGATTATTTGTTATCATTCCTCTTTGCTTTAGTCTTTTAGTATATCTTCTAGTATTCCATCATATATCCTTCCTAATTTTAGCATTTTTCCTCTTGATCTTAGGCTAGAGATGGTGTGTGCACCTCCAATGTCTAAAGAACCTCATATGAGTATGCTTATGGATTACGATATGATTGGTCCCTATCACTTTGATAGATACCATTACCCCTTTAGCTAACTTATCCTTGAGATGTTTGTCTCTATCCTTTAGCCTTCTATCCATCTTGCCCCTCCTTTAGTAGAGACAAGTTTGGAACCCATTCCCACTCCCTCTTTAGCTAATTCTCTTCTTATTTCCAATCATATTACTCCTTCAGTTGAGACTTGTTTAGTTTCTCCACCATCCCCACCTTCTCTTGGTGATGGTTTTCTCCCTTTACCATAGCTAGCTCTTTTGCCCACCAAATAGGATGATCAACCTTATTGTGACATTCATAAAATTTCTAGTCATTAGACTAGACACTATTCCCTATACCAATATTCCTCAACTTTTGTTTCCCCTCTTTCTATGAGTACACCTAAAAAGTCTACTCACAAGTGTATATGTTGCTTCCATGAAATAGATAACCATTTATCCATGCATTATCAAAAGTTACAACAATATATTGACACCTTGTATCCCTCCACTCCTTATCCCTCACACAAGACTATACCTCAAAAATATTACCTGAGTATATTATTAAGTACAAATAGGTATATTTTCTCTGAAACCAATGTGGCACATCACACTAATCATTTCCACATCCTTCAAAAACATCCTAAGGATCACCTCCTAACCATTCCCACAACTTCTACCCTTCCTCCCATAGGTCACTCTCAAAATAAATCTCCCCCTTATTCCCCCATGGTTATAACTCTTATGGTTATATCTCCACTTATTGTCCCTTATCCACCTACTATTACTCCACCCATGAGTCCCTCACCCATGAACCTTCCCTCACTCATGGATCCCTCTCTATCGATGACTCCTTCACTAGTGGCACCTTCACCATCGGTGACACCTTGATATCCTATAGAAACCAATCCAATGAATTCTCATAAGCATCCCCTGCATGATATCCCTCATCATCATGATCCTTCAGACATTCTTACCTTTTTTTAAGGAGATTCTATGTGAAGTATTTTCTCAACTTTCATTAAAGATTGATGAGACATTAGTTACAATTTGTATTCAACTTCATAGATACTTATCAGATGTTATGGATAATTTGTGTGGATAAATATATTATTACTTATTAACACATGCATGGTGTTCTTACATTTTCATTTGGATTGGACATGTGCTCCAACTTTATACATATCTATTTTATATCATTTAACATTGTGTCAAATTACTATCTATCTTACATGGTGACTTTGGTTTCACACTTTATATTACTTATGATGTCATTATGTTCTATTATAGATTATTTTTCATAATTATATAATTTTTATTCTTGAGATCATTTATTATGATAACCTTGATCTTTTTTCATGATTGTTTGCTATCTTATCTCTATACTCATAGATAATTATTATTGTGACTTGGTTATATAAACCTTGCTCCCTTTACTCATTCCGCATTCACCATGTGATCAGTTATAAAATAATTCATCTCATTATAATATCTTTTTATTGGTCCACTTTGGATCTCCCTTTCTTCCCCTTTATTCCCTTTTTCAAACTAAGCATACACATGGTTGAGACTTGAGATAACATGTTGGTTCATATTTAAGCCTAAGTGTTCTAGTTAGTCTTATCTTTAGATACTTAGATTCATTTAGCCAAATCCTAAATTTAATTCATGTGTATCACTATATCTCTCATGATTAGTCATTCCAAGTCCTTATGAAGGAGGAATCTTAAAATCCAAAAAAAAATTCAAAAGCCACATCATTTATTAAAATTAATGATCTAAAAGGCAACATTCAAAATTCTCAAAAGTCACATCACACTAAAAGATGTGATTCTAAGCACATATCCTTTTTTTAATTAAATATCAAACACCAAAATTGGATTAATAATAGAGGTGAGGTCCATTAGGGTGTGGTAACCTAGTAGATTAAAAAAGGAGAATAAAAAAATATTTTAGTGATACCTACTTTCTCATGCAATTACATAATCTTCATAGTAGATCAATGGATCTATAAGGGTTCTTGAGGAATGGGGAACACATAATAATAAGGTAGGTCCATTTTAATTTTCTTATTTTAAATATCTAACATGAGTTGATCTTAGTATCACACATGTCTACCTACACATCTTTGTGCCTATATCAAATAAGTATCCTCTATATATTGATGGTCACTAGTCACTTAGTGTCTTCTCATGTCCTTAGTATGCCTCATGTATCCTAAGGTATAATAATAAAATGACTAAATTATGCTTATTACATTCCCTTTTTCACTCCCTAAAATCCCGATATTTCCCCTTGAGAAATTTTGCTTTGTTCATTGATCACTCACCTAGGGATTCCATTTGTGAGTTGTAATGTAAGACCATCAATAAGACCTATGTTGGAGAGTTTTTAGTGATGTTATAGAGGTTTCAAATTGAGTTTATTAAGTTTTTTTATAGTATAAGTGTCAATGATAAAGTGTGTAGTGTGCTTGTACATGGATGCATCAAGGGGAGTTAGTAAGATGGGTGTGATCACATTAGTCCTAATTTACTATGGTCCATGTTTTAATTCATGAGGTTGAGTAGATAAAAAGATATTTAGGTGAAAATTTGGCCTCTTAGATAAAAGTTCACTAAGTTCCCATACTTAGCTAGACCATCACTACACATCATGTAGATATATATGAACCAATAAGTTTATGCATTTAATTTAGGTAAAATTAAAGTCAATAATAGTCAAAATTTTACATGGAGACGTTGTCTATAGTTCCAAGAAGCTACCCTAAAAATTTAGAGTCTTAAAATGATTTCCATCTCAAGTTATAAAGCTTCAAAGTTACTCTAGCAAACTGTGATGGGTTAGAGACTATCAAGTTTTATCATATTAAAGTCTGAGGTCATTGGTCTAGAAGATCCAATGGTGATATCTTAATTGCACATATTAGGATAAATGGTATGTATGAAGTCAAAATGTCAAATTTTACATTTGCTAGTGACAATTATCACAAGCTCTCTAGTCTAACATTAGATCAATGGTGAGTGATGGTTCATACTAATGAAGATCAACAACATAAGATAATTTAAAGAGTCAATAATGAATATAAAATTTCTAAGTGGTATTATCATGAGGGATTATCAATAAAGTGTTCATAAGGCATTCTAGGGTGCTAAGTGTCATAATCTCAAGAGTTTTGACTAAAATCTAATGATGAGTGCTACAAAATAAAAACTAGGCCTACTCAGTAGAGATCGACGATGTGCATGTGGTCAAGATTGCCAGAAAGCATGATATGAGGTCAACATGTTTGAGGTTTAACATTTAGATAGTGGTGTATTTTGAGTTAAAGTTTGAGATACTTCAAAATAAGATCAATGGTGTGAGTTGAGTGAGTTGAGCGAGGAGCACAAGATGTGTTCTAAGTGACCAAAGTTCAACTATGATTGTTTGGATTTAAATATTTAAATTTAATGAAGGAAAGACCAATGCTTGGTTTTTTATCCATAAATTTTGATATATATACAATTTGATGTTGTATCATAAATAAAAGTTGTAGATGACTTTAGGACACATCTATTGATATTAATTTTGAGGTCTAAATGTTTGTATAGTCAAATTTATTGAGCTCCAAAGTTGAATGTGTGTTCATTCATGCTCTACAATTAACCTAAAAAGGGTAATGGAGTTGTTATTGATGGTATTTTGATGTTTTGAGATGAAATAACTATCAAAGAGTGTTTTATACTCCATGGGTACCATCTATGTATGGATTATTAATGTTTGATCAATCATATTCAGAATGATCAAGTGCTTAGAAGTTGATTGTTTGTTTGTTCATGGTGTTCTTGTGTACAAGGATAATGTTTGAGTTGATTAAGAATATGTATATGTGTGTAATGATGAATTTGATCATTTGAGTATGTATAATATGTCATGTGGAGTTGGCCTATGCATTTATAAGTGGACTTATGTTTGTAATTTTCTCATTGAAGTGCTAAAGGAGTGAATAGGTCTCCATAAGACCTATAAGGGCTATTAAGGCCTTATTAAAAGGTGTAACTACTTAAGTGTGAAAAATTGTTGTTATGACTATTATGTGAAGACAATATTGAGATGTGTAAGATATTTTAAGGGTTAAGGTACATCTAAAGGCCAACCAAGAAGTTAATAATCATGAAGGCTCTATAAATGATGAAATCAAAGATGATTTCTATATGTGAGAGACTTGAGTGAAGAGGTGTATGTGATAAATGAAGAGTGAAGGAAAGGAGAAAGGGTGGGTGACCAGTGATGGGTTGTAGATTAGAGTATGTTGATGACTATGTTTTTAACGTTTAGGTCATATTTTTGATGTCAAAACATTACTCTTGTAGATTTGAATATTGAGGATGAGAGAAGAGGTCTAGAGTGATCTAAAAGGATATTTTTGATGCCTTGAGTGTGAGAGAAGGATATATGATGTATTTGTGAGCTTGGTGGTTAATTTGAGAGGTAGAACATAGTGTGGAATATGTAGTTTGAAGAGTTTAAAAGATCTTATATACATTTTATCTCCATCATATTGGCAGATAATCAATGATCAAGAGATGTTCATTTCATAGGTGTTAGGAGGGTGCTCTACATCTAGGTCAGAAAGACTTGACCACTAGGTGGTCAAAAAGACTTGATCATCTTAAGGATAGGTGCTCCTTGGGAAATATGTGTTTCAATAAATCTGGTCATAAGGACTTGATCATCCTAAGGGTAGGTGCTCTTTGTGAAACAAGTGTTTCACTAGATTTTGGTCAGAAGAACTTGACCATTCTATTATTTGTGATCACCTTATATGATAATTAGTCCATGTGTTTGTATGATTGAGAGTGGGTTTTACTCCCTAAGAGGGTTTTTTCACATAGATCTTGTGTTATGTGTGTGATCTTGAATTATCTTCATTATTCATTGTTATAAACATCTTTTATGTTTCATGAATGGTTGTATTTAATTCTTAAGGGTTTAAAGGTTTTGAAATTGAATTGAATTATTTGTCACCACTGATTCAGCCCCCCTCTCAATGATTATACCTCTAACAATCACTAAGGGATTATATAGAATGAATACTCTATAAGGGGTCCTAAAGAATGGGGAATACATCATGGGAAGGTAGGTCCATTTTGATTTTAATTTTATAAAAAACCAACATGAGTTGATCTTAGTAGCACACTTATCTACCTACACATCTTTATGTCTATAGAAAACAAGTATCCTCTATATATTGATGGTCATTAGTCACTTAGTGTCTTCTCATGTCCTTAGTATACCTCATGTCTCCTAAGACCTTCTCATAATATTCCTAAATTATGCTTCTTACATTGCATTTTTTACTCCCTAAAATCCCAATATTTCCCTTTGAGAAATTTGCTTTGTTCATTGACCACTCCCCTAGGGATTCCATTTTTGAGTTGTAGTGTCAGACTATGGATAGGACCTAGCCTTCCTCATAAATTACTAAATTTTTGCATTACCCTTCCAAACATCCCCATTTACCATATTATCAAATTATTTACACCTCATTAGTGTTCCCTTTGTGAGTTGTAGTGTAAGACCATGAATAGGACCTAGCCTTCCTAAAAAAAAATTCCAATCATCCAAGTCACAATAAAATTACATGTGTTAAATATGAGATATGATGTGATCGATTATGAGTTACACATCATGGACATGTTTATCATCTTGATTTAGTATGTTTTATGCTTACTTCATTAATCTTTCACTTTTATATTCTTATTTTCCAATTTCATGTAAGAATCCAACCACTTTTCTTAAGTTTTTCATACTTCCCAACTTGAATTAGTGTTATCAATTTAAGACCATTTTACCAATTTTTTTTCTCTTTTTATACTTCCCAACGTGATTTAGTATGATTGATTTACTTAATTGATCTATTTTTATACCATTTTTCTTTCATGTGCTTTCCATTTTATTTCATTATTTTCATGCTTCCCAATGTGATTTAGTGTGATTTTACTTGTTTTGATTTAGTCCCACTCTTTCTCATGGTTTAAAACAAAAAAATTTCCCTCCTATTTACCACTCTTTAGTTTCTTATACTTAATCACCTTTTGATATTACACATTTCACAACATGAAATAGTGTGTAGTGCATTTGTTTTTGATTAATTATACTTCACCAAGTCCTTTTCACCTATTTCTTTGTAACCATGCATGTGTAATACATAATGTTATAAAATAAAACACACACATATATTTCCTATATCATATACAACAAAAGCAAAATGCATGTGCTAGAAATAAATATATGCATACATCCATAACCACAACCATAATACAAACACATAAGATCAACGTACAACTATCAAAATAGAATATCTATATATATATCACATGTTTTTGATATAAAGTACAAAAATACATCACTCCAACTCTACAGCTAGGATGTATCATGTCTATCTTGTGTCCTAACCACACTACCCATAGATGCCTTATATAGTCCCTCCAAAATAGTAATTTGTAATGAGGATCTCCAAGATTTTAGTCCTACTACCTATTCTTGTAGGTTGGCCACTTGGGCCTAAACCTATCCTAGCTGGATAGTGGTAGCCAAATGCATGGATCTCTCTGGAGCCAAGGCCTACCATGCATATGCCTCTCCTACTCCTACCCATACTAGTAGATGTAATCCATATTTTCATGCTTATAACTACCTCATGGTCTCCCCTACTAGTCTAAATAAACCCACCTGAACTGGGGTAGATGGTACCAACACACCATCTAAAATATCATGTTGTGCTCCTATCACCAGTGATCTCCATCTAACCTCCTCTTCATCCATAAGATCTACAAAATTAAATAAAATAGACATTATATATATATATATCTAAAAATATATCTACCTATAATCATTTAAAACTATTATTCTATATCAAAAACTAAGAAAATTATAAACATTTATTACCTATCCTATTATCATCAATTACCATCTATCCATTTGCTCATCCATCAAGCATGGTCTCTCCATCATCTTATCCCATGAGTACCTAATTTTTAGGATGCCTCCTAATCAAATAAAACCTTAGATTCACCACCCATGCACATCTCAAGCCTCACCTTAGTGGTGCCTCTATAAACCAACTTTGCCTTGGGCTAATTGATGAGTCATTCTGGATGACCACTTCCATGCTCTATCTCATTGTCAGAATCTCTATTGATGATACAATTGAGGTGGTCACCACTCCTCCTATCATGGTGTTGTTTATGGTACCTATTTATAGCATAAAATTTTATCCTTGTGGGAGAGTTTTTTAGGCTCTCTCACTCCTAGCTATAATATTGGAGCAACCTCAAGCTGTGGGTATCCTATAATGAGGTTTAACCTCTGGAGAAGGCTGACTTCTTCTTGGCAGATCACCTAAACTAATGTTTCTACTTATAAAAGAGGTAGAGAGAGGGTATAGGGTAACTAAGAGAGATAAATGGGTGATACACCAAATTGATTGACACTCACATAAGCATAAAATAAACATAAATTTAGCATAAGATAATTTTTGCTCACACAACCTCAAAAACTAGATAATTTTCATAAGTGTTTCATAAACTAGGCTCACCAAATAATACATGAAGTAAAGAGGAATTTGAAAATTCTCACCAAGCATCCATTAATTGTGGAAAGAGCTCAAGTTTAGACCTACAAATAGCTTGAAAACACCTAAAAATAGGCAAGAAAGGAGGATAATAGACATGGAAGAATACTTCATCACAAGGCCATCATGCACAAGCTTGTTAAGAATAATTTAGAGGCAAGAGATAGGTAAAAATTTATCTTTATTTCTTTAAAAGGTATTTCTTACCAAATTTGAGAAGGTTTCTCCTTGTCAAATGATAATATCTTACAAAAATGGGGGAGAAATGGGAGATATAGGAGAAAAGGGGAAAAGAAAGAAAAGAGGCAAGAAAACAAAGTTCAATAAATGAGATCCAATCACCCTCCATGGATTCTCAACCATATTTGGGTTAATTATAACTAATCCTTATTCAACAAATTAACCTCCATTAGTTCTAATAGTCTTAAAACCCTCTCATTGGTTGAGAAACACACTAGAAGATAAGAACTTATTGAGGATGATGATGTCATGATCCATTAAAAGGAAAAGTATTAAAATAATTTAAAAATGTATTGAATGCTCCACTTTCTTGATTAAAATCTCTAAAACCTTTAAAAAACTCCTCAACTTGAACTTTTAGAAGATATTATGCAAAAGCTAGTTGACTTAGCACTTTATGCTTAATTAACCATGGAGGCTATCTTCTAATTTCAACTTGACTTTTATTTTAGAGGTTATATTTGATTTTTTAGTTTATTTTCTCCTCCAACCTAAAATAAACTCCATGATACATGCAACTCACTTAGACTCCATTGATGGAAGTCAAAAGCTTGAGCCACCTTGAACCAACTGTCCTAAAAACTACTCCCAAGGCCATTTGGCACCCTGAAGACCACTTCTAGACCTATATAAGACTTCCAAACATTCATGGAATTTTTATGAGGATGAAAATGAATATTTGGAAAACCTTCAATACCTACAACAATAGTGGAAAACACCATTAAACCTATAATAATGCACAAAAATGTTAAAACATTGGGTTTTTTAAAACCCTTTTGCTCAACAAGACACCATGAAAACTCTTTTGAAGAGATATAAATTTCATTTAATGATTTTTTAGGTCCCATTAGACCCATTCCATAGTTTTAAACCATTTTTTCTTTGAAAACCTGCAAAAATATGCAATTTTGAGCCATTTTAGGCTTCCTAGGCACCCAAACGTGCCATATTCTTCTACAAAATAGGGTTTTCAAGAGTCAGAGGGAGTCCTCTACACATTATAGGTGGTCTCCAAACAACTTTGGGATATTTTATGGACATATGAGTCAAAAAACATAAAACTAGTCAAAAAGCTCCTTTGCAAGCTTAAGCAAGTTCACTTTCAAGATAATTTTTCATACAATTAAGATACCCATTACACAAATTATTACCATTTATATATGTTAAATATACCCCTTAAACACCCCTAAAAATATTGGGCTCCCATGTGGAAGGCGTGAAGAGATACACACATAAAGATGATTACTTGCATGGTTTGGAAGCATTCTGGACATGCTTACACTCTTAACGATTGTTCATAAAAATAAAGACCTTAACCAAATTTAATACACAATTAATTTCAAGTAGATATTTTGAATAAAAAAAACTATAATAACCTTCCCCAACTCTTCATGGTATGAAAGAAATGAATAATTGAAGAAGGGCTAAAACTAAGTGTCTTAAGCCTAAAAAACTTGAATTTATAAAATGACCATTTTGAAATTTAAAAATAATATTCCTTGATTTAAAACATCTTAATGACATATTAAACACCTCATAACTCATTTATAAATTATCAAAACTCAACTTTGCCTTTTTTGCCTTTGAGACTGCTTGTGGGGTTTTGAGCTTGCCTTCAGAGTTTGCATGAAGTTTAGAGTGTAAATAATATTTAAATATTTTTATAATATTAAAATAATATTTACATTATTTTAAAACACTCTCTTAATTTTGGAAATCTCAAACACACCTTAAAACTCCAAAAAGTGTACCTATATGAATAGTGACCATTATGAGACATAGGGGGATTGTGACAAAACACCAAGAAATTTACCTAATCACATGACCATAAAAATATTATTTATGGATATAATATCTAATTATGACTAATAATACCAAATTTCAAGTCATTTGGATGTGTACTTTGTCATGTAGACCCTTTTTACCAAAAATTACTTTAAGTTGCCTGCATGTTTCCTTCATGCCAAAATTTGTCTTTCTTCAAACCTTTACATGAAACCCATAAATTTTATCACTAAAATAATAAAATATAGGCTTAAAAATCATATATACCATTTTAATACATATTTAATGCCTAAACTACTTCTTGGAATCCAAAATTGACAAAACTTCATTTGGTCTCCGATGGCTACCTTCTTGACTGGCAATGGACTGTGTCAAAATAGTGGGAACTTTCACTCTTTATATGACCTTTATGATGTTATTTTTTTATTTTTTAGGTTATATATACCATACTTACCAAATTTAATTATTTTAATCAACCTTTAGATGTCCCAAAATGGCTAGTTTTTCAAGGCATGTTCCATTATTGACTGTGATTTGACATAGGGTTGACTACACTAAAATAATGAATATTTACCATTGTAAAAAATCTTAAAAAATATGTTTAATTTTTATATTAGGTAATAATTATCATCTCTAACAAATTTCATGATTAGATCCTACATACTTTGGTCTGTAGGCGCATTTTGGCAAAAGCTAGTGATACATGTCTACTTGGTCAAAAATCACAATTGAGTTTTCTTTATCTTTTCTTTGGTTTTTTCTATAACATGATTATTTTTATTTTAAATTCTCATGGAGATTATCCTTGCATCATTCCACTCTTCATTTCTTTGCTTTCAACCTCCCATGCTTCCTTACGAACCTTGGTTGTATGTATCACTAGTATGAATGTGTGTGTTTATGAGGCTTAAAATTGATCGTAAACCTGCTTAAGAGAAATTATTCATGGAATTCACCTCACATCACTCATTATTACTCTTTTAATCATCTCCATTGAACATGAATTATAACCATTGACCACTATGTCATCAATCACCAAGGGCTTGATAGATAGGTTTGGGTTTCCCATGATTGTATTTCCTTATTTCTAAGGTGTTTGACTGACTTGTTTGTCCTTTATTCTACATATTTATATCTCCTAATGATTATATATCATCATTTTTACCTTTATTACTTTCCATTGAACATGTAACCTCTTTAGAGACCATTGTGTTATCATTCAACCTTCCAATCCAAAAGAAAGATTGGGTTCATGAGGTTGTAGGTAGAGATTTGAGAGGAATTGACTGTGTTAATATATTTGAGACTCCTTACCAGAATTATTGATATATTTAACACTATGAGAGTTGGAAAACAAATTACATATTGGTTTTCCACATGGCATGCTATTTGACCTCTTGAGATCCTCCTGAACAAGATTTCATCCCCAATGTGTATAACCCTGAATACTCTGATGTGATGCTTTATATGTAGGTAAGATTGGGGGGAAATGGTAATGGTTACCTGATGATGTTATAACTTCACAAAAATATTTTTTCATCATCAAACATTTTCAAGAGTTGTGTCCTTTCTCAAGTTCTTCTTATGCTTTCACTAGCTTCTACTAGGCAACTAATCTCAAGGGTTTCAAAGACCAAAACTTGGTATAGGCTTCAATATATCAATATTTTGTCATGTGTAGTCTAATATGATATTATAAAACCTGAAATAACTCCTTTCAACTTCCAAATCTGCTTGAAACACTTCTTTCCACACAACATACTCACTATGGCTTCTCAAGGCTTGTAGCCCCTTTTTTGGTAAAATTCTATTTGGTTTTACCATTATAAAATATTTCCTAAAAAAATGATACCATTTATAGATATTATGCATATCATTACATGTGTGTTACAATTTTCATGACTTGATTCCACTCCAAGATCACACTCCCTTCATTAGGCTCCCCTCAATTAGGCCTACTTAGCCTTTACGCACACCCCAAGTATAAAAACCATACCATACAACCACCAATAAACCCAAAACCTCTTTAATAATTTATTAAACCTTAAAGAACATAATATTACAAAAATTTTGAAAAATTTTATGGTTAAAACTCTTGGAAACAACAAAACCCTAGTTTAGGGCTTCTCTCATGCTCTTTCTAAGACCCTGTTTTGGATATGGGGGGTTAAAATGAGTTATAGGCCTCACCTATACCTATTTTTGGATTAATTTGATATGTATGAATGGTTAAAACTATTAAATTTTTAAAATAATCATATAAACATTACCAATATCTCAAACAAAAAATAACAAAAAAGTGCAAGCTTGTTGCCCTGTTTTTGCTTTGATGATGGTTCTTGAGTTCTAGAGGTGAACTAGGGAAACTAAGAGAGGTTTTTATGGATAATTAATTCCAAAAAATATAATAAAAATTTAAGATCCTAAATCCCAATTAAATTACTGATGTCACCCCTTTCTCTTTTGGCATGTTAGGCCTCTCTTAGCTCTCTAGGCCTAGACAACTAAAAAATGGATTTTTTGTCCTTTGTATGTATGAAAACTCTTGGTAAAAGTTTGATTCAACTTTAGGAAACTAAAATTATGTTCCATTACAAATTTTAAACCTTTAATTTATATATTTTTATGTGAAGGTCATTTAACATTTAAATCTTGCAGAAGTCACTGAATGATCATAGTGAATAAAAGTGAAACTTGGAGGCCCTCAAACAATAATCTCCTCTATTTACACACCCTATTTATTTTTCAAGGATATTACCCTATGATATGGATAAAATATGGTAACATTTTTATGCATCAAACCTCCTTGAAATATTGTTCCATGGCATCAACAAAAGTGCCTGGGACCGGTTTTTGAAGTTTTAAGGACTTTGTCCCTGAAACTCAAATTATCAACTTTGAAGTGGTTTCTCAAGGATGCCAACTAGACCAATTATTAAAAAAAGTTTATCATTCTATTATTAAATTCCAAAATCCTCAATAAATCTTCCAAACATTTCAAATCTCATTCATGCCCCTAGATACTCAATCAACCAAAACTCTACTCAACTTCTCACACCAAACCAGGACATCCTAGAATACTGCATTGCATCATCAATTCAGGACCACAAAGGGACTATTAATGGGGGTATAAGGTTACTAAAAGTTTTAAGAGAGTTTATTGATACATCTAGGCAAAAATTTTGTATATAGGTCAATTTTGGCCAATATTACCTATAACACCCCTATATCCATGTCCATACCTTCTCTAGCTATTGGTTTTCATGTTCAACCAGTCCATGGTCTCATATGTAATGATATTATCTCCAATATCTCAACTATATCTCCTACTCCTCCTCTCCCCCTCAACTCTCTTTCATGTCTATCCCAAAATGTAGGTAGCATTATAGGAGCCATCAGGTGAGGGAGTCCAAACTACCTTGGTAAGTGTATCATCGATCATGACTCTACCCATTAGGTGTAGGGGTATGTGATCCATACTCAATGGAACCTATCACATATCCATGATACCTCCCAAGCATGTTATAACCAATTTATCTCTATCTACATCCATTAGGATCTCCAATAGATTTGGTAGAAATGACACATCTACCAATCACCAAAATCTCTGGTGTCTTTATAAAAATAAAACAAAAAAAGATGTATTAGACCTCCATGTCACTCACAATCAAAATACATTATTTTAAAATTCACAAATGTAAATGAATTTTTACCTTAATTTATTCATTTTTTACCAATTTGACTTATTTTTATCTTAATTGGCCATTTCAATACTAAGTTGACCACCCTGTGTCTTTAAAGTACTATATCATCCATTTCCATACTATATCAACTACTTAGTAACTAAATTAGTCAACCCTATAGTAATAGGTCAACCACTTCGAATTAAAACAACTAATAAAGCCTTCCTTTTTCCTTTATAGTAATAAGCTATCCTTTTGACTTAACAAACTAAGTCAACCATGATGTACTACATCAACCTTTTCCCTGACAAACTAGGTCAACCATGTCAACCTTTTCCCCAACAAACTAAGTCAGACAAGACCTACTAGGTCAGCCCTTTCAAAACTTTATTTTCTACCTACTCAGTTGACTAGGTCAACCTTGTTCTTTTAATATGATGACTCTTTAACCCATTATAATAAATTCCATATGCATTTATTACTTTGACCCCTTTCAACCCAATTCCCCATTTGACCCCTAGTGTCCCTAAAACTTTCCTAGGGTTTATTTTGGTATCTAGATTTGATCTAATTAACAATTTCCTATAAAAAACTCAATTTTAAATAAAAATACTATTTTTTTTTAAATTCTTAGTTGTTTACCTTTTCTACACTCATTGTCACTGATATGTATCCTCCTCATCTCAGGTGTCATGTCCTCACCATCTTGTCTCTCTAGGCTCTCACTAAGTTTTTTAGAACTCTATTTTTCCTCAGAATAATCAAACAATAGAAAATGAATTCTTTTTCACCCTATTTATATTTACTATTCAAAAATATTTACCCTTAAAATATTTACTATTAAATTCCTTGTTTTGATCATATCTTTATTTCTACTAACTCTTTTTTCTAAATCATAAAATGTTTTGGAATCTTGATGTCATAGAGAATATTTCAAACTATTACATACATAGGTTTCTTTTTTTTTTTTTCTCTTTTTGCACTAATCTCTATAGTTACACCTAATGTTCCTCACATTAAATGACTTCACATCTCTCACATCTCCTTCTTTATCTACAACACTAAGGTAAGCAAAGGTATGTATTTTTCAATTCTATCCTTTCATTTATCTTATTTTCTCCTTAATATACTTCACTTAGAATCAGTGTTATGTTCCATCATGTTCTTTTCTCAAATCACCATCCCCTATTACACTTACATGACATGTGATGAGGTTCTAGTGGGGAATATGTATACACAATATTTTCAAACTTTTATCAATTACCGATGCTATTTATCTTGCATGAACTCATCAAGTCTCAATCTCTTTGAGTGCATGCCTTAAGGTTACATCAGGAAAGGGATGGGTAGACTATTGGTGCTTCACTATATTTTTTTCCCTTTTTCCAATTGTTATCTACACACTTATCTCTTAAAAACCATTCTCCTAAGCTTGGCTTTCTCTTTTTCAAACTCCTCTAGTATTTTACCACATTCAATAGCCCTTTTCCTAACATAAAACCTATTTTGATATTTTAAATGATTATGTCGATTGTGTCAACCTTGTACTTTTATTGGCAAAACTTATTTAGGGTCTAGGTTAGCCCTTGGCCAACCTAGTCTGTGACCTAGTGAGTTGTTTTCAATAATGATACTAGGTAGACTACATCAAACCTGTAGGTTGAAACTTTTGAAAGGGTTTAAGGTTAGATACACCTATATAAACATAATAATTTCACCAATTCTAAGATAAAACAAGAATAAGCAAGATATATTATGCATCTACTTATCCACCATTCTAATTGAAGATCAAGCTTAAGGATTCATAATTTCTTTGGAGATATGAATCTTGTCTTGTGGAGAAGTCTTTTGGATACATTTATAGGTTATTTAGACTAGATTTTAGTTATCCTTTTCATCCTTACATACCACAACAACCTCTTGAAAATCACCTTGGTCAAGGGAGAGATTGAAGCTTGGTAGGTTGATCTTCAAAGATAAGTATTCCTAACTTTGTTCCTCCTTTGTAAGAGTAGGTAGATATAAATTTACACTTCTCTTCCATGCATTATGATTTTTTATGAATTAACATGAGTATATGTCTTCTATGCATGTTTACTTTTCATGTTTATTACCTTCCCCCCCACCCTCCCCCACCCAACTTTGTGCCTCAATCTTTGGTGAACACTAGATTAGATTTTGCTTTACTTATTATTAGTTTAGTGAATATGAAAACATAGGACCTAGTTAGGGTTATAGTGTAGTTTTGTCTTGGTTGGAGGATTTATAACCCTCCCTAGTAATATTATTATGGTAATATATCTCCTAATTTGGTATAGTGGATCCATATTAGTCATGTTTCCAATTATCTAATGTATCCCCAATCTAAAGTGTAAGTAGGGTATATCTTCTTTGAGATAAGATTTATTTTTATATCTAATGCATTTATGATTATATACACACATTACTCTATACTACATAACTCTCTATTATATGATGTGTTATGGACCCTACACTAGTTGGGTGATGTTATTTCCATGATATTGATTTATAGAAGCTTATTAGATTGTTGTTTTGCATTATTGGTGGACCTATAGAAAGCCCTGTGAAATCTTGGAAATAATTTTTGTTGTAATTATAATTAGTGGTATTATGCATCCTCTTTTTCATATTTAAGAAATCATTTCTAATATTTTGGATCATTCTTTGTAAATAATCCAATTTAGCTTTATTGGAGTTATAACCCTAAGTGATTGCTACATTGGTGTGAGCCTGATGTTGATTGTATTGGTGGCCATTCCTTTGTGTTTGATTATTCAATAAATCATAATTTTGATTCATTTCTTGTTGTGTCATGGGAGGTAGAGTGTATAACTAATTATAGTTTAATGTAGGGGAATTTTTATTCACATGTGAAATTATATTCAAGGATGGGAGTCCATTAGTTAATGATTGGCCTCCTAGATTATGAGGGTGAAGCTATGGATTGAGTTTCCTATCGATGTTAATATCTTCTTGGAATGCCAAAACTAGAGTATGGGTAGTGGTAGATCTTCGTAAGAATACTACAGTAATAGGATCCATGGTATTCTTGTATATCTTGAGTTGTAAATTCTCATCTAGCTTAGACATGACACTCAATTGAGTGTACATCTTCTATAATATACCATTAAAAGTTTAGATTGACTTGTTATGTTACCTCTTCATGATGGTAAAGATATGATATACTAGACTTGGGTTAGTTACTTGTCCAAATTTTACAAGGAATGTATTTTTGACACTAATTCCATAAGATGATGGAATTTTCATACAAATTGAGATACCAATAATAATAATAATATTATAGAATAAATGGAAAAATCCTACATGTAACATCCTCATGGATGAGATTCATTAACTCTAGGGTGACCTTGCAAGATTTGATATGTTCTTCTATTGTCCTCCCACTTGAGGGGAAAAGGTGGGTAAATACTTTTCCAAATTCCTTGGTAGATCATGTTGGTCCTTAAAGATGCTAATAGCTGATTTGATTAACCAAGTTTGATTCATAGGGAGATTCATAAGTGAGATGTTTCTTACTAGAGATGGTGTTTAGGATTGACATATCTTGGGGATGATAGGTATGGGCCTAGGCCTCCTATAATTTTACAATGGTGAAACCAAAATATTAGTTTGGGATTTAGACATATTAATCTCCTAGGTGTCTCTAGTGCAACTTTACATACTGAATAGCCCCTATTTATTGGGAAAACACACAAGTATACACTCCTTATAGAGCCAAATTTCTATTCTTTGCTTATGTGGGTTTTATGCACACTTTATAAATTTTAAATGAGGTTGCTTCTAAAATTTTAGGATCTCTATTTAATAGGTTCCACTTTGGGGCACAAGTTATAGGTATGTGGTTAAAACAACTAGGTGATAAAATAGTAGGTTGAGCTTATGGTTTGTTTAACCAAGTTTTATGGATAGATGCATTGATTCTAAAAAAATGGTAATCATTAGGTAAGTTATATGGGTGAATAACTATTATATGGTGGGAAGATCTCAAAGAAACTCAAAAATAAAGGATAAGGCAAAAAAGAAGGTTTCATATCTTTGAAAAGTAATATTTAATGCTATTTCTTTGGTGGACAAGTATCTACAAAACTAGTGTTTGTTATTTGCAACTTTTGTACACTCACAAACAAGCATAATTAATAGTTAGGGAGAATGAATATATGATAATTAATGATCTCAAATGAAGTTTTATATTCTTAGGGATGTTGTGGCACACCCTTGTATAAGAGGTTATAGTTCAAACCAAGAAGTTATCTAGGGTAGTTATGGCTCACACCTAGAAGACTATATAAAAAGAGATACCTCTACACACCTTGGATTATCAATTAAACTTATAATAACTATATAAATTAATTAAATATATCATTTCTCAATTTATATTACACATATAAGACTAATATTAATTAATAAAACAAACAAATTCATCTACAACATTAACATACTTTAAAATTATTGAATAAATATAGATAATGAACTTCAAATTCATTAACATAAAGAAGGAATGAGAAATAAAAAAAATAGTTGCATGATAATCAATTTTTGATATCTTCTTGTATATTTATTTGAAACTTCTACCCTTTGAAAAGATGGTGTTACATGTATATAAATAACTTGGGGAAGGGGTATCCTCATCCTCCAAGTTGAGAACACTCTGATTAGATCTCAAAATACTATATGATAAGTCTTAGTTACATATCAAAACTTATAAATATTTTTAGACATACAACATGTGCATGTTCATGTTTCATTTAATTACAATATGGATGTAATTAGGACTTAATTATTCATTTATAACCATTACACACAAAATTTTACAAAAAGCCTTTATCTTCGAGCTAAATCAACTCTTTCTTAATGTTTCTCAAAATTGCCATTAGAACTATAATTTTGCTTGTGCTGGATGATGTGGTAATTAGATTTATGCTTAGTGATGCACTCATTGATCGAACTAGATTTATAATAAGAGTTGAAGTGTGAGGTGTCATTGATGTAGCTATTTTCATTAACACTATAGGTGAAGTCTATGGAGTAGAACTAATAGTTATTACTTATGTTACCTTCTTCATGGCATCCAAATCTTGGTAATACTTATATCCCTTAGTGTATTGTGTGTGAATTAAATTAATTTCTAGAAGATGTGACCTAGTCACATTGCATGTTTGTTCCATCAGTATAGTATGTTTTATTTGGTGGATTGAAATCCAAACCCAAAGATTCTATCTCTATTACATTTTTCCTAGCCATGCTCAACTTGGCTCGAATGTCCTCCAAACTTAGTCTTTTTAGACTCCATTTGAGACTTGTTGAATCATTTTATCAAAAGCAACTCAAGCAACTAGTTTCCATATATTGTCTTAGATTGTTGTCAATTCAAGCTCAATCAAAATTTGATCTGATTAATTTTATTATTTGTCTAGTTTATTTACTAGAGATTCAGAAGATGATACCTAATATTAGGTCTCTTATGTTTTTATTAGGGATAAATTCAATACATTTGATACCTCTACAGGGTTCATTAGGTCTAGGTGTCTAAATTCGTTTTTAGGGGTGTATAATATAATACCAATAAATTTAACCTATTCTCATCTTCCCTAAGAAGCTTAAACAATATGGTTATGGAATTTACATTGGGAGACAAATTGACTCTCAAAGAATGAATTGAATCCAAAATATCTAAATTGTGAGTGTTACATTTTGCACATTTTGTTCAATAACATGAGGGACTAAAATCACTTGTTGCTCTCATAGAGTTTCTAACCCTTCTTATAGATCTTGTGTATCCATCTCCATTCCCTTATGTATAGCCAAGATTGCCTCAATATGGGTATCCATGTAGGACTTGAGGTCCTCAATGTATGGGGACTAACCCTTCTTCTTATTCTACCTCTTTGAAAGGAAATAGGCCTCTTCCCTTTCTTATAATATCAAAATCCTACCAAATTTATCCTCAAGATTCCTCTTTATGACCCATTCAATTGATGTTTTAGCCTTATTAAATCATCAACTCACTATTAGAAATTTAGTGATCTTAGAATTTGGATTTTTAAAGGCTAAATATCCTAAATCCTTGGCCCAGTCTAGAAGAGTGAGCGTCAAATGATATGATGGTTGAGCTTCCACTTGCACATGATCTTTAGGATTAGGCTCAGTTTCATAGGAAGGATTGGTCATTAAGGTCCAAATTATTTTAGACTACTTTATATTTCTAAATTATGGCATGGGGTACACAACATAGATTGGTTGCTTTCTTAAAGCCTACTTAGTGGTTACTACTATTTGTTATGGAGACTAGTGTTGAAGAAGTTAGAGGTGAACCTAATTGAGTAGAGGAAGCATAAATTTGGGTGATAAGTTCATTGATGGATAGGATGGAAAGAGAAATGGTTTTAGGGATGGACATAAAAGGAATAAAAACTATAATAGTGGAGGTTGTAGAAGGTGGAGTGGCACCAGGTAGAGTAGCAGATGGGTGTATAAAAAGGAGACCAGTAGAAAGTGCTTACATAGGATCAAAAGTTGAAATAATTGGAGTGGGGATGGTAGAAACAACTAGTAATATCATCAAAGGGAAAAGGCCTAATTTGGCTGAGGAGAGGATCCTTACTAGATGACTCATCAATGAGAGGTGCTTTGTATTTTAGAACTTATAATCTTAAGACCTTATCTTTCTATAATTCATCCTCTTCCACCTCTTATGTTGGATAACCATCCAGTGAATTTTGTGCCTCCTTGAGTGATTGTGTGGGCAAGGTCTGAGGTCTATTCCTCTTTGGATTCTTTTGATAACATTGTGCTACTTTCCTAATTTTTGGAGTAGACATGCATTGTGGAAGAGGAGGTGTAATCATGTTATAGGTTAGCATTTTTAAAGCCATTATTTCTTATTCATCATAAGAATCCTAGAAAATGATCCTGATATTCTCCCTTCATGTTTTGTCCTTTCCTTGACTGAGCTCCTATGCTAGATCCTACTTAACCTTCCTTAGTTCAATAATTGATGCTTGAACTAGAGGAATTTGTTCCTCTTCTTCTCATGTAGGGGTATGTATTTATTCTTCTTCTTATCCTCTAATAATTGATGCCTTACCTACTAACTTTTCTTACTCATGCAATTAGTATTGATTCATGATTGGACCTTGGGAATCTTGCCCCTCTTCTTTTGGTTATTGATATGGATTTCCACTCCAAAATTTATAAGATATCTATCCTCTAGGTGGCGGGATCCTAAATTTTGTCTCATTAAGTGTGAGAGAGGGGTTAGCTTGTATTACCCCCAATAGTTCCTCATTCAAGGTTACAGTCATTGCTCTTTCTTTCACCTCTTCATCATCCTTGATGTTCAAAAATATAAAATCATGATCAAATAGATTGTGTTTGTATGTGAGACCAAAGGTTTGGATCTTCTACTAGACTTTCCCATAGGGGTCCCAATACCTACGGGGGAGATTGGGTAATGTATATGCTTTCATAGCATTTACAACTTCCCTAAATTGCCTCTTTATGGTGTATTGCATCCTCTCAATAGTGATGTGTGATCCATGGAAGATATATTTATTCTTTTTTGTTAGATCCTCATCAATACCATTCCATTACTAGTAGATAATCTCTTGTTTAGCTACCTTGTCTAGAAGCTAAAGATGATCTGCCTTATGGCCAACACCCATGTGACATTGTAGTTAGGGTATAGCAATTAATCTCTCACATTTTTGGAAAGTGTTATGGTGATGTTTTGTGAAATTTTATCCAAAGGTTAACCATGAATGGCCATCCATACCTAAGGTTAGAGATCTTCTACAATATTAATGATGTTTTTAACATATGAGTATATGTGCACAAAAGAGTAATAATCACATATTCAATTATTGATAGTGTTTTGTCTAGGATCCCATATGACTCTATTATGTTTGTATACCATCCCCATGACTTAATATAATAGATAGGACATCATATATAAGTTTCCTCCATGTGGCCTCCAATATTTTTATAAAATTTTATCCTAAAGGGGAGTTATAATAACTTCCCCCAATGTGTAGGTGTGTTCCAAGGTACATAGTAGGTATAACATGGGAACCCATTCCAAATGTAGGAAGTAAATGCTCACATGGACAAAGAGTCAATTCAATAGTGTCATGCCCATTCTAAATCAGGTGATGGGAATATAATTTTTGACATGTTCCTTTACAATAAAAGTTTCTCTAGGGATAATCCACCTTGTTAGTTATTACTCCACATTATTGGCCTTATTCTATGTTACTATGGTATGTAAATCAAATATAATATCTATAATAGGGAGACTCAAATACCTACTAAATGCATCCCTTTAGATTTATATGATGACTATGTTTTAGATTGAGGTAAAAATAGGTTTTGAAGGGGCCCCGAAACCCTGTTACAAAGAGCAAAAGAAAGAACATCTAAGTCCACAGGCAATGCCTAAAAAACACTACAAGGAAGTAGCAAAAACAGGTTTTAAATGGACCTAAAACCAACAGAGACGCATCCGGTCAAAACCCAAAAATAGAAAACTGGTAGCACAACATACAAAAGATAACAAAAAGAAAACAAAGATCAGTACCAGTTTCTAAACCAACAAGAAGGACCAGATTATTCATCCAGTTCCAGTATCAAGTTCATGGCTTCTTTTCCTTTCAAAGTAGTTTCCTGGGTGGTAGCCTCTAGCAAAGCTCCTTTTTGTGTATCTTTCTTTCTAGAGCTTTGCCTCATCCTTTTGCTGGGACCCTCTATGTTATTATTGAAAGAGTGGTGGTAATTATTGTCTACTATTCTACCCTAAAAAAAGAGGCCCTGCAATAAGTCTATACATGGAATAACCTTTAACTTAATGGTCATTTACCAATTATTTCTCCTCAAATGTGATGTCTTATTCCAATGAAAATGAATCCACATTATCTAAAACATCTGATAAGACTAAATAATTGGAATATTAGCCATCAAATACATTTGTGTCAAAAATTATGGATAAATACTTAGTAGAATCCTTGATAGAGAATTTCGAGGGTGTCTGGGGTCCTTTTTATGACCTAGATGATGATGTTATGGTTGTTTTATGGATGTTGGTATACTTCAAGCTTTTTAAAATGGTGTGTACTAAACTAAATTATGTGAATTACAAATAATTATAGTCATAATTAGGGATTTTGAGATAGTAGAAGGTTGAAGTTTACTCAAGCTATTTAAAATTGAATGAGATGAACTTGGTTAGGGGATCAATTTTAATATCTTTGTACATTCATTTTAAATTTGTGCACCATTAATAGCCAACATATATGAGCTCATCACCTTTACTCAATTCAAAATCGACCACCCTATCCTACTATACATGCCACTTAGGATGCTTTGTCATTCAGGGTGCCACAGTGTTGTCTTTCTTCTTTTTCCATTTGTAATTATGTGGTCCAATCAAGAGAAATTGAATTTTGCCTTTGATCCTAAAAGACCCCAAAAAGTATAATGTTCTTTGAAAAAATTCATTTTGAAATATTTTTTCCCAAAGTTTCTGAAATAATAGTTGCCAAAGACTTAAGTACTCTTTTAAAAGATTGTGTTTTGGTTAGAAGTAGTCAAATAGAAAGTTCCTAAAACAATCCTTCCAAAGAGAAAGTTTTTGAAGTGAAGTATCCAAAGATAGAGTTTTTGAATAAAACCTTATGATGAAAAGTATCTAAAAAAAAGCTTCCAAAATAAAAGTTTCTAACCAGAATAAATTTTTTGAATGAAAGTTTCCAAAGTAAAAGTTGTCAAAACAAATATTTTAAAGTAAAAGTTGTTGAAACAAAGCTTCCCAAGAGAATATCTCTAAAGTGAAAGTTTTTGAAGAGAAATTTTACAAATATGATCTTCCTAAAGAAAACCTTCCAATGAAAATTCTTTGAAACAAATATTCTAAAGATAAACTCACCAATAACAAGTTTTCAAAGAAATTTTCTAAAGATAAAAGTAGTTGAACATAAATATTTAGGCATAATCTAAACTAAATACCTATCATTAAAAGCAATTATTCTTGAATTTCCATTAATATATTAGTCTAAACAAGTCCTTTCAAATGGATAATATTATACCCAAACATGAATCAATGTTCAAAGTATTGATTTTATATAGATAATAATAACCATCAAAAACACATAAATACCTAGATAAAATATTCACTCTCTAAAAAAACAAAGGGGGTACCCACTTTTTGAAGAAAAATATAAGGTCAGGTGTGTTGCATACAATAGTTTTGTGCTACTCTAAGTTGATTTGTAGTGTTGATGACCCCTTAAAATCACTTGGTGACTCCAAGTATCCTTGGTTTTCAAAATTTTAGTTCTTCATCTTATGCCAAGACAGACAAGATCATCCTCAAGAGGTACTAATTTTCATTTTATTGAGTCTCTTACACTCCCTAAATTAATAATATTTAGATCATCCTTATTTCCTATTAGAAGAGATAATGATTCAATACAATCATCCCCTAGATCTTAGTCTACTCCTCCTTTTGGAAAGTTACCCCAACATAAAGGGTCAAACTTTCCTAATCACTTCATGGTTACTCAAATAAACTAGTTTTTAATTACCTTTGATGGAGGTAGTACTTTGAATCTATCCTAGTATGATGACATTCCATTTTTAGCTCTTATAATATTATCCTATTTTACCAGTGAGAATGTAACTACCCCTATAAAACACATATAAGATATTGCTAACATATGCTCAATACACAATGTCATTAAAGATAATGTGGTAGTTAGGATACTTGTAACCTCCTTGAAAGTAAAATATATCCAATGGTATAGAAATCTGAGGCCTAATTCCATTCATAATTAGGAGGAGTTAGGAGATTAGTTGTGCAAGCAATTTGAGTACAAAAGTGATCACTTATCATTGATAAAGTAGCTCACCACCATTAAGAGAGTCCCACATGAGCTAATGGTTGATTTTAATTTTAGATTCTAAATATTCTAGGATAGAATACCACCTTTATTTAAACCATCTATAAATATTGCATTCTTATATTATTTGAGGGATCTCATAGTGATATAGCTATAATGGTCCAATCCATGGGAGGATTTGTAATTCCTAATATATATGACATTATTATTAGGGTAAATAACTATCTAATTTAGGATGGAAATATTACTTTCAAGCCTCTCATGTCTCTCTTTTCAGAGCGACCACCTAGTCATCCTATTGTTTAACCTTCATTGACACCTATCCCTATTTCAACCATCCCACTAACTACATTTTTTGCTCTTTTTAATCACCTAAAAATGACCATTCATGATTTAGATGTCTACTTGAGGTCACTCTACCCTTAGTATAACACTTGAACCATCATAGGGGACATTTTGATCCACTTTTAGTCACATGAAAGCTATAAATAATACCCAATTCTATAAAACACCACATGAGATCCATAATGGTGAAATTCATTGGTGATATAGGTCCCTACACCCTCTAAAAAGGTAATTTACATCTCTAAAAGAGGATTAGGGTTGGACTATACCTATTCTAAAGTCACCCTCCCAAGTCATTTTATGATAACACTATATAAACACTACTCTTACACTCTTACACCCTAGGTGGACATTATAAAAAATAAGCACATAAAAGTAACACTTCACATTGAGGGAAAGCTCCTAATTCTTTCAATGTTATATTGATTTATCCCATACATTTAATAATCTAACCCTAGCATGGTTATTTAGATCTCAAGTGGCCTTAAGGGCATTCTCTCATGCATTTACACTTAGGCATCATAACATTCACCTTACACCAAACATTTAGGTGGGATAGCTACATTGATCTTGATTCCTCCTTAAAGTATTGGTATGTAGGTAGCATGCCCACATAGGGGTGTGGATAAAAATATAGCACATCATAACCACTAACCCTTTTTTCTTATGGTGTTCATTCAAACCATTACAAGCATGAAAACCTAGTATAGGAAAACAAAGCTATAGGAAAAGTTTTGATTTCATAAACCTAAAATTTGGACAAGAGTTATAACAAGTCCTAATCTAAAACACCCAATTATTATTTGGGTAGAGGAAATTACCATCAAAAGAGGACACTAACACCATATAACACTACTATTTAGTTAGGTTGCTACTATCTAGGAAGGATTATGACACACCTAGATCCTACTTTTGACATTCAGACTAGACTCTACCTTAGTTTCAACCTCCCAATCATTTATCTCAGTCATTTTCCATCTAAGTTTTCATTTACATTATTTATTACCATTTTTATAAAGGTTAAATTAGGTCAATTATATAACATATTAGTGGTTGTATTTATTGCATATTTCTACCCTGATTTAATATACTCATCTCTTTAACAACATAGTATTTACATTCACTAAGTCATAAAAGGTTAAAACACTCCTCCTAATGAGATACATGAATTTAAATCATTGTTGTAGAGTTTTGGGAATGATTTAGTAGTCTTAAAGAGGTAGTAAGCCCAACATTATAGACCATACTAGCCATTTAATTATTCTTATTAATATGTAAGGCACCTTTATCAAAGTAATGCACAAGACCAAGGCCATCTCACTTACCCTGGATCATATAATATAGAGAATGTTAATATTTTTATCATCTCTAAATCCCTTGTTCCCATTCAAAATAACATAGCTAAAGAATATGAGTGGTTCTTCCCATGTAACTATCCTCATAACTAGACTACATATCCTAATGGAGTGATAAATCAGGCCTTGATGGTTCAAAAGAATATCACATTCTCAAGGGTAGCCAAGTGATAAAACTTCACAAAGAAAGGAAGTATATGAACAAACACAAATTTAATATAAAGCCACCTTAATAAATTTGTAGGAGAATGAATTCATTGGCATAAATTAAAACCAAGTACTAAATGTAGTTAGCAATATAGTGGCTTATAATAAAAGGTTTAAAATAAGGGTAATATAATAGGATCAATATAATTAGACCAATCCTTTATTTCACAAGCTCCAAATTAAGTTTTCAAATAGAAGGTGACTATTTACACCACCCAAGCATAAACAAATCATCCTACCCAAAAGGAAAATCAACCTCAAGTCAGTCAACAAGCTAAAAAGGATGCTACTATCTTAAAATTTTAGATAAAAGGGGTTCAAATTCCATTCAAAATAGTGGAACAAATGAAAAGGAAAAGTTTTAATGTGAATATGTGTGAATCCATATGCATTCCTTCTCAAAGGAATTTATTTCAAGAAGCATTGAAGACATTCCATCTACATGAGCCAATAAAAGCTGCTTCAACTACTTCTATAAGTTTGTGTCAACCTAAAAAAGAGGAGTTTTGAAATATTATTAGTCCACCACCAATTATATCTCCTTGATCATAGTTTAAAACCTTGTCCATAAATTTATGATTGATTTAGGTGAAATTAGTTTGGTCAGGCCTAAGAAGATAGTTGATATGCTCAATATAGAGTATACCCCAATTGAAAAATAAGTTACCAAACTAGATGGTACAAATATCAAACCATAGGCAACATTAAGGGTTTAAATATTACTCTGCATGCTTTTTCTAGCCTCTCCATCACCCAAGACATCTATGTTATAGATCTAGTTCCTTATTCTTCCATTTGTATGTCAAGAGACTTCACTACAAAAATGGTTGGGTACTTGTCATCTGACTAGACACACATGTTGTTGAGGACTAAATATGTAACTAAAGTGACTATCAAGGTTAAACCCATTTTTAGAGATCATATAGATCCATATTCAACTTAATTGATTGACATGAATTGTATAATGCATGATCAAGAGGATATTTGAGTTCTTCATGAGACTACCACACTTTTAGAGGAGGTTCCAAATATGATAATGGATGAGTGGGATAATGAGAACTATGGATTTTATCTATATGATTATATAAATGAAATATGGATGGGCGCTTACTACATCCTTGAGGATGAATCTATTTTTCCAAACCTCATGAATACTCAAAAGGACCTTGAAGGCATGTGGTAGATATATTTTGATGGATCCAAAAGTATAAATGGAGTTATCATAGGTGTTATGATGGTATCCTCTCAAAAGGATAAGTACTTTCATGCATACATATTGTAGTTCATATACACTAACAATGTGGTTAAAAATGAGGTGTTGATCCAAGGCCTTCAATTGGTGTAAATGAATGGAATTAAGGTGTTTCAAGTGTTTGGGGATAGTTATTTAATTTTAAATCATATTATAATCCAAAACACATCCAAGAATATTCTACTAAAGGCTTATAAACATAGAATGTGTGACCTCATTTTAGGTTTTGATGCCTTCAATATTCAAGCTATACCAAGGGAGAAAAATGTTGATGCTGATAGACTTATAGTGATGGTATCTCAATATAATTCACCTCAAGAGGTTAAGAAATATTTAGAGCAGCTTGTTAAGCTCATAGTTCAATTATAAATCCCAAACAATGTAAATAACTGGAAGGTGTTTGAAAGTGATGAGAAAATCATCAATTTCTTACAAGAGGAGGTAGGTTTTTCTATTAAAAATAGTCAAGGTTTCAATAAAAATACATGGATCAAATAACTTAGCTAAAAGGTAACAAGTTTCCCAAAGGATTGGTCACACTAGAAAACATCTTCAACTCAAATGATCAATTCAAAGGCAAGAAGAGGAACATGGTGATCAAGGAGGAAAATTATGAGAAAGTGGTCATCTCTAAAGGTAATCTCTTGAAGGTTGGAAAGGTATGTACTTATCCTAAAAAGGAATAATTTAATAATATTTATAGAAACTATGATGACATATTCACATAAAGTTACCAAGACCTTAAAGGTTTTGACATAGCCTTAACCCAAAATACAATTGATCTAGACCTTGATTCCAAACCAGTTAAGCAAAATAAAATACCTATAAACCCCAAGATTGAACCCTTTATGAGGTAGGAACTAGCTAAAATCATTGAGGCTAATATCATATTCCTGATCAAGCACTCCTCTTGGGTATCCAACCTAACCCTAGTTAGAAATAAAAATAGAGAGATTAGGCTGTGTGTGGACTTTAGGGACTTGAATAGAACATCCCTCAAGGATAATTATGCCCTTCCACCTTTGGAACAGATCTTATAAATAGTATAATGGGTCGAGAGATTTTTAATTCTTGATGGCTATCTTAGATACAATCATATACTTATCTGAAAATCAAAATAATTCAATACAATCTTTATCACTAAATAGGGTACCTATGTATATAGGATGATTCCTTTTGGATTGACAAACAATATGGAAATTTTCCAATGAGCTATGGACATATCCTTCAAGGGTATTATCAACAATATGACCTTGGTTTATCTTGATGACATTATTATTTTTTCTAAGCATGCAACCGATCACTTGGGTCATTTGAAACAAGTATTTGATAGGTGTAGAGAGTTTGGGGTGCCCTTGAATCCAAACAAGTGTGTGTTTGTTGTCCATGAGGGTAAGTTATTTTGTCACATTATTTCTAAATATGGATTGGTTGTTGATATATAAAGAGTAGAGTATATTTAGTCCCTTTCACTTCCAAGCTAGAGGAAGAGTCTACAAAGTTTTTTAGGGAAGATAAAATTTGAGATAAGGTTCATACTATACTTGTTTCCTTAGTCAATCCACTCACATCCATGCTTAATAATGATGCCACTTTCAATTGGATGATGGATGGAAAGAACAACTTTGAAATGATCAAGATAGTAATATCTCAATCTCCTACACTTTTGAATTCATGTTATGATAAAGGTTTGATCCTCTATGATTTTAGAGGAGATGAAATCATCTCATCAATCTAAATGCAACAAAATGATGACAAAATGGAGTAGCCTATTACTTTTATTTAGTCAAGTGATTAAATAATATGATTTGATATATAACTTTAAAAAAAAACAAGTGTTGGTTGTCATTATGTCATTAAAAAAGTTCATACACATGTTATCTAATAATAAAATTCAGTTTATGGTCTCACATCCAAGCATGAAGGAGTTTATTTTGAGCAGGGACAAGTGAAAAAAGAGTTGTTTGGATAACCAAGGTGATGGAGTGTGACATCAACATTAAAATTACCAATATTGTAAGGGGAAGAGGATTATATGATCATATGGAAATAGATTTAGGGTTTGATAAAAGGGAAGTTATCATGTTACAAGAAGATCGACCAATTGATCATGGTGACCCTAATGATTAGGCTCAAAGCATGAAGACCTTTCTCTAAATAGGTGAGTATCCCCAAGGGCTTGATAAAGCAAAGATAATTTTTTTTATTAGTTATTATATGTGTGATTTTTAATTCATTATTAATAAAAAAATACATCAATTAAGATCTTTTGAGATGTGTATAAAAATATTAGATTAATAGGATCCTTCAAGAATTCTATAATGGGCTATCAGTAAGTCACTACTTGGAAAATATTACTACTATCAAAATTAAGAGGGATAGTTATTATTGTCCAAGTTTGTTTAAATATGCTCATAAATGGGTAAGGAAATACAAGAAGTGAATTTTATTTATTGGTAATCATAGGTTAGGAACTCTTCCACTTTATCCAATACAAGTTGATCAATCCTTCACTTAGTGGGGCCTAGATTTCATTGAAATGATCAACCCTCCTTCAAGAATTGGACACAAGTGGATTATAATGGCCATAGACTACTTCAAAAGATGGATATAGGAAATGTAACTCAAGGAGGTAAATGAAACATCTATACTAGACTTATATAAAGGTATCATCACTAGATTTGGTGTTCCAATCACCATTATCTCAAATAATGCTATGGCTTTTGTTGGAACTAAAATTAGTACATGGGTTATCATGTATGGCATCTATTTGAAAAACTCATGAAATTATTACCCTCAAGGTAATGGTTTGGCTAAGTTAGACAATAATAATATAATTCACATCATCAAGTAAACCATGGAGGAGAATCTAAGGACTTGGCACATAGCTTAAAGTATCGTTATGGGAAGATAGGATAATGTCAAAAAAATAATAGGTAATTCTCTTATCATGCTAGTTTATGAGAGAGAATCAATAATACCTATGTCACTTTAGTTTCCATCACTAGAGCTCACCCATTGATTGGAGCTGATTGAAATTGATCGTATGACATTAAGGCTAACATAACTAATGAAATTGGAAGAGACTAGAAGTTAATTAACGAACACTTTGGAGTTATAGTAGGATTAAATGAATAAAGTTTTTGATAAGAGGGATACTAATGTAAGTTTCAAATAAGGAGACCTATTGCTCAAGTGGGATGAGGATAGAGAAAAGTTCAAGAGGCACATAAATTTTGATGCCATATGGATTGGCCCCTATGTCATAACTAGTTGTAGGTAGGCCAATGCTTTTTAGCTCTCAAAGCTGAATGGAGAGGAGCTACCTATCCCATTCAATGGGATCCATCTCAAGCATTAATATTAAAGTTATATTCAAAGATGTATATAGTATTTAGTTGATTTTATTTCCTCTAATTTATTTTGCACATTTTTTTATTGTCCACTAATTTTTCTATTTTATTTTGAAGTAGATGTAGATCTCATTTCTTCAATTTATCAAGTGGTGAATTAAGCACTCATCTTATCAAGGCAAAAAATCATGCACATGAAGATGAGGCATGAATATTACATGCATAGGGATTGAAATTTTAGAGTATGAAAACTTTTAGGATTCCCATGACTCCATACATAATGGATTTATTCAAAGGCCATTGGGTTCCTACTTAGTAGGTAAGTAACACATAGATGTTTCTAAAATGTTGAATACTAAGTAACCTCTCCTTTGGGATCTCCATTTTCATCTTGATGGCCTAATTCATAAATTGGATGTAATCTTTGATTTGCATTTAAAGTGTATAAAATATTCTTATTTTCTAAGTCAAAGTTCAACAAGAGGATAAGTTAAAAGAGAAATCAAAGACTTCACACCTACAAGGAAGTTTGGTATTCATGTTTTTCATGAAAATGACTTAAAATGTTTGGTTTTCACATTTTTTATGTGAAGAGTTATCACATGTTTGGCACAAAAGTGTGAAGCACAAAGGAAATAGTATTCATGCCAAAAAACATGAAAACAAAATGCATGATGCCAAAATAATTGAAGGAGGACTCACACTTTTGCATGAGTAGTTGTCACACTTTTTACATGATAATTCATCAATAAAAGTCATAAAGACCTAAATCTAAGTAAAATTTCATGAATATGGAAAAAATGAGTGACTATCATGTCTCCTTAGGGGCCATCAATAATGTGATGAATTGAAATTGATGGGTATATGCTTGTAATGAAGATATCATACCTAGTCCATTTAGTAGTGCAATGACAATGATGTTTAACACATGTACACTAGTAAAGGAAATTTTTAGGGTGAAAAATGGAATATGATTCAAAACTTATAGAGAGAGTGGAACCCATATAATAACATTCCCCAAATGCAAATTAGATTTAACAAAAGGTGACTTGTCAAATTATGAAGTGAAGAGGTGGAAAAGACTAAACTTATAGAGTGTATATTAATGAAAAAAGTCATGTTGATGATGAAGAGAAGTAACAAAAATATCAAAATAAAACCCAAATATTCTAAAGGTAGTAACTCCAAGAGATCCACAATTTAATTCCTATACATAGAATCATTTCATCTCAACTTGGGTTGATAAATGATTTAATGTTGATTATTGCATAACTAATGAGAAAGGATATCAAGATAATAAGTTTGAGCTCAAGAAAATAATCACCATGCCTCAAGGATACAATCAGGATCCCAATTGACATTAGCCCATACATATCTAATCTACAAAAATATTTATGTGCCTCAAGCTCTGATGTTCATTTGATTTTCTCAACTGTATTTATCTACTATAATTAAAGGCCCATTAGCTTCCCATTGCCTATAAAAGCTTTATCCTTTCATTGTAAAAAGGGGAGACATTTTTTAGTCATATAAACACTACCAAAATTTTTAGTCCATGAGCCCTTTATTACTTAAGATGTGAAACTAATGAGAACTAAATTTACCCTTCTTTATGATTCTTGCATTCTATGTGTATGCTTATGGTTGTTTATCTTTGTTTGTGGATTTATCTTCCCTTTCACTACCATACATCCCTTAGCACCTATAAATGAAATTATACTCTCTTTTAGGTCATATTTTGTGTGAAAATAGGCTTATTGGCCATTATTTATAAATTTTTATCATTCCTCTTAATTCTACATCAAACCCCTCACCTCCAGGTGAATTACTCATGCAAGAGGGCTATCTATTTTGGAGATTATGTATAAGTCTTTAGTTTTTAATGGTTGTTTTATGTCCTATAAATTTATAGGAGTTCTCTCTATATAATCTTGGTTGATAACCATTTTAAATTTTAGTAATCCCCTCTCTCCATTTTTCCCTAAAAATAATTTACATTTAGCAATAGTAGTAGTAGTAGTAGTAGGTTTTTTAAGATCTTTTTTAGGCCTGCATGTTGGTCATAAATTAGATTCACTTAGTTTAAAATGAATTCACCCTTCTCTAGAGGTTCATCCCAAGGATTACAAGGGCCCACACCTTGGGGATGATCCCATTATTGTAACTAAACATCATATTATAAATGGGTGCATATTTTGAATGATAATAATACTTTTTAAAGATTAAATATTACTATATGTGGATGCATTAGCCTTAGCACATTTAATGATTTCCTCTCATGTGATACTCAAAAATACATTTATTAATTCATCATTTATATTTATATGATTAATTATTGCTTCCTCATCTTCCATTTCAAAATTATATTTGTTATTAACATTTTTCATTTCTTATAAATGAAAAAAAAATATGCCATTAATAATTGAAAATTTTAGATCTAAAAATTAATCACATCAATATAGAATTATAGAGGGTTGAAAACCATAAAGTAAGCTAAGGATGTGCAAGAAGACTCAGAGGTTGATTTCACCAAATGTTTAACCCTTTTCAGAAAGAGTTAGGGGAAAAATATCTTAATCAAAACAAATTGCTAAGTTATTCTAAAATCATTCCAATTTAATAACTCAAATTAAAACTATTCTAATACAATGTTGAATTATAAAAGTATGCTAAATATATAAAGTATAATGCTAAGTAGTAATTTGAATGTAGTTGTATCTCTAAGAGTATGAAGAGTTACTTTCTTTACTAGTGAAAATATAAAAAAATAAATCAACTAAAACAAAATCCTAAGCCTAGGACCTTACAATCCTAAGGAAAGGGTAACCAAAATTGTATAGAAATAATAAAATACAAAAATTTATACCTTTATACCATGGATTTATCACCTTGTTAGTAATAATCAGAAGTGGATTAGATATGTAGCTCCAAAAGCCTTATAGTAATGTTGTCTAGGTTTTATATAGCATCCACTTTTGAAAGAATTTAATAATGTTTTATGTGGTGAGAGTGATGCACAAGGGAGTTATGTAAACTAGCAAACATTTTTAAATTGATGCCCTGTATAGTACTTGGTAAACCCTAAATGCCCCCTTGAGGGGATGTGCAAAAAAATTCATGAATGTGTAGACCCTAGAAAGGATGAAAATAATGCATAATATGACCAAAATGAATAAGAAAAAAATGACCATAATAGAGAAGAAAAAATTGAACAAAATGAGAAGTATCATAAATGTGATATGATAGTGAAAATATGAGGAGATTATCAAAATAATTGAGATGGAATTTTTTGGTTATATACCTTTGGAGATTGATTTTTTATATTACAAATGACTATATTCATCATAATATAGAAATTAATCATGATAATATTATTTTTCAAGTTTCATAAAACAAAATTCAAATGAAAATGTATACAATGCTAATTCGTGATATAATAATCAAGACTTAACAATAAAATATAATGCACTTAAATGAGTGAAAATACAAATTTTAACAACCTAACATCCTAATATGAATAAAAAAGAGTCAAGTTTAAAATACAATGTATTAAACTAAGGCACTTGAGTACTAATAATCAATAAATAATCACATAAACACACAATGAAAAAGAAAAAAACACTTAATTATTAAATTAGTGGATGTGGAAACAAGGCATTACTCTTGAAGATGAGGGTGAGATAAACTAATCTTGACAAAAAAGGGGAGAATAGAACAATAAATAAGGGGTGGTTGAGCTATTTTAAATTGTCCTATGGAAATGGGCATTGCCTACATATTCTATGGTAGACTTTAGGCCAAATGTAGTTCTCCCAAGAATTAGAAAAGAATAAAAGTGATGATAAGTAAATAATATGATTATAGAGGAAAAATAAGAATGGTTCACAAAATGGTGAGAGCATGAGAAATATAGGACCATAAAATGGTGAGAGTGTAAGGTAAGGAGGATGGTGATAATAAGGATGAGGGAAAATAAAATATGAGTGTTCACTCTTGTGATAGTCCCAATTGCTTCTATCTAAAGATAGTGAAATACAAATGAGAGGGATGATAATGGTGGTTGAGTTATCCTGAGATAACCCATGTATCCAAGTGGTTCCTAAATAGTCTATGTGGACCTAAGTTTGATGTAATTCTCCCAAAAATAAGAGTGTAATGAATAAATGATGCTGATTGGAAATAACTGTGATTAGAAAATAGGTTTCCACCCATGCGATGTTCAAATATAAAATGGAGGTTCACCTATGTCATACTAAAAGAGTGTCACCTAAAACAGAGCCAAGATAAAAAAATATTGGTGAAAAAGGTGACAAAGAGTAAAACTATTTTGTATTTTAATATCTCTATTGGATATTTGAGTCATTATTTAAATTTTGTATTGTTTTTGTGTACTTTTATGGATTTTAGAGGTTTTGCAAGTGTTTATGGAGTTTGGAATATATTGTGAATGTTTTTGGGTTTTTGGAATAATATATATGAAATAATATTGTACAAGGAGGATTTTAGAAAGGACTATATCACAAAATGGTGAGATCATATAACTAGAACAAGTGGATCATAATAATGGCTAGATTGTCAAAAATAATAGTCAAGAAAGTGACCAGGGAATAAAAGTGAGAGCACAAAATGGTGAGAGAGTGAAAGTGTAACATAAATAATAGGAGTATTCATATGGTGGAAAGGATAAGAGTGGGAGTAAAAAGGATTGTGAAGAAAAAAAGGTGGTCAAACATACCTTGGAGACCCCATGCCTCCAAGTGTTGCTTATAAAGTCCAAATAGACCTTAGGCCAGTGTAGTTACCCTAAAAGGGGAGGTTAATATGGTAGGAAATTATATGAATAAATGAATACATATTAAGGATAAATGTAATTAATGAAATGAGAATAGTAACCTAGAGATAAAACTATCATAAATACTAGGTATGTAATTAGTCAAAGATGAAATAATGGTAACCTAGAGATGATATTAACTCAAAGAGCTAACATTATATGTTTTAGATATTAGATAAGGAGAGATGAAATGGAAAAAATGGGCTAGGGAGTTATTTTATTATAAGAATGAAGAGAAATCATGTTGATGGATTGGAAAATTTAGATAGGCTGGATGATAAGGATGACGTGTTGAGTGATATTTTATTATGAAACCTTTAGATGAGGTTATACAACTGGTCCCACAATGGGAAAAAAGGGATTAAAATTGATGTTAATGTGAGGGGAGTAACTATAGAGGGAAAAATCAAAGAATGAGTTCCCATGCATAATAATTAAAGACATTGAAGGAATAAATGAGTGAACTTCAAGACATGAACTAGATATTTAGTGTTTTGAAGTAAGAGAGCAAAAACCATAGGTAAACATGTATGGAGATGCATGTGAGATCAGTAAAAACTAGTGACCACACCCTTATGGGTGAGGATATTTATTTTCACTAGGATAATGTTAGGCATAACCAATAGTTGATGTTGATGTTGATGTTGATGTTTATGTTGATGTTGATGTTGATGTTAATGTTTATGGTTAGATGGATGAAGGAGGATGATGAAGATAATGAAGTCTTAGATAAATATAATGAAGGGGATAAAGATTAAATTAAGAGATGGGGATGAATATATGAGTTGAAGATAAGAGATGATAATAATAAAGAGGGAAGGAAGAGTATAAGTTCTTATTCATATAATAATAAAATGGGAGTGTCGGGTATGAGTATTGACATAGATAAAAGGAAAAGAGGAATATAAAACATGACAACTTATAGAAACAAGCATAAATTAAGGATAAAAATCATGAATTTTGATAGATAAAAGAGGAAAATAAAACCATGAAACATGACTAATAACAAAGATAATAATAAATGAGGCATGAAAATCCCAAATTATTACATAAAGAAGAAGAAAATGGGAGTACAAAACATAAATAAGATAAAAAAGATGTGTAAAGAATGGAAAATTATGGAAGAATTATGTGTATGTGATGGGAAAAGTATATCAAATGAAAATTAAGAATATGATAAAAATTAAAGAAAATATGGAATTGGGATGAAGAAAATGAGGTCATAGATAAATATGATGATGAACAGGAAGCATGTTTACATAGATAATAAGAAAGGGTATATGCAAATCATGGGTGATTAAAAATATACAAGGAAGAAAATGGGAATGAAAATCACAAATTATTTCACAAATAATAATAAAATTATAATTATGGAATGTTTATCAAAGTATAAATACCTTTAAATGAGTTGTTATTAGTAATAAGGACTGATATGTAACATGGAAAGTAAATTAGGTGAAATTAGGGAAGATGATAAAAATTGTATGAAATAGAGAAATGAGATAAAGAATAAAATTTAGAAGATGAGGTTGAAAGGAATGTGATAAAAAAGGAGATTAGGGAATTGAAAGTGGATGTGAGAGCATGTGAGGAGTCATGCATGGGAATGGGATGATGAGAGATGTCGAAGGAAATGAAAGCAGTGAAAATATGTCTAAAGTAGACCAAAGAGAAAATGGTTTGGAGATGAAAATTAAAAATAAGGAAACACATGGAAGAAAGGGAAATGGGAGAGGAAAGGAGTGGAATAAGGAGACAAAAAGGATGATAAGAGAGTGAAGAAGCAGTTGGTATCATGACAAACTAAGTGTTGATATCAAAGGAAATAACAGGCAATGAGATGAATAATGAAGTGGATTAGATGGTACATTTGGAGATGAGAATGGGATAGATGTGGAAGGGTTAATAAAAATGGGAGGAAGTAGAGTATGGGTGGACAAGAAGGGGAATATAGAGGATTGGTGTCAATCATCTTATTAGAAGAGTTTGATAGGCTAAATGGGTGATTGGAAGAGATTGACTAGATAAAAGGGATGAGGTGGTGAATAAATAGTGGAGAGAGAATGGAAATTGAATGACAAGAGATTGGAGAAATGAATTTTTAGATAAATACAATGAAGGGAATGAATTTTAAGACAATATATGAAGATAAGGGATGATAAGAACAAAAATTAGGACTAAGTACGAGGGTTGATAAGGATATAAAGCTTGAATTCTCACATAAAAACAAAACATAAGTGAATATAGAGATGGAAAGAGGAAATGGGGATAGGAAATCACAAAGGCTTGCATAGATAAGAATAAAAAGACAATTATAGAAGGATTCTCAAAGGAAAAAAATAACCGGTAAGAAGCTAGTTGTGGAAGAAAAATGCAAGATGAAAGAGGTGGAAAAGATGAAAATAGAATGAGATAAGAAGAACAAGGGAGTAGAAATAAAAAATGTTGGCATAAAGGATAAAAATATACAAATTAAAAGTGGGAAAATAAAGGAATAAGAATAATATGTACAAAGACAATGTATAGAAGAAGAAATAATGCAAGAGGACAAAGATGGGAAAGATGAAATAGAATTGATAATTAGAAAAATAAATATAAAATTCACCATAATGTAAACTACCAAAATATATTATGAGATCCAAAATAAGAGGAAAAGGTAAGAAGTTGGTAGAAAAGAAAAGATACAGTATCATTTGAAAATGGGGATGAATAAAAAGTCCATAGTTGTGTAGGGGAATGGGAAGGTGTTAGATATGTGAGGGAAGGAGAGTGATGAAGAGGGTATGAAAGTATGCCAATAATGAAGGGAAATGAAATAAGATGAAGGATACTAAGGGAAAGGTTGGGAAGTAGTGGAGATAGGGACAAAAATATGAATAAGTGGGTGGTGGAGTGAGTAGTGAAGCATGCATAAGAAATGGAATGAAAGGTGATGGGGTGACCAAAAAAGTAGAGTGTATGGTGGTTTTAGAGATGTAAATGGAGGGAGATGAGGGAGATTGTCAACTAGATTATTAAAATAGATTTCCAAGATAGAGGGGTGATTAAAATATATTGGCAATCTAGAAGGGATGAGGCAGTGAAGAAATAGGTGGAGAATTGGAGGAGAAAGAGGAATTAGATGAAAAGAAAAAGAAGAGTGGTTGAGATGACCTCAATAACTGAGTGATTCCTACACAGTAAAAAAAAACCTCAGGCCAATGTATCTCTCCCAAAAAAATGGAGGGTAATAAATTAGAATTATTGGATGATGTTAAATCATAAGGATGCTTTAAAAACCTCAGAGCTTCCCTAGTGGAGGATGCCCTGACTGAGAGGGCATTGTTAGCAATGGAAAATTAGTGAGAATAAATGATGAATAATGAGTGTGGTAATTAATTATTATTGGCCAAGTTGACTTTGAGAACTAAGCATTGCCTACATAGTCCAAAAATACCTCAGGCCAATGTATTTCTCTCAAGAGGGAGGAATGTGATGAAGATGACCATGGAATGTGATATGATTGAACCGACACATAGAATGGTGAGTGCATGGAATGGGGAATAATTGGGTTTCACTCATGAAAAATTGTATGCAAGATGAAAGTGAATTATCTACAAGGAATTTTATTATGTTCCACCTAGTTTTAATCCAATGGAAATCCAATAAGCTAATATCATGATAATTATGCAATGATTTATGGTGTAATATCTCACTTGGGATGGGTTTGATTTGGGGATTTTTTAGGGAATAATTGAATGTGTTTTTATTTTTTTAAAATTTATGGATTATTCAAATGTTTTTGTATTTTTATAATGGAATATGTACCATACATGGGGAATAATGTTCCAAGAAAGATATATCAAAATAAGGAATGACCGCAAGTACAAGGGTTCAACAATGAACAAGAAAAGGGAAAGAGACTTCCTGGTATCAACAATGGGAATGTTAGGTAATACCCTTTATTACTAAATTTAATAGGATACAAATTCTCTTGTAAAAATGATCTAGTGTGAATAAAAAGGATTGAAATATGGAATGTAAATAGGAATGACCAATAACTCAAGGGAAATCTAAAATGATATGCAAGCATGAAATCATGATGTACAATATTCTAACATTTCATCTACAAAGGTATTCTAACACAAACCATTCTGCAGTAGGGATCTATTTTTACTAAAGTCTTCTTTGGATTCACCTATTATACATGTTTAATCATAATTCTAATCAAGGTGGGTAATAATAAGGGGTAAATGGACAAATAATTGACTTGAAATAGTGAAGGGATGCCCCCAAGTAAGGGTGGAAAATAAGGATGAAACATAATGGAGGAGGGATGCCCTCAAGTAGGGATACTCATAAACAATGTTCAATAACTCAATCATAGAAACACTTTAGATACATAATGTTCATTGGCTCATCTAATTAATACCCATATAAAATAACTAATTGATATGCTCTTAATCCATAGCTAGTGGTGAAAATAAATGGGCCCAACCAATTAGGATCAAATTTTCCTTTCTTTTCACATTTTGCATTGGTGTTCTTTTGATTTTATTTTAAAACAAGATCACAAGCTCAAAATATCAAAAAATTTGAATGACCCCCAAGTGGAGTTGCATGAAGTTCCTAAAGGATTTTTTATTTGAAAAGAGAATTCTTACATAGGTATAATCTATTTTATACCATAATGCATTACCCTTCCATGTGAATTTTTCAAATCGACCCAAACCTTACTAAATATTCCAAATAAAATCATGGGTAACACTATCATTTTCACAGTAAAATCTTACTTCCTCTAGCCTACCTACCTTCCAAATAGTCAAGGAACATAACAATGCCTCAATAGATTCATCCCTCTTGGATAATGCATTTGCCACCACATTTTCCTTGCCCTTCTTGTATACTATTTCAAAATCATAGCCTAACATCTTAGTTACCCATTTTTATTATTATTCTGATGGAAACCATTGTTCCAAAAAATATTTTATACTATCATGATTAGTCTTTACCTGAAAGTGATGACCCATCATATAAGGTCTCCATTGTTTGACTGCATGTAGAATGGTCATCATTTCCTTCTCATTTGGAAACTTTAAAATGAAATTGGTCTAACTTATAACATGATCACATCACCCATACCACATCTAGATGCATCAAATTTAACCACAAAAGTCTTAGAAAAATCAAGAGTGGCCAATCCTAGATTGGTACACATATCAGTCCAAATGCCTTTGTAACTATATCAGTCCACTAGAAGGAGTCTTTCTTCAACAAAGAGGTGAGTAGGGTTGTAATGCTACCATAATTTTTGATAAACCTATGATGGTAATCAGTTAGCCCTAAAAATACCCTTAATTGCTTGAGTGTCTTAGGAATCGACTAGTCCACCATTTCTTGGATTTTTTTAGAATCTACTTTCACTCCTTCATGTGAAACCATATGACCTAAATACTCAATCTCACAAGCTCCAAAAGTACATTTTGAATATTTATCATATAACTAATGTTGTTTTAGAATTGAGAGTACATGTTTCACATGTTTCAAATGGTCTTCCCAATTTTTATTGTAAATGAGGATATCATCAAAAAACATAAAAGAAAATTTCCTAAAAAATGGCCTAAAAATAATATTCATCATACTCTAAAATGTGGATGGTTCATTTTTTAGAAAAAAAGGCGTAACCATAAACTCATAATGACCCTCATGAGTTTTGAAAGTTGTTTTGAGTATGTCTTCATCACAGATCTAGATTTGATGATACCCAAAATGCATATCTAACTTGGTAAAATAAAGAGCACCATTCAATTCATCTATAGAATCATCAATGACATGAATATGAAACTTATCTGTGATAGTGTACTTATTGAGTGCTTTATAGTTAGGGCACATCCTCCAAGTGTCATATTTCTTTCTCACCATGACAACTGGCAAAGAATATTTGATTTAGTTGTGGTGAATGATTCTTGCATCCAACATCTCATGTACCATATTTTTAGTTTCACTTTTTTGGGCATAAGGATACCTATATGGCCTAATGTTGGGTGGTGTAAGCCACAAACCTTCAACACCCTTTCAAAGAATCTTGGTCATTTTATGGGAGCTAAAAAGTTTTGGATATTTGGACCTTAATCCCCTTAGCTCAAATGTCCTTCCCTAAGACTGAAAATGCAAGAATAATTCTTATAAATTCATCTCAATAGTGCCCAAAGTGGTGAGCCACTATACTCCCAGAACAATGTCAAATCTTCCCATGGGAATAAAAAACATAAGAGAATATAATAAGTAGTCTCCCATGGCCAAATTAGTAATATGAAATTTTATTGAACATATAATAGTACCACCATATGCAATCATGACCTGAAATTCTAGAGTAAGATAAATAAAACAATTTAAACAAGCAACCAACTTATTGTTGATGAAGTGGTGTGTGCACCTAGAATCAATCTAAAGACCTTATGTTTCTTAAGGAAACCCACCACCTTAAGAGTTTGGGGAGTACTAATACCTAAAATGGAATGATAGGAAATAGTAGGTTAAGAGTCTTTAGATTCCTCCTTAGGTCATTCTACATCCTCACTAATTGTCTCCTCATCATCTACATCCTCATTGACACCTTTGACAGAAAATAGCTTATTTTTGGAATAATGATGTCCTTTGACCCATTTTATATCACAACCATAACACAACCATTTTTCTCATTTCTCCTTAATTTACTAAGGTTTCAATCTAGTGGTTTGAGGAAATGATGGTTTTGGAAAGGTGTGATCACAACCAGTAGTGAAAATTTTCCTTTTGACAATCTCCTTTTTTTCTACCATGTGTGCCCTTGGGGATAACTTCTAATACATATGATCGATTGAAAATCTAAACCTCTAATTAGATGTTATCTTTGATTCCACCCAAAAAAAGAGTAGTCAAATTTGCCTAAGTGATGTCTTCTACTTGTAAAGATAGATTATAAAATTGGTGAATATAATCCTTCACAGTTCTTATTTGATGTAGTCTGGCTAACTAAATGAAGTAGTTATTAGAAATAGTATTCTGATAATGATTGAAAAACTCATCAATGAAAATAGACCATGTAATAGAAGAACCATTCTTTTTTTTGAAGACACAACCAGTGATACCAAATGAACTTCTTAGGTTCCAGATACAAAGATGCCACTATCACCTTTTGAGAACTAAGAGTTTGGTGAAGATCAAATAAATTATCAATTTGGGTAAACCAAGTGAGAGGATATTTACCATAAAAATTATGTAGGTCCACTTTTGGTAACATCAGTTTCACACTAGGATTATAGTTGTTAGTTTTAGGTGGACCTGAATGATGAAGTAGAGGGTTATTTGGTTGTAACTAAGATGAAATGGTAGCCAATTACATAGTGATCTAATGTAATTGAGCATTCACCCTATTAATCTCTTTTCACATCCTTGAATCACTAGTTTTAACTACAAAAAAGTCATCCTACCATAACAAGTCCTTTATGTCAACTTAAAGTTGAGAAATAAGAGGATCTAAAGTTCCAGATTCCATGTCATCCCTAGAAGGAGTCTTTGGAGTTTCTTTCCAGCCCTTTTTTCTCTCAATTATTAGTACCCACTATACACAAACCCTAGGAGGGTTTTTATCCTTAAAAAAGTGTACTAGGAGATGGTATCATTGTGATTATCTTGCCAAGATTGAGATTCTATTAAAAATAAACATATGGATGACGTTGATTCATATCAAATATATGGAGCAAGATTCAACTAAGCTATAAGAGTATTTTTATTTCATTGCTTTATACAATGGAAATATACAAGATAATAGAATTATTAATATCATAATATCCATCAACTATAACCCAAAATTGATTCAAACCAATAATAATCTTCTATAATAATATATTAACACAATATTAATTTTTTTGCCTATTTCATATTACCATTTCAAAATAGCCAACACCTACATACTATCATCAACCCAAACCATTACTTAAAGACATAAAAGCATTCAAATCCAAGAATAATAATAATGACCAAGTCTATTTAATAATTAAAAATAAATTCTAAGAGGAGGGAACATCATCAAAAGAATGAGCTAGAAATAACAATAGTGATCAAGTTCATTATAATGAGATATGTCCATAATAATGTAATTGTTTATTATTGCATTACTTAGTAATAAATATACCAATAGTTACTTCCATTAACATTATAGAATGAAAACTATTGAATTTGTTGAGTTAAAGGCATAACTTTAGGATTTGTTGTCAAAAAGTCTGATTTGACTAAGTGTGTTGTCATGGGGTGCTCTAGCTGTCTTCATCAATAAGGATGACACTCTTTGCCTATGCATAGATTAGAGGATGTTAAATAAAGTAATGATCAATAAAAAATATCAATTGACATGAATTGATGATCTTTTTGATCAAATGTGAAGAGCCATAGTCTTTTATAAGATTGATTTTAGATTAGGGTATCAGTAGTTGAGGATCCATGAAGAGGATGTCCCAAAGACAACATTCAAAACTTGATATGGGCACTATGAATTTATAGTGTTACTATTTATATTGATGAATGCACCAAAAAAATTAATGAATCTTATGAATAGTGTGTATAAATATTACCTAGGTCACTTTGTATTTTTATTTTTTGATGAAATTCACATTTATTCCAAGAATGAGGAAGAGTACTTATAGCATCTAGAATCAATTTTGTAACATTTGTGGAATCATAGACTATATGGAAAGTTGTCTAAGTGTGATTTTTTCCAAAAAAAAGTGTAGTATCTAGGACATATTATACTTGTAAATGGTATTTTAGTAGATCTATAAAAGATAAGAGCCATTATGGAATGGATGGCACTAAAGAATTTGTACAAGGTAATAAGTTCTATAGGATTATCAAGATATTACAAGAAATTCATTCCAATTTTTTCTAAGATATCTAATCTAATTACCTCTCTTTAGTGAAATAATTAGAGTTTCATCTAATCAGATAAGTGTGAGGTACCCTTTTAGGAACTGAAAAAGAGGCTTACTTTAGCACCAATGCTAAGAGTTCCTGATCTTAATGGTCAATTCCCAGTGATCAAAGATACATCTAGGGATAGACTTGGAGGAGTTCTTATATAGGATGGTTTAGTGATAACCTATGATTCTAGGTAACTAAATTTATATGAGGTGAATTATGCCCCTTGTGACCTAGAACTTGCAATAATTGTGCATGCTTTGATAGTTTAGAGGCATTATCTATTGGGAAAACCATTTGAACTCAAGATTGATAACTTGGTATTCAATTACATATTCACCCAATGAAATCTTAATGTTCATCAAAGATGATGGTTAGAGTTCTTGTCTGATTATGATTTTGATATTAACTATATCAAAGGTAAGGAGAATAAAGTAGTTGATGTTATAAGCTATAGGAAGTACATATCATCTATGGCTACTATTAGGGGTAATTTTAGGGATCAAGTTATCAAATTATTTCTAGGAGATTAATTCTATAATTAGGTCAAGAAAGTGTGTCTAATAATGATCAAAATCTTATGTTTAAGGGATTTAGAATAGAGAATGATGGTCTTTTATGGTACAATGGTAGGATGTATGTACCTAATAGGGAGAATCTGAAGAGTATAGTGCTAAAGGAACTATAGAATACCCCATATTTAGTACATTTAGGAGTAACCAAGCTCATGGATGAGCTTAAACCACTCTATTTATGGAAAAGAATCAAGAGAGATACAACATATTTTATGTCTCATTGTATAGAATGTCAGCATGTGAAATTTAAACATGTGCATCTAGCTGGATTGTTGTATCCACAAGGCATACCAAAATGGAAGTGGTGGGTGGTTAGTATGGAATTTGTCCAAGTTTTGTCATTATCATAAAATAGACATGATATGATCTTGGTGGTAGTTGAGAAACTAACCAAGGTAGCTCACTTTATATCAATATATTTGACTGATGATGCACCTACTCTTATCAAGATATTTGTGAAGGAAGTGTATCGATTATATAGTTTTATAGAGAATATTAATTTAGATTGAGATTTAAGGATGACTTCTAGATTTTGGTTGAATCTAAATTCAAATCTAGGTATGTAATTGAAATTCAACACTGCATATCACCCACAGACTGATGGGTAGATCGAGTGAGTTAATTATATTTTGGAAGAATCTCCTTCATATGTATTACATGTGTAAATGATACAAGTGGGAATATCACTCTCCATTGGTCAAGTTTGCTTACAATAACTCATACAAATCAGCATTGAAGATGGATCCATTTAAGGCATTATACAAAAGGAGGTTTAGAACACCAATAAATTGGGATAGGTTGGAAGATAAGGTAGTATTTAGACCTAAGATGATTTTATAAATGGAAGAGAAACTTATGAAAATTAGGTAGAGGTTGACCAAGGACAATAATAGATAGAAAAGCTATGCTGATCTAAAGAGAATAGATAGGTGGTTTTTTATTGGTGATAAAGTGGTTTTATGGGTTAAGCCTAAAAAAGTTCAATTAAATTTGGGAAGTCAACAATTTTTTTTCTAAGATATGTGGGACCCTTTGAGATTTTGGAAGTGGTCAACCCTGTAGCTTATAGGCTTGCATTGACACCAACTCTAGCTCGTTTGCATAATGTCTTCCATGTGTCTTATCTTTAAAATTATATAGATGATCTTTCACATGTGTTGGATTATAATTTTTTATAGGTTCTAGATCTTAAGGTGGTCATGGTAGTACCAATAGAGTAATTGACACTCAAAAATTTTATTTGCATAATAGGGAAGTGTCATATTACAAGGTCTTATGGGACCAATACTTTAAGGATAGTGCCACTTGGGAGGACTATGATGAGTTTTACAGATTGTTTCCACATTTTTTGATTGATTTATTATTACTTATTATATTATTTTCTATTGAATAATGTTTGATAACTTGTGTTTGAATAAATTTCATTGGGATGATGACTAGCTTTGTGGGGGAAAGATGTCACATCCCAATTTCTCTCTCGCTAAATAACCTATTTGAGCCATAAATTATTATGGTTGATTATTTAAATAACTAATATTTAATTAATCTTAATGAAATATGTTTATTATGGGACAATTTATGTTACTTAATTTACATGATTAGTTTGCTATGAGTTAGTAGTACTTTTATATTCTATATATTGTGATAATATTTATAAAACATTATTTTATGGATATAATGATGTTTTGGGCTAACTACCTTCATTTTTGTGATTTGGATATAGGATAGAAAGATAGATTCTTACCTTAGATTATGATAGAGGGAGAGTATCATTAGAGGGGGTGGTTAGATGGAGACATTGGGGGTTGAAAAAGAATGGATCTTAAAACCCTTACACACACCACTTAAAATATCATGTTTCATAATTAATTTTTTGATATAGATATCATAGCATGTTTTGTTTACTTTTCATTTAGGTTATTATTATTATGCTTTCTAGTATAATTTTGATTGTTGATGATAATCGTATGATTGTTTGAGTGATTTCACTAGTTTTGTGATCATACTAGTTTATCTTATTTAATTCACTCATTTGACTGAATGAGTGAATTTAGTTATGTTTTACTTACATTATTGTGTTGTTAAGTATGGTTCCATAGTGTTATTATATGATGACATATTCCATTATTGTTACTTATCTATAAGGTCTATATAATAATAATAATAATAATAATAATAATAATAATAATAATAATTATTATTATTATTATTATTATTATTATATTCTAAATATATAGGTTAAAAGATATAAATATCATTATTTTTAAATACCTTAGTATTCAATTAACTATTTACCCAATATTTGTTTTTAAATATATTGAATACACTATTTTTATTGTTAAAATATTTAATAATCATTGTATATATGATAGGGGATAATATAGTCATGTGGAACTATAATCTAGTAATATATAAAAGTATTATAATGAAATATATACTATATTATATAGTATTATTCAAAGGTCATTGCATGGGAATACTTTGGTCATTGACAAGATGTTAGACTTTTCATGGAATAGATATTGGAAACTAAATGATTAAGGTTTAGTGGTTGATAATTGTTTGTTATCATGTAGATTTTTAAAAGAATATAAAATGATTTTTATGGAATAGATAGAAGCCTCGAGATGATTAAGGTTACTAATCATCTGTTGACTTAAGTTATTCTTTTATTTTGAGATAAATATGGAGGTTACTATGTTTGCATGGTGACAGATTGTGGAAAGTTATTGTGTAATTTTTGTATGTATTTAAATGGTCAGTTGAATCAATCATTAATGATGGGAAGTAAAATAATTAAAAATAATAAAAAGAAGAAAATAAGAATTATGGATAGAGAAATGACTCATGGCATAGAGGAGAGATTTGTAGGATGTGAAGAAGGTGAAAACTTGAAGGAAAGAGGAAGGAATGTGGTAAATACAAGTAGGTTTTATATTTCAATTTCTATGTGAATAATGAAAGGGGTTTTCAAACTAATTATTGGGTTAATGGTTTTTCTATGTTTTAAAACTAGGGATTTTGAGTGCTATATGGAGCCCTATGGAAGGCTTGGCCTCCACAAACTCCCACATTCAACTCAGGGGAAAACTTAAGGGTTAAGCCATAGAATTGTCATGAATGTTAAGCTTTTATGAAACTTGTCTTAAACTCTCTCTTATTGCAAAAAACTCTGTACATTAAATAGAGAATTATTCTTATATATATATATATATATATATATATATATATATATATATATATATATATATATATATTCTTGAACTTGATTTTAAGGGATTTATGTGTTAACTGAGTACATATACATTTATATGTATAACCCTATTCTTAACTATGTACATATACATTTATGTGTATATCTTTGACATTCGACTATGTGTATATATTTTTATATAAAAATCTATTGTAAATTTGTCAAGATTTTATAGAGGGTAGTTGTATTACATTGTGAACATGTCTGTATATACAAATTGGGGGTTAAGATTTTTTTGTGGTGATTTTGGTACAAACACCTACAGGTTCAAAAATATAGTTTTACTATAAATTGTATAATGAAAGTATGTGGTATATATATTAGTTCATATGGATTTGTAATTTAGTCATGTTTAGTTATTTTATAAAACCTAGGAACAGGTAGGAAAATGATTGTATGTGGACTATGTTGTGATTTTATACAAAGATCAAGTCCAAAATTATTATTGAATTCATATGTTTTGATATGATCATTTTGTGATAGAACTATATCTAAACTGAGATGATTGTGTATTCTAAAATTGGCTTTTAAACAATAGAAAGTTTAAATACATTCAATTGGAGGATTGAACATGAGTAATTAGTTAAATAAAGGCATACAGACTATTTTTTGTGATTATATGGATGACCCATATGGGGCCTAGTCAACTATTTTTTTAGATTAATTATATGCATTTTGATTATATGATTGTTTTAAAATGAATAACTATGAATGTTTTTTTTTAAATTGAATAAAACATATGATTGGTTGTATGTTATATTTGGATTTTATGAAAGTCTGTATGTTTTAAACAAGTATAAATGTGGGGAAATTGTCCCATTTTAAAAAAATTTCTATGGGGATAATTTATAGACTGTATGTATACATTACAGTATACATAATATGATAAGTCATAGATAGTGGATGGCTCTTAGAATGTACCATATACAATAAATAATTGTATTGCCTTAGAAATGTTTTAGGAATTTATATGTATGTATGTATGTATACATACATAAATGGTATAAATATACAATTTTTGGACTGTGTAATACATCTGAATATATTATACCATATATATATATATATATATAATGTTTTAGTTGTATTATGCTTGAAAACATTATTACCATTGGTGTGTAATTGATTTCTTGAGTTATATTAGAATGTTATGGATATAAGCGCTAAAATATCATAATTAAGAGATTAATATAAGAAATTATGATGTCTGGATTGTATTTTTTTATATGTGGAAAATAAAATATACTTATAAATCTTGTAATATATTGTTATTTCATGGGGAAATAACATTATGAGTAACTTGGTATGATAAGTAACTAATAGTTTTGATGTGATCATACTTGGATGGTATGTTTAAGACTATTTTTGGAATTTATTTATTATATGTAATAAAATAGATAAATGAATTCATTGCACTTCATTTGACAAACTAAATGAATGTATGATAAATTCTATACTTAGATTAATTAGGATGTACTAAGGAGAAATATTTTTGACTGAATCTATTGGTTTTATTATTATTATTATTATTATTATTATTATTATTATTATTATTATTATTATTATTATTATTATGTTTTTACCAAATATCGCATTCATGACCCTAACTAAGTAGTGGATGAGTTCCACAATCTTAATTAGTTCCATCGATGCAAGATGAAGTGTAATCTGATCAAGTGGTGTGTATGGATTTGACTGATCCTAGAGATCATTTATTATTGAAACTTTAGCCAAAGTAATGTTTGATAAACATTGTCATTTTATATGTTGATATAGTTTTCATATTTGTGTGATATCATATTAGAATAGATTTATTTATTGTACACATTATTTATTAGATATCTTTGACATAGGGGTTTTGGTTTATTACTCTAGATTCTCACACCATCATTATCTAACCATCTATGAAGGGAGAGCCATATATTTATTTGGGAGATAGTGTATGGGATATATGGTCTGTGGTTAGTGTGGAAAAGTGCTCAGATGATGCCCTCCTTACCAGATGGAGTACTATACTTAAGACTACACTTGAGATTGCATGTTGATACTTGAGTCATGGAGACTCTGATTAGAGGAGATTTGTATCATGTTTTATCATTTGAGATATTATTATGTATTACTAAAAATATATCTTTTATGCATTGTACTTCTATAGTAGAGGTTATAATATTGTACCAATTATGGTTAAATTTGTACTATTTCATTTATGATGTGATGAATTAATTATGTTTATTCAGTATGGGTCATGATTTCTATATATATTCATGGTGATATTTATGCTTAACTAAATTAATATAATTAGTTAAAGATCACTAGTTAGGATTTTTCATGATGAAATCTATATGTTGAATATGTGTATTTATTTATTTTAAATTATTGTAATATTTTAATAAAATTGAGTGGGGTTATTACATAAATGAATAGATAAATTGAACAAAAAATGATAATTAAACATATCTAATACTTTTAATTGGCTCACATAGAGATGGCCCAAGGTGAATTTGAACACGTATATTATTGTGGTATGTTACTATTATTGGTTTTGTGGCATTGATGTTGTCATTTATGTTAAGGTCAATATGGATGTCATTAATGCCAAGGTCAAAGTTGAGGCCATGTATGGTGAAGTGGTATGTGACAAAGAAGTCTTATGAAAAGAGAAAATTTGAAGGCAACCTATTGTTTATATATTGATAGAGAATTTTAAGGCAACCTAGTAATTTTTTTGATCTTGATGACATGTCAAGGTCAAGATCAAGATACAAAGTAGGCATATTGATTACTAGTCTTAAGGAGTGTTGTCATATCATGAGCATGTGTGTGAATATGGTGGTATGATAATATGGGTACACACAAGTATGAGTGGATTTTTAAGAATTCTCAATCATGCATATGAATTTTTGAAACATTCAAAAAAGTTTCAAGGTAAACCTTCAAGGGTATGGTCTTAATTCTAAGCATGCAACTAAATTAGTCCTAAACTCTGCCTAAACTAATGAGGAGTGTTGAGGTGTTATAAAGGATGAAAATTAGTGGTAGATCATGTGATAATATGTTTTACACTATGTAAACATGTGTATAAGGTAGATAAAATTTCATAGGAGGATTTAAGGCTAGTTCATGGCTTATTCATTTGTATAAAGAGACCTAGTAAGAAGGCATAGGCTTGGTAGCATGTTGAGGTGAGTAGTATGAGGCTTGTGAGAATAATATTGGAAATATGTGAGAATGGTATGAGGTTTTATGAAATTATAATTATGTGTTGAGAATATTATAAGAGGTTTCAAGGTGTGTTCAAGGTCTAAGTGTGACTGGCAGTTTAAGGCCTAATGTGCAAAGAGACCTAGTGTGGCCTAATGAGGGGTCAAGTTTAGTTTCTAAGGTGTCATAGCTCATAATATAATTTTAATAGGTATTAAAGAGTGTATAAATTGTGTTAACCAATTTCGAGGTCAAATTTTGAATGAAAAAGCATGAAATATGGTCTTAAAGTTTTTTGTGTACACAAAATGAGGTATTATAGCCTGAGAAGGTTTTTATTGTGATCATTGGCATGTTAAAACTTTAAATTATATCATAATAAGTTAATATAACTTGGTTAAATATCCTAGATCAATTTTTCAATCATTATTTTTTGGATTAAGGGCTCAAGCTTTATGAATGATCGTTAAGACTGTAAGGTGGTCTTAACCCTCTCTAAAACCTTAGCAATGACCTAATATGGAAGATATTGATATAAATGTATTATAATGAATTTTATGACCTAGTTTAATTATTTTAACATGTATAATACTCTACTAGGTTTCTCCAAGTGGCATTGGTATGTCAGAAGAGTGAGTGAAATCTATAGGAAACCCTTTATTTCTTAGATTTTTGATGTAGCAGGTAGGGTTGACCAAGTCAAAACATGAAAATGATTGAAGGATGATGTATGAGACTTATATTTTATGTTAATATAAGTTTTTAATCATTTTAAATTCTTAAAATATGCTAAACTAGTCATGTAATTTGGCCTATTGCTAAAAAGGCCTATTGAGGAAGACAGTGATAAAACTAGCTAGAATTGAGAATGAGATTAGGGATGGGTTGTAAATAATTAGGGATGGATTAAAATACATAGGGTTATTATTAAATACCTATAAAACATATACCTAATGGACACAAATTTTGATAAATCTTGTGTATGGCAAAATGTTGATCTCAAAATGACTTATCTAGCATAATGAGGTCTAAATTGAAGCCATGAGATTGATCTGTAAGACCAATATTGATATTTAACATTGTAATATATTTTTTTAAAGATGTTATAATAATTATTTAGGATTATATAAAACCTTTTTAATTTCATTAAGGTGCTTCTATGTATTTTCTAAGTCTTTTTTTTCATGACTATGTTTTGGAGCATTTAGGTAGTTTTATGTGTGTTAGTGAGATTGATGTTCCTAAGTCATTATGCACATAGTTAAAAAATATAATTAACATATATATATATATATATATATATATATATATATATATATATATATATATATATATATATATGTTAATTTTTATATGTTTTTATTCATTATAATATCTTATTAAGGAGTGAAAAGTCAAAGGTTCTTGACTGAGTTTTGAAGCCTATTTGCAGTTCTAAGTGAGCATATGGAGATGATCAATTTGAGGTATTTTTTCATATATGCTAAAGTATAATGCACACAATGATTAATTTAGGTCATTAATGTTATATAAATTTGATTTTTTTATATTTTTATGTGTAAAATTTGAGTGTATGATTGAGATATTCAAAGCAAACTTTTTGGCAGTGAGAAGGCCTAATTGTGAGTAGAACTAATGGTGTGGTTCAAGGAGTGAAATGAGATAAATGGTGTTAGGGATATAATTTTATATTATAAAGATTATAATTGAATATTTTATGAATTTTTTAATCCATTTATTGAGGCTCAAGATGTTCCAAGGTGGTCAAGGTGAAATGTGTGCTTTGAGAAGGCCTAATTACATTAGGTCTCTATTAGGCCTAATGGTGGTTTTGGTCCTTATGGGTGATGACCAACCTATATAATGAGTGTTTCACTTGTGAAAAATTCTTTTTAATATATTAAAATTATTATCCAATTATGGTAAGTTTATTTTTTACCAAGGTATATGAAAGCAAAAATCATGTATAAGAAGGTCTAGTAGGCCTAATTTGACTAATTAGAACATTGAAGGAAAAATGAATGATATAAAGGTTTGGAAACTAGTATAGGGATTAAATACCATAAAATAGGTGTTTTTAATATTTATTTAAGTTATAATAATTATTACATAGATGATGAGCAAGGTCACATGGCCTAATTCTGCCAAGAAAAAGGCTAGTTGAGCAAATATGCCTAATAGGCTATTTGAAAGAGATAGAAGAGTGTGAAGAAAAAAATAATGGGATAATCATCATTTGAATGAGAAATAGGTGTCCAAATGTGATAATATTTTTCATGATTTTGAGTTGGTGTTGAGTCACCTAGGGGGTTGGTGCTCCTTATGGGGTTGTTACCTCACTAAATATTAATTAATTACTTATATGAATATACTATAATATATTTTTAGTGGGTTTATCCCCCATTATGGTTTCTCACATGTCTCTTGTGTTCTTATGTTGTGTGCTTTTGTAGATACTTGTTTATGCATTGGTTAATATATGTATGTGAATGAATGCTTCATGGATGATAAGTGAAATTCAATTATTATTTTAAGGTAACTAATTCAACCTCCCCCCAAATATTATTATATTTAATTCTAAAATTTTATATCATATTTGATCCTTTGAAGGAGGCCTAATATCCTATAAGATATCCCAAACAAGTGAAGATGGCTAGTCAAGTACAAGGTGGTTTATCTACAAGAAAGGCTATGTTGTTTAATAGATATAATTATAATTTTTAGAGTGTTAAGATGAGAAAATATTTTATGTCTCAAGGTCATGATGTTTTTCAATCATTTTTGGATAGATATACTACACCCCTATTCCCCTTATAGATGTAATAGGTAATAAGGCTAGTGATAATAATTCAAAAACAATGAATGGTATTCTTTATGGCCTATTAAAGGTATAAGTTGTGAAGGTGATGTACTATATGATTGATAAATAAGTGGGAAAAGTTTAAGACTATCCATGAAGGAGAATCTAAGGTCAAGTTGGTTAGATTACAAACCCATATAAGATAGTTTGAAAGCCTAAGAATGAATGAAGATGAGACCATTATAGCCTACCTATTGAGGGTTGATGAAGTGGTCAACATCATAAGAGGCCTAGGTGAAGAATTGAAAGAGTATACTATTGTTCAAAATTAATTGAGATCTCTAACTCCTAAGTTTGATTCTAAAGTATTTATTATTAAAGAGATGCAAGATCTAGACAAATAGCCTATGAAATGAGGATAAGTGAAGGAAGACCTGCAAAGAAGGAAGTTGCATTCAAGGCATAAAATAATTCAAATGAGAAGAATACACAAGGTAAAAAACCAAAGATAATGATGATATTGATATTGATGATGATGAGTTGATATCCATGTTTGCAAGAAAGTTGAAAATTGGTTTAGGTAAGTACAAGGGTAAGCTACCCTTCAAGTGCTTTAATTGTGGAAAAATTAGACACTTTGCTAACAAGTGCCCTCATAAGCATAAAACATAAGATGATGAAGAGCATAATGAAGGTCATGATGATAAGAATAAGTTTTTCAAGAATAAAATATTTTTTTACACTAAGGAAAATTGTAGCACATTTGATGGGAGTGAGAGAAGTGATTATGAGATTGACCATGAAGATGTTAATCCTGATGTCAATGAAATTATCTTTATGGATAAGGAAGAAAGATGTTAAAATCAAGAAGAGTCCATATGGATTAGAGGTCCTGGTTGTGATTTAGATAAAGAATAAGATGAGGTGGACTTTGAGGTTGAGTTGATGAATGCTCTAAAAGAACTAAATATGGTGAAGAAGAAGAATAAGGTGATGAGGTATCTTATCATAGACTATGAGGATCAAATCAATTTGTTTAAAGATAGATTGAGAAAAAAATTTGAGGAACAAAAGAAATACTCAAATAGGTGTAGACTCAAATTAAGATTATGAATGCAAGCTGAAAGGGTAAAGAAGAAGAATGTGCAAGACATGTAACTAAAATATATTCCTTGAGAGTTGAGTTAGATTAGGCATCAAGTAAGGTGAAGTCTTTTGTGAAGTTTTAAAAGAGTACCAATGATATAGATAACATTTTGAGTATTTAAAATACTGATAATGACAAAATAGGTCTTGGTTTCAATGGAGACCAAAATAACAATGCTAATGTGATCAAGGAGAATCATACCTTAAAGGTCAATGGTCAATCAAGGAATGGTGGTGCTAGTAGAATAAAGACTAATCCTATCAGGTAGCCTAATGTTATAAGGTATGATAATACTTTCAATGGTTATTGTTATTAATGTAGCCAATTTGGTCATAAAGCAAGGAATTATAGAAGACCATCAAAGAATGAATATACATAGAACTATAAGGATAATCATCAATCAAGAGGTATGGGTAATGTATGTTTCCATCAAGATGAATAGTATGTTGTAATTATAAAAAGACTGGTCATACTGTAAAGTTTATTAATCATGAATTCTCAAGTCAAAATAAGAAAGTTGAGGTCCTTATAGTGTAAGAAAGAAGACAAGACAATGAGTGGAAACCAAAGGTAACTATGGTGAATAATGACCAGTTTGCAAGTCCAAGTGGACTATTTGACATGGTGGAGCATAGTTTAGATGCAAAGGAGTGCTAAGAATTCTCTTTATTAGCTTATGTTATGGATGGAGTTAAGACAAATAGACCAAGTTAAATTATTGTTCAAATGGGGATTTAAAAGGTTAAGCCAAAGAGGCTATTTAAGCCTAAGAGGATCATGAAGAAAGTTAAATATAGTGAGGACATGGATATCTAGGAATCTCCTAAGTTTATGTTGTTTTATTATCCTATAAAAGAGGTGACTCTATGAGGATTCATGGAGGCACTCATCTAATGAGAAAAGGCATGAAGGATGTTTGATCTTAAGGGGAGATCTATGTTCTTTATTGATATTCATATCTAAGGTTTAGTCAATAATTTTTTGGAGGTGTGATTACAAGATATGGGTTATAAATAATTTGTATGATGAAATGATCAAACCAAGTCACATTCATGATAAGTGTTTAAATATTTCATGGAGATAAGGGGAGCCAATCATGATCCAAGAGTAGGTGTGTGAGCCTGATCTGTGTTGAGTTTTTATCCAAGATATATAATGATATTATTTAGAGAGAAAAGGTGTGTTATTCTAGGTCTAAGGATTAGATAGTTTTTAAGAGATGACCCTTTATCATTAATGTCAATGGGGGAGAAAGTTCCAGTTTGGGAGAATGGTTAGTTTGAATAAGATCTAGCTTGGGGAGATGTGAATGATCAACTTTGTTTGTGTGTTTGTTATCAATGAAAAAGGGGCATATTATCAAGGTATTTTACTATTTTTGGTGTTGGTGTTGTGTCATTGATGTTTTCATTGATGTCAAGGTCAATATGGATGCCATTAATGTTAAGGTCAAAGTTGAGGGCATGTATGGTGAAGTGATATGTGATAAAAAAGTCTTATGATAAGAGAAAATTTGAAGGCAACCTATTGTCTCCATATTGATAGAGAATTTTAAGGTAACTTGGTAATTATTTTGAGGTTTATGACATGTCAATTTCAATATCAAGATAAAAGGTAAGCTTAATTTTGATCACTAGTCTTAAAGAGCATTGTCATATCATCAGCATGTGTGTGAAGATGGTGGTTTGGTAAGATGGGTACACATAGGTATGAGTGGATGTTTAAAAATTCCCAAGCATGAATACAAATTTTTTAAACACTCAAGAAAGTTTCAAGGTAAACCTTTAGGGGTATGGTCTTAGGCTTAATCATGCAACTAGAATAGTCTTAAAATTTGATTGAACTAATGAGGAGTCTTGAGGTGTTATGGAGGATATAAATTAGTGTTAGATCATGTGATAATGTATTTAAAACTATGTAAAAATGTGTATAAGGTAGATAATATTTCATAGGAGGATTCAAGGATAGTTCACAGCTTATTCATTTACATAAAAAGACCTAGTGATAAGGCATAGGCTTGATATCATGTTGTAGTGAGAAGTCTAAGGATTGTGAGAAGAATATAGGTAGTGTGTGATCATGGTATGAAATTTTATGAAATGATAATGAGGTGTTAAGAATATTAAAATAGGTTTTAATGTGTATTCAAGGTCTAAATATGACTAGCATTTTAAGGTTTAATGTGCAAAAAGACCTAGTGTGGCCTAATAAGGGGTGAAGTTTAGTTTCTAAGGTGATAGAGATCACAAGAGAATTTTCAAATGTATGAAATGGTATATCAAGTGTGTTTAACAATTATAAGGTTGAATTCTAAAGGATAAAGCATTAAATGTGGTCTTGAGGTTTTTTGTGTGCATAGAATGAGGTATTATAGACTTGAGAAGGTTTTTCTTATGCTTGTTGGCACATGAAATTTTTTCATGAGATCTTAATAATTTCATGGAATTTGGGGAAGGATATTATCTCTAAATTTTAAGCATTAATTTCTGTATTAAGGAACTAAGCTTTATGAATGATCGTTAAGACTATAAAGTGGTCTTAACCCTCTCTAAAACCCTAAAAATGACTTGATATGGAAGATATTGATAGAAATGGATCATAATGAATTGTATGACCTAGTTTTATTATTGAAACATGTATAAGACTCTCCTAGGTTTCTCTAGGTGGTATTGGTATGTCATAAGAGTGAGTGGAAGCTATAGTAAACCCCTTGTTTCTTGGATTTTTGATGTAGTAGGTAGTGTTGACCAGGTCAAATCATGAAAATGATTGTAATATGATGTGTGATAACTTTATTTTATATTCATATAATTTTTTTATCATTTCAAAAAATTTAAATATTCTAAATTGGTCATGGAAGTTGGCCTATCGCTAAAAAGGCCTAGTGAGGAAGACAATGAGAAAAATAGGCAGAAGTGAGAATGAGATTAGGGATGGGTTATAGATAATTAGGTATGGATAATTTTTTTTTTAAATTATTAAATAAATATAACACATATCCATAATGGATATAATTTTTTTGGAAGCTTGTGTATGGCAAAACATTGGTCTCAAAATGGCTTATCTAACACAGTGAAGTATGTGTACAATGAAGCCATGAGATTGGTCTATAAGACAAATATTATTATTAAACCTTGTAATATATATGTTTCAATATTATATAATAATTATAAAGGATAATTTAAGACATTTTAAATTTAATTAAGGTTTTTATATAGGTTTTATAAGTCTTTGCTTTCATGACTATGTTTTGAAACATTCAGGCAGCTTTATGTGTGTTAGTGAGATTGATGTTCCTAAGTCATTATGCATAGATTTAAAGAATATAATTAATATTAAGTTGTTAGATATGCCTCATAGGTTAATTTTAATTTATTTTTATTCATGATAAAATCCTATGAATGAGTGAAAATTTAAAGGTTCTTGACTGGGTTTTGAAGCTTGTTTACAGTTCTGAGTCAACATATGGAAATGATTAGTTTGAGGTCTTTTGACCTATATGGTGAAGTATAATATAAATTGTGATGAAATTAAGGTATTTAAGGTTTTATAAATGTGAATTTTTAATATTTTTATGTGTAAAATTTTAGTGTATGCTTGAGATATTCAAAGTAGACTTTATGGTAGTGAGAAGGCCTAATTGTGAGTAGACCTAATAGTGTGGTTCAAGGCATAAAATGATCTACGTAGTGTTGAGGACATAAGTTGATATTATGAGGGGTATAATTTAAGAATTTTTTAAGTTTTTCATCCATTTTTTGAGGCTCAAGATGTTCCAAGGTGGTTAAGATGAAACATGTGCTTTGAGAAGGCCTAATTGCATTAGGTTTATATTAGGCCTAATGGTGGTTTTGTTCCTTATGGGTGATAAACGACATATGTAATGGTTGTTTCAATTTTGAAACATGTTTTTTTATTTATTAAAATTATTATCCAATTATGGTGAGGTTTTTTTTTGACCAAGGTATGTGAGAGCAAGAGTCATTTATAAGAAGAAGGTTTAATAGGCCTAATTTGAATAGTTAGAACATTGAAGGAAAAATGAATGGTATAAAGGTTTGGAAACCAATTAGAGGGATTGAAGAAAATAATATAGGTGTGTTTAATATATAATTAATTTTTAATATTGATTATATATATGATGAGCAAGGTCATATGACCTAATTCTACCAAGAAAAGGGCTAGTTGAGTGAAGAGGCCTAATAGGCTATTTGAAAGAGATAAAAGAGTGTGAAGACTAAAAGAAGGGGATAATCATTAGTTGAGTGATAAAAAAGTGTCCAAAGGTGATCATACATTCCAGGTGGATGAGTTGGTGCTGAGTCACCTAGGGGGTTGGTGCCTCCTTGCAAGTTGATACTTGCTAAAGGACTAGTTGAATTGGTGCTTGACTAGTGAGGGGTTGGTGCTCCTTGTGGGGTTAGTGCCTCACTAAGTATTGATTAATTACTTATAAGACAATATTCCAAGATATTTTGTAGTGTTTTTTATCCCCCATTATTTTTCCCATATATCTCTTATGTTCTTATGTTTTATTCTTTTATAGATGCTTGTTTATGCATTGGTTAATGTATGTATGTGAATGAATGCTTCATGGATGATAAGTCAAATTAAAAAATTGTTTTAAGGGAAATAATTAAAAACCCACACCAATATTAGTATTTTTAATTATAATATATATTATATGAATATATGATTTCATACCAAATTGTGTGAAATTATGGGAAGTCATTCCATTTTGCAATTTGACATAGAAGTTATAAAATTGAAGTGTTTACAACCATTACATTAGAGACATACATTAGATTCCATGGAATCATAATCATTTACTATAAAACTTGTTAATATATCTAGAGCACCTACACATGTTCCTATTATTTATATTCTAAATATACAAATAATCACTTAATGATGGGTTCTAAACACCCCTACTTTAGTTACTCTTACTATTTATTCACAACCATAGAGTCCTTTTTTACATATGCAAAGCATCATCGATACCATAGTGATAGATATTAAATGTATATATTCTCCTTGGCCACGTACATGGTTTATTACATTGGATTTACATTGGGGAGATATTTATGACCATAATTTGGATGGCATCATAAGATGATCTTTCCTATCTCCAAAAAATCAAAAACATTAAAAAAACACTATTGGTACTTAATTTTTATATTGACTCCTTGGCATCCATATGTTACTTACATATTGATGGAACATATACTTAGTTACTCTTACACACATATTATGTCACACTTATATATTGGGTGTGATACATGCATACACAGATACACTCCTATTTTAGATGTTGGGATTTACCTCTACTCATGTCATATGGACATTGGGGGCATCCACTTCTTCGATCTTGATACACAAGTTATATGAATCAATGATCAATCTACACTATCATGTTTGATATTACATCTATAATTACACATGCATATTATCCATGATTATATATTATACAGGGTACTTCATATGCTATAAACTTGACATACATTTCTAACACATTGGATCCATGGGCTACTTGACATGTTTATTTTGGTTGCTTATGCTTTAGTTTAAAAATTTCCTTGAGTGTCTCATCTTCCTTAGTTGAGTATTTGAATATGATCCTTTGGTTTTGGCCCCCATGTTTATGTATGTTTTATTTGACATTTGTATCATGTCATTATTTATGGTATGGACATTTGAATAGGTTATGTCTCTTTAGTTGTGTAACATTTAAAGATGAACCTTTTTTGTGGTCTCTTTGGACCATTGCTTGTTGACTTGATTTTGAGTGATCTTGTGTGTGTATATTTTTTTTCTTATTGAGATTTTAATGTTATTATATATGTATTGCCATGATATTTATCATGAATCTTTGGACTACATTTGATCACATTTCAATGATACATTTACCTGCACATGTTTTTTATATATACTACATGGTTACATTCACATATTTTATAGTTGTCTTAAATTTTTGAGGTGAGGTAACTCCCAGTTCTTATTTCTTACTCACTTCAAATGGGGGGCATACTAATGGGGCATGATTTGTAATTATGATCTTTACTCTTGTCATAGTTCTCAAATTTAGTGGGGGAATGCTTTAGAAGCATATTATCCACACTCATTCAATATTTGGTACTAATATTAGTTTTTAGATTTAGTGGGGGAATGTCATATGGGCATGGCTTTCACACATTCAAAAATTTTATATTTAGTGGGTGCATACTTGGGAATCATGTTCTCCATATTTATTTATTTATTATATGGTACTTATATTAGTTCACAAATTTAGTGGGGGCATGTTTTGGAAGTATATTCTCCACACCTATTCAATATTTAATATCTCCATTTTACAGTGGAGGGATATTTTGGAAACATGTCCTCCATATTGGTACTTATATCAGTTTTTATATTTATCCATATATAGTAGGTGAATGGCTTTGAAGCATGTCATTCACACTTACACAATTATCCAAATTATTCAAAGCACATAGTTATATTATTTAGAATCATAGTTATGTAAGAATTTTATACATTAGTACCATTGTTATATATATATATATATATATATATATATATATATATATATATATATAAGGTGCATATGTTATGAAACATGTGCCTAATATTTCAAAATAGAAGTCAATTTTAGATTCTAAAACCATTACACATATTGATACCTCATATACTTTTTATGAACCACATTGAGCCAATCTACTGGGTTAGTTAGTTCACCTTTTGGTATGGTTGAGGTGATAAAATCACTCAATATTATCAAGTTTTAAGACTAGACTTGATCATCTAGTCTCACCAGGTTATAAGTATCATTGGGTTACGAAGTTGAACTAATCTCAAATTCCAGGTGATAACTCACTTTTGATCCAAATTTGGAGGCATGTTCCTCTCTCTCTCTCTCTCTATATATATATATACTTAAAAAATTTATTTATATTTATCTTAATCTCAATTTTATATCCTTATAATGATACATCTTTTGAAAAATAACTTGCCAATAGGTAAGGTAGTTACATCAAAACATAGGTGTACTCCTAAACCTTGCTCTTTCATTTTAGTATATTTCAAATAATTTTAACCCAGATTATATGTATTGATTTTACACTGTAACATGTTCTTGGTTACAAGTTAGCCACCAACAAAAATACTCAAATTCAAATCAAGTAAATATAAGGTGTGCATACATTCCTAGGTACTTATTCCTTTCTTTTAAACTATTAATTTCATTACTATATTAAAGGGGTGGAAAATGTAGGTGATATTTTTTGATTATATAGCACCTTAGTTTGATACACTTGTCAAACTTAGACCTTGGATATTCCTCTTATTTTTATAGTCTCCTTACTTCTATAAGTCTCATATCTTCTCTATATTCTACCTCTTGGCCTATCTCTTAGTCAAAATAATCTTATATTGATGACATATACATTATATCTTGCCTAGAATGCTCAAAATGTACTTATATTACACCTTTGCAAGTTCTGATCCTGTACCTATTTTTATACTTCCTATACACTAACATCTGGGATAAATAATAGTGTTGACATTACTATTTTACCCTGATGTAAGTGTCTAGTTCCATAAATTAATCCAATATTCAAATTAAATGTATCTTAATGGTCACCCTAAGTGATTTAATGAAAGTTATTACTCCAAAGGTATTGATATAAATACAAGATCAACCTTCATTCATTAGACACCTAACAAAATATCAAGGCACTTATCAAAAGCACTCTATCAAGCATTAAATTGAGCAAATCTTCCCTATTTATTCTTGTTTACAAAATAGTAATAGGGAATACACATCTATAAGTCTGAAGTACTAAAGGGCCTAAGAGCCTAATTTTTTAAGTTAAAAGCTAGGACACTATTGTACTTGTTTTATGCACATTGCATGATTCACACATAAGCCAACACATAGGGGAGAACTATATAATTTTGAGGACCTATTATGAAGTATTTTATATGTAGGTAGTGCCCTTTGATAGTGGGATAATTGAGGTTATCTCGATATCATGTTCCCATTAACCCATATTTCCCTAAGGTCACATTGAAGATGGAAATCTAAGGTTTTTTCATTTCACAAGGAAAGACTATCCATGAACCAGATATGAATGCACTAGAGTGAAATGTTGTGACCCTAATTGACCTGCATTTAATTTATTTATGTTGATATAGTCTAGTTATGAACTATTTGATAGATTTTTAATTATTTTATTATGGTGTTATAGTTCTATGATCTACATTGATACATTTCTATTATAATTATTGATATAATTGTGCATTATATTTTCATTACAATATTTGATATTATTATTTAATTTGTATTGATTCATTATTTAGTTGGATGTATTATTTAAATCTTTTATTAAATCTATTATACTTATATGTCCAGATATTATTGATAGTTTATTTGTTTACTACAAGGATAAGTACTTAAGCTAGGTTATGTTTGGACTTGAGCAACAATGAAACATGGATAAATAATATGGATAAATGAAATAGTGAATTATAATATAAAGTTGAGCTTGTTGGTATTGATTATTTAATCAATATGTTTTTATTAGTTAATTGTTGTGTGTTATAATTTTATGATCGATTTCATTATTAGTTGATTTGATTAAATTTTTATGTTTGTGTAAACATCATTTTAATCAATGTTATCATTTATGAGATCATCATTATTTGAGTCATAATTATTTGGTGATGGTTGTCTTCTTATTGATTTTATTTTTTCCCATCATTTTGGTGTTTTGTGTTTTCATGGACTCTATACTTGTTGACTTCAATAGTCTATTTCAATCATGTAATTAATCATATGTTTTAACTATTATTTTGATTTTTGACATCTTACTGCATTCTCATTTGTCTTAAGGTTATTGTCTTAACATATCAATAAACCTTATATGGTTTTAGACTTGTATTAGATGCATCTTAATTGTGATTTGATTAAGATTGTGCACTAAGGTTTTTTTTTTTCTTGAATAAACCTTGATTTGTATGTTTGATTGACATGTTATTTAAGCCATGTTTTGGATTAGGGGATTTTTTTAGGATATTCAAACCACATGGGGTGTTGATAATTATTTGGGTGTATTTTATTTGTAAGTTAAATAACTTAGGGCTCATGGCATTAGCTCAAATTACAATTCATGAGAGGGTCAAGATGCCTTGTTTGTTTTTTAGGTTTTGTTGAGTTTTATTTGAACTAAATCTTGGAGAGATTGAAGCCTTAGGGAAACTCTACAAATTTTTTTGGCATGGTAGTTAAGGGGAATGCAAGATAGTTTTGTAAGAGGATTTTAAGGGATTATAATTGTATTTTGATGAACTTATCTTGACAACCATGGAGGATTTGTAGAGAGTTATCTAGGGTTTGGTTTTGTATTTATTATTCAACTAGTTTATTTTAAAGAATGGCATTTTTGAGTGTTGGGTTTTAGCATAACACTTGGAGATTGGAAGAGAAGAATAATTATTTTGTGATAAACTTCCATCAACCAAGTAAGTGATGTTTTTTAGCATTTTGTGTTAATTTTGGAAATATAGTATGAATGGAAAAGATGTTAGGGATTTAGCCATAAAATTTGGCATGGTTTTCTATGTTATTTTATTTCTAGGTAAAACCCTTATTAGGGACATAAAGTTGGTTTATTTTTTGTGTAGTTTTTTCACATGGCACCCATGAATGGCTCGGCCATAGCTTTGTTAAGCACTTACAATATTTATTTGATGGTTATTATGTTGAAATAAATGTGGGTTGTTATTTAAAAGACAATGTTTATATTGTAAGTGATTGTATAGTCACTACATATATTTTGATGATTTGAAGAGTGGGTTTTTGTTCCATTATGGAGTCATTTTAGGCTACGGGTCAGTATAGGGATTGTGTGTGTTGATATTTTTTGTTATATTTTATAAACATGTGGTTGTTATTTTATTTATTGTGCATGATTTTATCTATTTAAAACCCTCGACTAAGTTAATTATGGTATTATGGAAGCCATTACGGCCGTATTATGATTGTTTTATTGTTTCAATGGTTTGTTTATATATATTTTTGAGCTATTGGTTAGTTTTGAAGCCATATGACTATGACTAAGGTAATAAGTAAATTGGGTTTTGATTTGGTTTTTTTTTGAAAACCTAACTAGGGTATAGTCATGTTTAATAAATAAAAGTAAAAATTATAAAAATCCTAACAATTATTTTGAACCATGGCCAAAATGGGGGCAAGAACAATATGGAGTCCTTATAGGGGTTCAAAATGATTACAAGGGTTTTTGGGAAATAGTATCTTATTATTATTATTTTATTTATCTACATGATTATTTGATTTTTGTTGGATTATTTGGTCATTATTAGTTTGACCCAAGTTTCTAAAATTATGTTGAATTAATGGATTAATTTTGGACATGATAATTAGAATTATTATTGATTCATGATTACATTGACTTATTTTGGGGTTTCATTGATCTATTTATTACTTTATATATTTTGATTTTATAAATCATTATAGTTGACCTTTAAGTTTTTACTATGTTTATTAAAGTTCATTTTGGTCAATAATATGACCTTTAGCTTTACGTAATTTTTATTTTACTAATTCTTAATCAGATAAGATTGTTATCTTCTTTTTACAAGTTTTATTTTAACTCATAAACATCTATTAAGCTAGTATGTGAAGATGACTACCACATAAATTAATAGATTTATGAGCCATATTATATTATGGAATACCATAAATTGAGAAGCTTGAAAAGAGAGCTATAGTCATAATTAGGTACCAAGTTAATGGATCTTGGTGGGTTAGTTTACATGTTTCATTTTCTTTATGTTGCTTATTTGTTTGAATGTTTTCAAGCTTGGTATGTTTCATAATCCTTTCTCCATCAGTTCTTTGCTATGTTGATTTATATCTAACTAATTTTTGGGGTGGTCTGATATTAATGGTTTAGCTCATTTGTAATGGTGAGATAGGTTTAGGTTCATTAGATTTTTTTAATAATTGGATTATTTTATTCTTAATTCAAGTTATTACATTTATCTAAAAATGATTTGAATTTGTTATGTAATTATTGTCATTATAATTCATGTTATTCATCTTAGTTGTATTTAATACAAAATGATGTAATATTGACATGCATATTTGATTCATGACAATAATTCTAGTTAATCATTTGATTATTTGAATAATATGGTATTACTAGTTTAATATGAATTTATATTTGTTCATGAATACTTTGAAAGAAGAACATAGTTATGAGTTATTTATTTTGTACTTGTAACTAAACACTTAATTGGATTAAGTAGTTTGAGAACTTGATTTGAATATTATATCATATTGAGATGTTATATAACATTTGTTTTATGTTTACTCATGATCGGTAAATGTATTCATGTCTTTGATTGTTCTTGTAAATCATTGGTATGGTGATTGAGAAATTACTTGGATATTTGAATATGCAAATAATAGTGTTTGAATGCAGTTTTAAAAGATAACTTGAGTATGGCATGATTATTTTCTTACATAGGGTATAAGGAATTAAAATATAATGTCATTATGTTAAATCTATTTCATATGATTTATTTAAAAATCATAAGCTTGTTTAAGCTAGGGGACAATATTCATTGAATATGACTGCTTATGATATCTATTGAATGTGGTAGTTTGGTGAAGATGAAAGTTATAATTCAATGTAATTTTCAAATACATATGTGTGTGTGTGTGTGTGTGTGTGTGTGTGTGTGTGTGTGTGTGTGTGTGTGTGTGTGTGTGTGTATTATGAATCCTAATTATGACATTGATTAACTAATGAAAGTGCTGAGACTTCATTTAGACTTGGACTATAACTATATAGTTTAGTTAAATAAAATCCTTATAATTTAATTGGTAAATTAATCAATTATATTTAGTTTAATGCTTGTGTAAAAAGCTATAATAACTCAGTGGAATGTGTGATAAAGACTAATTTTAGATAATTATTTAAGTAATTATTATTTTTATGTCTCCTAAAAGGTCTCATAGAAGATAATCTTTTCACTTTGAATTTTTAAGTACTGTTATGTGCCATGGATTGTATAGGTAGCTCCTAAATTAATTCATTATAATTAATCATCATTAAGATTAAGTTAGTCTTATGTTATGATGAATTTAAATTGGAAATAATATCCTTCACTTAAAGTTGTAAAAATAATAAGGCTATGATAGGACCGAAGTTTCCCAAAGCTCTGACACAACTTGTCAGATTTAAGAGCACACATGATTACCAATGTATTAACAACTTAAACATGTGGAAATACCCAGAAGAACAAATAACTATCAATGAGAAATAACACAGAATATGAGAGGCAACACACAATTGTATTCAACTCATTACAAAGGAAATTACAATAAAGAGATCACACTCTTCTTCCACCTCTGTGAGGCTTCCTCCTTAAGGGCTCCCAGTAATCTTCCCACTTGAGTAATCTTCTCTCAATAGGTCACAACACACAGCTAACACAAGCTGTTGTTCACCTCATTGTACGTCTAGTACAATCGAGTACAAATCGGTACTCCAAGTAGATCTCACCATGATCTTGATCCTGATGTATTGCTGTCACCTTGATCTTTCTCCCCCGTCGATCCTCTTATGACCCTCGCATACACACACCCCTGCAGACCAACCTGATCTTACTTATCACATGTAGATCTCCACTATGATCTTGCAACACCCTGCATATCAAACCTGATCTTACATACCTGGAAGAACATGCTCTTCTAGGGGAATAACTCTCCAAGTTCTACTTAGTTCTTCTACTTAACAATACAACCCATGAGTCTATTATATAGATCTCATGCATACAATGATTAGACTTGTGGCTCAAGACTTGAACTCATTTTCATCATGCAAATTGCCTGTTCACTTAACTGACTATTTGTTAATAGCAGTTCTAGAACCGCATAAGCGACTGACGTCGGTCCCTGTCTTCCTAGAGGTGACCGACGTCAGCCGATCCCTGCTGATGTTGATTGCTCTTCTATCGACCCCTACCCGATGTTGGTGTGGCCTACCAACGTCAGCAACTGTGACACTACAATCCTCCTCCATGCTTGCATCTGGGTGAAGCTTTTAGCTCCACACCCTAACAATCTCCCACTTAGAGATAAATAGCTGCACCCATACCTATACCAGTACTTTGTCTATTCTACATCTTGGCTTGTATTCCTCTCCAAGATCCCACTTGAAGACAACCCACCACACACCCTATGGTGCTACACCTATGTCTAAATTTCTCAATGTACCTTCTTCTACCTTGTTATACTCCCACTCAAACAATAACCCCTGTGAGTAACTTGTAATCAACAAACACTTAGCAGATCTGAACCACCTGTTAGTCAAGCTCGCTCTGAGAACGTCCAACCTCACTCTGATACCATTTGATAGGACTGAAGTTCCCCAAAGCTCTGACACAACTTGTTAGATTTAAGAGCACCCATGATTACCAATGTATAAGCAACTTAAACATGCAGAAATATCTAGAAGAACAAATAACTATCAATGAGAAATAACATAGAATATCAGAGGCAACACACAATTGTATTCAACTCATTACAAAGGAAATTACAATAAAGAGATCACACTCTTCTTCCACCTCTGTGAGGCTTCCTCCTTAAGGGTTCCCATTAATATTCCCACCTGAGTAATCTTCTCTCAATAGGTCACAACACACAGCTAACACAAGCTGTTATTCACCTCATTATACGTCCAGTACAATCGAGTACAAATCGGTACTCCAAGTAGATCTCATCATGATCTTGCTCTTGATGTATTGCTGTCACCTTGATCTTGATCCCCCACTGATCCTCTTCTGACCCTCGCATACACACACCCCTGCAGACCAACCTGATCTTACTTATCACATGTAGATCTCCACCATGATCCTGTAATACCCTGCATATCAAACCTGATCTTACATACCTAGAAGAACATGCTCTTCCAGGGGAAGAACTCTCCAAGTTATACTTAGTTCTTCTACTTAACAATATAGCCCATGAGTCTATTATATAGATCTCATGCATACAATGATTAGACTTGCGACTCAAGACTCGAACTCGTCTTCATCATGCAAACTGCTCGTTCACTTAACTGACTGTTTGTCAATAGTAGTTTTGGAACCACACAGGTGACTGACGTCGGTCCCTATCTTCCTAGAGGTGACCAATGTCGACCGATCCCTGCTGATGTCGGTTGCTCTTCTGTCGACCCCTGCCCGACGTCGGTGTGGCCTGCCGACGTCGGCGACTGTGACACTGCAATCCTCCTCCATGCTTGCATCCGAGTGAAGCTTTTAGCTCCACACCCTAACAAGCTATTCATAATCAAGCATCTTCTAATTGAAGAAAAATTGCTCCATTTTGGAATAAGCCATTGAATATTTTGATATCTCCTTATGCTTAATTGGTAAAAAAGTTATGAACTTATATGGTTGTTATAAAAATAGATCTTTGAATTAAATTTTAAGTAAGCTCCAATATTTAAGTAAGCAATATAATAAATTCTTAGGCTAAAATTATATAATTAAGTTAAAGGTTAAATGTTTAAGAACAATATTTAAGCTAGATTTAATATAAGTACATTTAGTACATGAGACTATTAATATGTATCAAGTTGGTTAATTCATGAGACATTTATGTCAATAATAAGGGAATGGTAAATATAACCTAAGTCTTATTGAATTCTTAAGCACACTTATTATGAATGTGTATCTTGATTGTAAATGGTAAGATGTTCTTAAATAGAAATTAAGCATGGTTGTTGAAACATCTCTCAAAGCTTGTATACTTCTTATAGCAATTATGTCAATCCTCATATGTTGGTTTTCCTATGTAATGAAAAGGTGTTCAAATGATTTGGATTGATTTTAAAAATATCCCTTTTTTCTTAATATTTGTTTATTGATTATGATTTGGTGAATATTACTTAAGCAATATTAGTATGATGATTCTTATGTTGAATTTGATTTTACTCTACCTTTATTTGCTGAACTTCACTAAAACTACCCTTGAGGTATTGGTTGTTTTGTATCCTATATACGTAATTAAGTAAGGTCATAATTTAGTAACAACTCCATTAAGAAGGTCATACAAAAGTGCATAGATAGAGGTGAGTGGGTAAGACCACAATGACCCACTTATATTTGAATATTGGGTGGTTAAAATGTTTTCTAAAGAAGTTGTTAATGGGTTATGCACTTGGTCTAGTTTCTATGTTGATTGTAACATAGTTATGGATCTCATTACATGTTTTTTTATTAAAATTTGGTCAAGCTTTATCCCATTATTTAATTTTTTATGCATATAGAAAAAAATTATGGTTGTGACATATTGGTATCAGAGTGTAATTTACTGCTCAAGAGAACTTTGGGAAATATTTATTGCTAATTTTTGTTGAGTTATTTTTTTTTCACCATAGGATGGTGAGGATAAGATATGGAATAACAGATAATAACCCAACAAATGTTAAATTTTTAGAGGAATAGGTCAAGGTTGTAGGGTCAACATTCTTGATAGAGAGGAACCACCTTTTATAATGATGATAATAATGTTGAGGGCCTTAACCATGAGGAAAACAATCCTAATGTTAACTAGGAAGTAATTTTAAATAGAATTCTAATTGTCTTAAATTCCATTCAAAGTGAAATGCACACCCAAGAAAGAATATTGAATAATTTGGAAGGTATTATAACTAAATAAATTCTAGTTGGATCTAAAAGACAAGTTGATAAACTAAAACTTTAGAATAGCCCTAGTAATATGGCTAATCATATCATTAAGGAGATGAATAAATTTCCTCCACCAACTTTTTTAGGTGAGGAATTTGGTGATGAAACTAAGGCATGGTTAGTCCACCTATAGAATTATTTTAATCTACATAATATTTTCTCTAATATAAACACTAGAGTATCAGTCTATCAGTTAGTAGGAGCTACAATTTTTTGGTGGAACCATCTATGTTCATTAAAGGGTTACTAACCAATGACTCTTACCTAGCCTACCATTAAAAGGTAGTTCAAAAAGATGTATTTTAGTTCCAACTTCAAGGAATAGAAAATAACTAATTTTTAACTACTTGAATAATATAATATGATTGTGACTAATTATGAAAACAAGTTTATGAATTTGTTGCATCATGTTAACTACATGCATGATAAAGAGACAAAAATCACTAAGTTTAAGTTGGGGTTGAAAGAAATATTAATGCATGATGTGATTATGACCAATATTAAGAATTTAAATATGACTATTGAATCTAATCATAGGGAAAAATAAAAATATAAGTCTTGTCAAAGGTAAAGACAAAATTTTAAATAGAATACACAATAAGTTAAGAGTAAAAATTTGTCCCCTTCTCCTAAGAATTTTAAGAAATATGATTCTAACCATAGATTTATAAGGAGTACAAGTAGTTTCAATAATTTTTAAGGGTAGAATAAGAATTTCAAGAATTCAAATTCTTCTAAGAATGCTAATTTTAAAAAGAATCTAATTCAAGGTAGTCAAAATGTGCCTGTTACTAGAGCCAATACTATTCCTATTATGCCATAAAAACTATTGTATGCTGGGAATGTGGAGATAACCATTATCGTAAAGATTGTCTTAAGCTAAAATCCAGCTAGTTAGTCAATCATAGAGTGTATGTAGTTGTAGATAATAGAAACACTAATTTTTAAGCAACTCTTATTGAAATTAGAGAAAAAATAAATAATTTTTATTTCAATTTTGTTTGATTCAAGAATAACTGATAATTTTATGGATCCTAAGTAAGTAACATCTTACAAGTTGAATCTTATGACTTTGAAGGATGGTTGGGATGTTGATTTTAGCTTAGGTAAAAGAATACCAATTATTAAATGTCTTGAGGGAGTAATCCTAGACTTAGGTGTTTTTTAAACCCAAGTTAATTTTTTTTTTCTTCTTTTAGATCTTTTGATATGATCTTATGCATTGATTGGTTGAAAAAACATAAATCCAATTTGGATTGCTATAGAAAAGTGGTTTATTATTGTAATGATTTGGGAAAACTTGTATAATTTCAAGGTTTATTGAAATTAAAAGTATGTAAGATAATATCATATTTATAGCTAAATAAATCAATACATAAAGGTTTTAATTTATATGTTGTTTTGATGCAATAAACTACACTTAAAAAATTAATGGAATTTGAGTAATATTCATTTTTATAATAATTTTTTGATGTTTTTCTAGATAAATTGCCTAGTTTGCCTCCTAAACATGAACTTGGTTTTTCTATTGATGTAACTCCAAGGATATCCCTTGTACCTAATAACCTTATCACATGAATGTATTAAATTTTTATGATTTAAAATCTCAACCATAATAAATATTAGAAAATGGTAGTATTAGGTGAAACATATCACCTTGGTGTGCACCAATGGTCTTTGTAAAAGAAGGATGTAACCTTATCATTTTTTGTTGACTATCACATGTTTAACAAGGTTACCATTAAGAATCATTATCTTTTGTCAAGGATAGATGATATATTTGATCAAATAAAGGTTATGGTTGTATTTTCAAAGATATATTTGAGATAAAACTATCAATAACTAAGGATCAAAGAAAAATATATTCATAAGATGATTTTTAGAACAAGGTATATATATTACAAGTTTATAGTAATGATTTTTGGTTTGACTAATACACCTATTATTTTTATGAGCATAGTGAATAGTGTATTTAGGGATTTTATAGACAAGTTTATTCTAGTATTCCTTGATGATATACTAATTTATTCTAAGAATATAATTGAGCATGAATAACATTTGCGCTTAGCGTTGTAAATGCTAAGGAAACACAAATTATTTAGTAAGCTATCTACATGTGTTTTCTTTTAGTCTAACATCCACTATTTAGATCATATTATATCAAAGGTTGTTATTGTTTTTAATCCAAAAAATATTAAATCTATTCAAGAGTGGCCTTCTCCTTAAAATGTACATGAAGTATGTAATTTTATGGCACTAGCTAATTACTATAGAAGATTTGTTGAAGTTTTTCTAAGTTGGATAACCCAATAACATCCTTGCAGTGCAAAGATAATAAATTTGTTTGGAATATTAAATGTGATTTTTTTAAATTAAATATTAAATATTTATTGATTTTGGCACCTATACTTATTATACCAGATCTGAATGAAAATTTTGAAAAATGGGTTAATGCATCTAAAGAAGGCTTGGGTGGCATATTAACTTAAGATGGCTTAGTTGTGAATTATGAGTCATAAAAACTAAAGGACCATGAGAGTAATTACACCACTCATGACCTTTAACTTGCTATCATTGTCCATGCTTTGAAATAATGGAAACACTTTATGTTGGGTAAGAATTTTGAGGTAAAATTTGATCATCATAACCTAGAATATTGTTTTTCCATAATGATCTGAATGCATTCTAGTGTAGATGGTTAGAATTTTAAATTAAGTTTGATCTAAATATTTGATATGTGAAAGGTAAGAATAATCATGTTATTGATGTACTCAAATAATACATATATCTTACTACCTTATATGTTCTACATAATAATTTTAGAATTGAATTATTGGAACAACAAAATTCCGATAAGTTACCAAGATGTAAGTGAAAATTTAGTTGACAAGCCTATTAATTTTTTTTAAATTTTTAAATTGATCCTAATAGTTTAATCAGACATAAAAATAGAATTTATGTACCTGAGTCTAGTGACCTAATGAATATTTTGTTGAAATAAGTTTACAAAACCTCATTTTGGTCATCTAAGTGTCATGAAGATGGCCCATGAACTAAAAAGGTTGTATTATTGTCTTGGAATAAAACATGAAGTTGTTGGCTTTGTGCTAATATATTTAGAATGTTAGTGTGTGAAAGATGAACATTTCCATCTAAGAGGATTACTATACTCTCATGATTTTCTACAAGGTAAGTGGACTATGAGTTATTTGGATTTTATAGTTGGCTTGATAAAATGTAAAATCAAACATGATACTATTTTGGTTTTAATAGATAAATTTACAAAAATTGGTCATTTTATAGCTATAAATTTGACTGATGATGCATATGTATTTGATTCATGATTTGTGAAAGAGATAGTATGGTTTCATGGTATGCCTTTAGTTAATATTTTTTAACCATCTAAACTTTTTACTTCAAGGTTTTGGAAAACTCTAACTATCATTTTTGGTACAAGGTTGAATTTTAGTTCATATTATCACCCAAAAATGGATGGTCAGATAGAAAAATTAAGTCAAGTCATGGAAGACATGCTAATTATGTATGTAATAGATTAATAAAGTATATGTTAATATTATTTAAACTTATTTTAATTCACTTATAATAATATGTACCATTCAGTGATTAAAATGGATCTTTTTGAAGCTTTGTATGGACACAAGTATATAACTCCACTTAGCTAGGAAAGTTTAGAAAATAGGATTGTTATTGGTCCTAACATTTTTCAAGATTATGATAAACAAATGGAAACTATAAGGTATAATAATTAAAGGCTATCTCATATAGGCAAAAGAGTTATGTTGATTTGAAAAGGACACCATGCTAACTTCAAGTGGGAGATAAGGTTTTTTTTTTGGTTAGACTGCAAAAAAGTTTAACTAAAGTCTTCCAAACTAGCCCTTAAATTTGTAGGACCATTTGGATTGGAGAAAATTAGTCCTATTACCTACCAATTATCCCTTAAAGCTTTTTTGTCTCAAATTCACAATACATTTCATGTTGCTTTATTGAAAAAGTATATTCCTAATTCATCTCATATTTTGGATTGGGCTCATCTTTAGGTTTTGAAAGAGAAAAAGATGTAGTTATATCTAGTGAAGATCCTAGACCATCACAATGTTAAAGTGAGGAATCATGAGATTTCCCAAGTGTTGGTTCAATGGGATCCTCTGTCAAAAAGAAGTGTTACTTTGGAAGATGAGAGTCTTTTAAGGAAGCATTATCATTGATTATTTTGATCATCGAGATGACTCTTTTCCAAGTGGGGGAGGATGTCATGACCTTAATTGACCTATATTTAATTCATTTATACTAATATAGTTTAGTTGTGAAATATCTGAGACATATTTTATTATTTTATTGTGGTGATATAGTTTTATGATCTACATTGATACATTTCTATTATAATTGTTGAGACAATTATGGATTACATTTTATTACATAATTTGATATTATTATTTAATGTGTATTGATTTATTATTCAGTTGGATGTATAATTTAAATGTTATTATTGCATTTATTATACTTAGATGTCTATATGTTGATACTTTCTTTGTTGACTGTAGGAATAGGAACTTGAGCTAGGTTGTGATTGGCCCTGAGCAACAGGGAAATATGGAAAAATAATATGGATAAATGAAATAGTGAATTCTAATGTAAATTTGAGCTTGTTGGTATTAATGATTTAGTTAGTATGTTTTTATTAGTTAACTACTATGTGTTGTCATTTTATGATCAATTTCACTATTATTTGATTTGATTTAGTTTTTACATTTGTGCAAAGATCATTTTATTTGATGCTATAATTTGTGAGATCATCATTATTTGAGTCATAATTATTTTTTGATTGTTGTATTCTTATTGATTTTATCATTTTTAATCATTTTGATGTTTTATGTTTTCATGGACTCCATGCTTGTTGACTTCGACAATCTATTTCAGTCATGCCATTGATCATATACTTTAATTGTTTTTTTGATTATCAACATATTACCTCATTATATTTTGTATTAAGGCTATTATTTTAACATTTAAATCAACCTTATATGGTTGTAGACTTGTATTCTATGCCTCTCAATTATGCTTTGATTAAGCTTGTGCTCTAAGGTTTTGTGATTTATTGAATGGACCTTGATTTACATGTTTGATTGGTAAGTTGTTTAAGCCATGGTTTAGCTTAGGGGATTTTTTTAGGATGATCCATCCACATGAGGTCATTGATAATTAATTGTGTTTTGTATGTAAGCCAAATGACTTAGGGGTTGTGGCATTGGCTTAAACTACCATGTATGAGAGAGTCAATATGTTTTGTTTGGTTTTTAGGTTTTGTTGAGTTTTATTTGGACTTAGTTTTGGATAAATTGAAGCCTTGGGGAAACTCTACCAAACATTTTGGCATGGCGACCAAGGGGAATGTAAGGCAGTTTTGTATAAGTATTTTTGGGGACTTGAACTGTAGTTTGATGCATTTATCTTGATAGCCATGTAGGAGTTATGGAGAGTTATCTAGGTTTTTTTTTTAATTTATTATTTTATTAGTTTGTTTGAAGGGGTGAGATTTTTGAGTGATGGGTTTTGACATAACACTTGGAGGCTGGAAGTGTAGAAAAATTCTTATGTGGTCGACTTTCATCAACCAAGTAAGTGATGATTTTAACATTATGTGTTGATTTTGGAAATATAGTATGTATGGCAAATATTTTATGGCTTTAACCATAAAATTTAGCATTATTTGTTATATTTTTTTGTTTTCTAATAAAATGCTAACTAGGGTCATAAAGTTGATTTTTTTGTTGTGTATTTTTTTCACATGGCTCAGCCATGGCTTGGTTAAACATTTAAAAATTTTATTTGTTGGTTATTAAATTTATTATGTTGAAATAAATGTGGTTCATTGTTTAAAAAGATATGTTTTTGTTTTAAATGACTATATAGTCAATGTGTATATTTTGATGGTTTGAAGAGTGGGTTTCTGTTCCATTGTGGATTTGTTTTAGGCTACTACTCAATATAGGGAATGTGTGTGTTGATATTTTTTGTTGTATTTTATAAACTTACATATATATTTTTTTATTGATTGTGCATTATGGAAGCCATTATGGCCTTATTACAACTATTTGATTGTATGAATGGCTTGGCTATGATTTTATTTGAGTTGTTGGTTATTTTCAAATCCATACAACTATGAATGAGTTAATAAGTAAACTAGTTTTTTATTTGGTTTTAATTTTTTAAACCCTATTTAGGATATAGTTGGGTTTAAGAAATAAAGATAAATAATAATAAAAATCCCAACATTTATTTTGAACCTCAGCCAAAATGGGGGCAAAGATAATATGGAGTCCCCATAGGGGTTCGAAATGATGGCAAGGGTTTTTTGGGAATAATATATTATTATTTTATTTATCTACATGAATGTTTGACTTTTGTTGAATTATTTGGTCATTATTAGTTTTACACAAGTTTATCAAATAATGTTTAATTACTAGATTAATTATGGAAATGAGAATTGGAATTATTATTGATCCATGATTACATTGACTTATTTTTGGGGCTCATTGATCTGTTGATTATTTTATTTATTCTAATGTTGTAAATCATTATAGTTGACCTTTAAGTTTTTACTATGTTTAGCAAAGTTCATTTTGGTCAATAATATGACATGTAGCTTTATGTAAGTTTTATTTTATTAATTCTTAATCAATTGAGATTTTTATCTTCTTTTTATGACTTTTATTTTAACTCATAAATGTTTATTAAGTTAGTACATAAAAATGACTACCACATAGGTTAACATATTTACGATCCATATTATATTCTTAAATAAAATATGACCCATAAATAGAAAATCTTGAAAAGAGAGATCCAGTCATAATCAGACACCATGTTAATGTATCTTAGTGGGTTGGTTTACGTGTTTCATTTTCTTTCTATTGGTAATTTTTTTGAGTGTTTTCAATCTTGATATGTTTCATAATCATTTCTCCATCAGTTCTCTGCTACACTGATCTGTTTCCAACTGATGGTTGGGGTAGTTTAGGGCCACTTATGGTTGGGATCATTGGGACTAGTAAGGCAAGTTTAGCTTCATTAGATGATGTGTAATATTAGATTCTTTCTTCTTATTTTGAGTTATGACAATCATTTGAAAATGATTTGAATTTGTTATGTAATTCTTATGGCTGTAATTCATGTTATTCATCCTAGTTGTATATAATACAAAGTGATGTAACATTGGCATGTATATATGATTCATGAAAATCATTTTAGTTGATCATTTAATTATTTAAATAATCTCATATTAATATTATAGTATGAATTTATATTTGTTCATTAATACTTTGAAAAATAAACATAGTTATGAGCTCTTTATTTTATATTGGTAACTAAATGCTTAATTACATTAAGTAGTTTGAGAACTTGATTTGAATATTGTATCATCTTGAGTTTTTATATAACATTTGTTTTATGTTGACTCATGATCGGTAAATGTATTCATGTTGTTAACTGTTCATGTAAATCATTGGTATGCTGATTAATAAATTACTTAGATACTTGAATATGCAAATAATAGTGTTTGTAATTAGTTGTAAAAGATAATTTGAGTATGGAATGATTCTTTTCTTACATATGGTATAAGGAATTAAAACATACTGTCATTTCATTAAAGTTATTTTGTATGATTTCTTTAAAAATCATAATCTTGTTCAATCTAATGGATAATATTCATTGAATATGACTGTTTGTGATATCTATTGAATGTGGTAATATGGTAAAGTTGAAAGTTATAATTAAATGGAATTTTCAAATCCCTACTTATATTATGAATCATAATTGTGACATGGATTAACTAAAGTAAGTGTTGAGAGTTCATTTAGATTTGGACTAAAACTATATGGTTTAGTTAATCTAAATCCTTGTAATTTAATTGGCAAATTAATGGATTGTATTTAGTTTAATGCTTGTGTGAAAATTAATAATAATTAAGTGGAATGTGTGATAAATACTAAGTTGAGATAATTAATTAAGTAATTATTATGTTTATGTCTTCAAAAGGGTCTTGTAGAAGATAATCCTTTCACTTTGAATTACTAAGAATTGTTATGTGACATGGACTATATGGGAAACTCCTAAATTAATTCATTATAATTAATCATCATTAAAATTAAGTTAGTCTTATGTTATGTTGAAGGTAAATTTGAAATAATATCCTCCATTTATAGTTGTATAAGGAACATATCTATTCCTAGCTAATCATCTTGTGATTGAGAAACAATTGCTCCATGTTTGAAATAGACCATTGAATATTTTGATAACTAGTTCTTATTCTTAATTAGTAAAAGAATTTATGAACTTATATGGTTATTATAAATATATATCTTGGAATTAAAGTTTAATTAAGCTCTAATATTTAAGTAATAAATACAATAAATGTTTAGGCCAAGATCATGGAATTAAGTTAAAGGTTAAATCTTTAAGAACAAGATTTAAGTTAAACTTAACATAAGTAAATTTAGTCCATGAAACTATTAATATGTATCAAGTTGGTTAATTCATGAGGTATTTAAGTCAATAATAAGGGAATGGTAAATTTAACCTAAGTCTTCTTGAAATTTTAGGCACACTTTCCATGAATTTGTACCCTGCTTTTAAATGGTAAGATGTTCCTAAATAGAACTTAAGCATGGTTGTTGAAGCATCTCTCAAAACTTGTATACTTCTTGTAGTAGTTGTGTCAAACCTCATAAAAATGTTTTATTATGCAATGAAAAGGTGTTCAAATGCTTTACATTACCTTTATAAATAGTCCTTTTCCTTTAATATCTATTTTCTTCTTGTGATCTAGCGAATCTTACTAAATCAAGCTTAGTATGATGATTCTTCTATTGAATCTCATCTTACTCTACCACTATTTTTTGAACTTCACTAAAAATATCCTTGAGAACTAGTTGTTTTATAGAATGTATAGGTAATCAGGTAAGATAATAAGTTAGTAATGAATCTATTAGGAAGGTTGCATCATAATACATGGATAGAGGTGAGTGGGTAGGACCAAACTGAACCACTTCTATCTAGATACTGGGTGGTTAAAATGCTTCCTAAATAAGTTTTTTATGGGTTATGCACTTGGTATAATTCCTATATTGTATTTCACATAGTTATTGATCTCATTATTTATTTTTTTCTAAACTCTAAGTGAACTTTATTTTTTTATTTCATTCAGTTTATGCCTATAGAAAAAAAATTGTGGTTATGACATGAAGGTGAAGCCAACCTAGAAGAATTAAGGTGGTCACATCCTATTTTACCATATATTACATACAACACACTATCATTGGTCTCATATAATATCACTGACACAACTATCCAGGGCTGATGCAACTATCCACATTGCAAGAGGAATTAGATCTAGAATTTGATAATTGTTCTAGAACTATCTTCCTACCTACTCTTAACTTGTTCTAGATCCAGAATTGTATTAGCATCAAAAAAAGATAAGTAATCTTCTTTTTCATTTCTATATTTATCTTGGTTGTGCTTTACATATTTAGACTATCTTGACATAATAGAGTTAGTGTATGCTTATATCTAAGTTTAACATTTAATTGGCTTATTATATATCTGATTATCACTCTTATGTCATTTCATTTCTATAATCTTAACCTTATGGTATAAAGTGAAAAAAACAAATTTAATTTATTTTAGGGTTAAACAAATTGATATAAATACAAGATCAACACCCATACATTCCTCACTTGGGGAAACCTAACATTCATACCAAAGAGCATTCAATGGATAAAATATTCCCTATTTAATCTTATTTCCATATCAGTCATAGGGACAAGACATTTATAGGTTTGAATTAATAAAGGAGAAGTTCAAGAGTTATATTTACCAAGTTATAAGCTAGGTCACTATTGCATTTGCTTATCACATATTGCATGATTCACATACAAGCCAACACACAGGGTAGAACTACACCAGTTTGAGACCTTCATAGTATTAGCTATGTAGGCAACACTCACTAATAGATGGGTCTTTGGGGTCAACTCAACACTGTATGAAAATTAATCTATTTTCCCCAAAATCACCATGAAGATGAAAAAATATGGTTTTGACATTTCATAAGGAGTGACAGTTCATGACCCAGATTTGAATGCACCATAGCAAAAGTGAAGACAAATCTAGAAGTATCTAGGTGGTCACATCCTTTTCCAATAAGTAATATATACATGACACTTATTTTGAACCTAGACAATAGCATCGATGTAACTATCCTAGGTTAATTCATGTGTCCAAAGATCTAGAAGCACTTAATCTATAATCAAGCAAGTATTCTTGAATCATCTTCCAATCTACTTTTTGCATGTTCCATATCCAACACTATGTTAGCATCAAAACCAACTAAGTACATTACTTCTTTGTTATTTCCATACATAGCTTAGTTTTACTTTATATATTTAGCCTATTCTTAATTTTATAAATTTATCACATGTTATATATGAGTTTAGCATCCAATCACTCTACTATAGAGACAATTTATCACCCTTGTTCCCTAGGCTATCTCTATCCCCTTTAACCCTATATAACCCCAATATAAATATTTTTAGGGTTAAAAACATAAATATCACATATGTTGTTCAACATCACTCTTTCCATCATAAAATGTGAACTTAAGTGTAATAAAACTAGTTGGCAATGGGTGTAAATATATCTCAGGTGTAAGAGGGTTATGCAACACCTCTTGTGAGTCAATAACATAAAGTGATTTCATAAAATATTATTCAATATTTTTATCCTTAGTTTTCAAAAGTTTTATAATTTAGACAAGATATTTCACCTCTTGGTCATTAAGGGTTAAATCTTAGAAATTCACCAAAGGAGGTGTATCCATAGTTTGATTGGATATAGGCATAGGAACCAATAATTAGGTTGAAGTATTTATGTTTCCCATGTTATATGTAACAATATTAGGATTTTTTATGGGAAAAAGGTGTAAACATGTATCATATTCCATCATTAGATATATGAAGTGATGATGTACCTAAGGGCAGGGTTATTGGTATATGGGGATGTCACATAGCTCTAATAACTATTAGTGGTTGTACAACATGGCCCAATTCTTCAAAAAATTAGGGAAACTCTTTTTTGTGTTTATATCCATTTACACTTGTGATCATGTCTCATTTGTCTTAGTAATGTTAAGTTTCCTTAGTGGTACATCTTAGTTTGTATGCCAAACTAGGTTCAGAAACCATTGCCATTGGAAATACTAGGTTCGTAGAGAAAAGTTCATATATAAAACTTAGTGTGAAAGTGTAATCTTGACCTCCTAGTTTATATTTTAAGCCTAACTCTCTTATATTTCTTAACTCTCTCAACATAATTTATGAGGTTACCTCATTTTTCATGTCATTTTATACTTTGAAACCTATCCCATTATGATGGTTGTGTCTGAATGGTGAATTTTTAGATAAGGCACTTGCCTCCAAAATGGAGTCTAGGTGTACTTGTTTACTCCTAAGAATTTTTCTCACTTTTTCTCTTAGTTATCTACAACCAATTTGGGGGGTCATTTCAATTTTCATGTCGTTATGGTCTATGGAACCTACTCTAACCTATTAATCAACTTGTATAGATAAGTTTGATGTTTTACTCCTTACATGAAAATGTATTTTTGAAGCACTTATCTTACTTGTTGGTTCTTGAAAGCATTACTCTCTAGTTCCCATAAGCTTCTCAATATACTCCAAGGTGTTATTTTATATTCTATGTTATTTCAACTTCTAAAACTAGTCTCATCTTGTTGACCTCACTCATATGGACAAATTTCATATTTTACACTTTGTCTCGAAATGACTTGTTGGCCCACTTACCCCACTTACAAGATCTTGGCAATGGTGCTTTCTAGTTTGCTTTGGTTTATCTGTTTGCTCCTAGAAGTCAATATATTTTCCATGACATTTCATCCTCCAAAATTAGATCCATCTCATCAATCGTGCCCATGCAAGTAAATTTCATATTAAACACTTTGTCTGGAAATGAATCCTGACCCTAATTATGACACTTGAAAAATCTCATCATCTCAAGATGAAAATTCATCATTTCTTTGATTACATATATAGAGCATCATTTTTTCCCTCAATATGAATATCATGGTTTTATCCATTTTGGTTCTCAAAGTCTTAATCATATTGTTATGGGTATTTTTGAACTTGTCTTGTTAGTCTTAAAGGGAGGGACTATTGCCTTCACTTTTGGTTAACTAGTGATTAATATTTACTCCCCTGTCCATTAGAATTATGTTAATTTATGTGACACAAATTGTGTTTTATATTTTGCATAGTAAAACTTCAAGTTCTTTAAAAAATCAAATAAAATATGTTATTTGAAGAGTTGTGATTGATCCAAAAAAAATTCATGTTATGAGGGATTTCATTTGTATTGAGGCAGTGGGATATGAACAGAATGGATCAATAATGAATGGTCTTATAATGTTAGTGGTTTTACACTAGAGGGAAAGGGTGGTGGAGTTGTTGAGAGCTATTTATCATAGGCATAATTGATACTTCTTTCTATTCCTATCTATTTTCAACATTTACATTACTAGTAGGTTAAATTCTATCTATTGTTTTGAAAGGTGAGTGTTGTATGCCTTTATCTTGGCCTAATCCCATCAATTGTATCACCATCCAAGTGTGGAATCCCTCATCTCATCCTTAGGGCATCATAAACATCTAAAATGTTGATGTTGATTGGTTTTTTGTGCATCACATGTCTCTGGCTATGCATATAAAATAACCAAATCTAGTGGAAAATGAAACAAACGAGATAACTAGTACTACATAGGAGAACACCCCCCTTAAATAATGGATTTAGATTCCCAAAAGTAAGTAAAATATTATCATGAATTCTCATTTATATTATAGGTTATAATTAATTTATGTGCAAAACATTTGCTTTTGCTATTAATTATTAAGGGATTGTCAGACCTCATAAAATTAGTTATAATGGTAGTCACAAACCAACTTGCTAGTAAAGTTAAATCATAATTTTTATATGGTGCTCAAAGGAATCTAAAAATATTAACCGTATTTATGAAAATATCAATTAGATTTACCCATAAAATCATTAATTTTTGATATATATATTTCCCACATGATGCTAATTTGTAGTACTATTGTTATAGGTTTACTATTGGTGGTCTGCTTACCAATTTTCTTTATTTCCAATGAAACCATGTTCAAGACTTACCAAGAGATAGATAAAATTTCTAAAAATATTATAGATTATTTTATTTAGAATGTAAAGGAAGTTGTCATATATGTGACCTTCCCTTCATCTGATAAGGAAGAATTCATTGTCACAGATGAGTGCATTGTCAAGAACACACTATTTTTTGCCTTCCTCAAGGGTAATGATGGTCAACCAGCTCATGTTCATAAGGGAGATCTCAAAATTTTCCAACATATTGTCAAAATCCTCCAAGGAAAATAAGGTAAACACACTTTAATCTTAGGGTACTATATTCATAGCTCAAGGTAATACATTCCTTTAATGATAAGACTGGTTTAATTTCCTCCTCCTACATTTACTCATTAGTCCTGTCCAAAATACATCTACAAAGAATATTTCTCTCTCCTCTTGCAAGGACTTGGTGCTCCATGCCCTTGTTATATTTAGGTCTATTTGGGTTTAAATATCCATCCTTGGTTGTAATTGATATTTTCCTCGCTATTTGGTTTAGGTTTTAGGATGTTAAGTCTTTGAGATGTAATTAGTATTTTTAAGTCCTAACTAGGTCTCAACATTATGGGATTTTTCCATGTAGTTATAATTGGTATTTTGATTCTTGATGGGGTCAGCATAAATTCATTTGAGGTGAGTGTTAATCATGTGTTTTATTTATTTTTCAATGGATTTGGTGGGTGAGATAAGTTTGGATTTTAATACTCGACCAATCTCCAATCTTTATGGTGTTATGCAGATTAATCCCCAAACCAACTCTCCAATTCTGAATAAGTCTATAAAGAGGGAAATGTATCATGTGTATGATGATCATTACGTTTTCAATGGTTTAAAATGATGTGAATACGTAAGTGGGGTTGGACATGTGTCTTCCCACATAGGTAATTTTTTAATATGTTTTGTTTTTTTAATAAAATTTGTTTTTTAGTTATTTAAATTAAATTATCTTTTTATTTAATTTTAATAAATTTAATTTTTATAATTTAAATTGATTAAAGTTAATTATTACAAATAATTTAGTTAAAATATTTTAAAATTTCTAAAAAATAATGTATTAACATATATTTTTTATTTTTTTACTAATAAAAATTAATACTTGACTCGAGAGTCAAAAAATAACATTCAACGGCCCTATCCTCATCCCTCAAGGATTTGGTGGATGAATCACATTGCTCAAGGACTTCTTACTATTAGTCAAGATTTGATAGCTTGATTCACACTAGGGTTTTTTTACTTTTCAAAATTTTCAATGAAAAATTAGAAGTTGATACTTTGTTTTTCTTGTCAACCCATCTCGATTGCCTCTGACTCTAAGGGGCATAACTTTCATGCGAAGAGTCAATTTTAAAAACCACTTATTCAATAAAAAATATCATTCTAGGATGATCGCATCAATAAACCTAATTTCATCTAAATTTTCCCAAGTCAAAATTTTCTCACAACGGAGTTTTGCACTTTTTGGAACCTAAATAGGTCTTCTAGATGCCTTTTTAGACCTCCTAGAAAATTTTAGGTCATAAATTGGTCCTTTTAAACCCATTTTTGAAACCATCAAAGTCATTTAAAATATGACTTTGATGCAAATATCTTGGTGCCTCCAATTTCCATAAATTCATCAATAGAATTTATAATTTAATGTTTTATGTTTATACTTTACATGAGGAAATAGAAATGATATTTTAATGTTTTATATTTATACTTTACATAATGAAATTTTAATCACAAAAATTAACTTGTTTTTTTAATTTTTTTAGGCCAACATGGAGGAAAAATGTAAAGTGGTAGGATTGAAAATTTTAAGAATCGTTTACACAAGAAATGAATCGATAGAAAGTCTATAAATAAGAACATCCCTTCCCATTTTAAGGGTTGAATTTTTATTGATCCAAAATGCTTAAGTCAGCCACTATTTTTTATTTTTTAGTGTATTATTGATTTAAATTTTAAGGAATTGATGGAATGCAAAACCCTAGGTTTTTGAAGTGCTAAAATAACAAATCAAGGAATATATATGCAATATCAATAGCCATTGATTTTGTAACTATTATAAATAGAAAGTATTATAGAAATAGTAAATGTTGATATATTTCTCTCCTTTGGCTCAAAATAATTAACCCTTACTCAAAACACTTTATAGTGTCCTTGATCATCTTCATGAGTCCATGTGATGACATAGTAGTCCAAGAGAGGATCAAGTATCTGTGGCACCATGGGTAGGAGGTTCATGTAATGAGTTTATGTCATGAGGTGTTATGGTAATCACCATTTCACCTTATATGAACTAAGTAAAAATTTAATTTTATGTTGATTATGTCTAGGGGTTATAACAAGTCTTTATATGGTCCTTATGATCTAAAACCATACATGACAAGGTGATCTATGATACTACAGTCCATAGCAGGTCATATTTCCATTTGAGCATGTCAAGAACCTACAAAATGGGGTAGAATTTAGGAGATTAGGGGATAATATAAGGAATGATGGTAACCCTTGTTTGAATCCTTAGCATACTTTAAGGTTCTTTAGTAGATATTAAGGTATTTTTTCTTCAATTAATGTTTCATTTCAAATTATGCATATTTTGCCTTCTAAGGGTGTCTAAACCATGTGAGTAGTATTATTATGATACCTAAGACATATTTGAGTCATTATAAAGGGTTAAAATCTCTAAAATGCTCTTATTTCCATCATAATATCATTTTTAGGTGGTTTTATATGTGAAAGGAAATCTTTTTAGAAGTCAAATGCCTTTCATTCACTAAAAAGGGGCCCACACATGTGAAAAAATGACCTTTTAGCTTCCCTCCATTTGTAATATATAATTTGAAAGAATATTTTACTCCTCATTTCCATCCTTTTGTCCTCCAATGGCCTTTTAATATCTCAAACCTAAGAAAATACAAAAAAAAAAATGTTTTACAAGTGTTTCCAAGGCTTGTATACATTTGTATGAATATATCAAAATCAGAAGAGGTCAAAAATTTTATAGGTATCCCTTAAAGGTACCTCAAAGAAGAATCCATGTCTCAAATGTGAAAAAAAAATTCAAAAAATTTAGTGGAATATCCATCAAGCTCTTGGCAAGCTCATAAGGGCTAGTTTGAGTTGAATGGTATGATCCATACAAGGGGAGTTAGATCCCAAGATCTTAGCCAGAGGTAGAGTCCCTAGTGGGATTGTATTCAATGGAATTGGTTTATATATTAAGGTCTTAGGCTTTATGAACAATCACTAAGACCCTTGAATGGTCTTAAGCTATTTGTAAAGCCCATAAGCTCAGCTACAGGTAGATTCATGAAATGTTTGAGCTCCTTGTGATATCTTGAGAATGAAGAAAGGTATCTAAAGGTCTGTTAAGTGTATTAGACCCATCTAATCATTTTATCATGGCATGTGTAGGGTTAGATCAACACCCAATCTCCCTTGGTTGGAAAATTACAAGTTCTATGCAAGAATTTATGTGTTTTATGAAATAATAGAGCATAAGGATGATCAATACAAAGTTTCCATGCTTCCCTCATGTTCCTCACATAATTCACCTAGTCATCCATTTGGTCAAAATAAATCTCCTTTAAGTTCTTCAATGCTCACAATGTAAAGGAAGGAGGAAGGATCCAAACACAACATAGTTGTTCCCATGAAATCCCATCTCCAAGATGAGAGCATATGAATGATTTCTTCTTCAAGTTGCAATGGTGATTTAAGATTATGGAGGATTTAATCTTTAAATAGAAACAAGTTTCCACATGGCCCTCAAGATAAGCACACATAAACCATCTATAAGTGCATTCATAGGATTTTTAACATAGTTTAAGGTTTATTTTCAAAGTTTAAGGTTTTTTGAGAACTCTTAGGTTTCATTTTCTCCCTAAATATAATTGGTTCATCTGACCAAATGTATTTGCCTTATTGAGTACCTAGATGGGGATGTTTAAGGTCCCAATAGGTGGTCTTAAGTGGGGATTAGTAGTCCACATGAGGTCTCCCAAAGACATATACTATATAATGAATTAATCAAGCCATTTTCACCTCATAATTGGTTTTGGCTTTCAGACTCAAAAATTTAAAAAGGAATGTGTAATGCACCTATAGGTTCTAAGTCCTCCTATACAATCCTATGTGTGAAAGCAAGACCAAAATATTATATAATAGCATGAAAGGATAGTGAAACCATGAGAGAAGAATCCCAATCAAGTTTGGACATTATTCAGAGGCCAATAACATAGTGTATAAGGTTAGGTTCAGGCCTAACTTTTAGAGTTCTCCCAAATCACCACCTATAATTGATCCTATGTAGATGTAAGAAAGGTATATGTACTTATAAATATGAATATCTTGAGGGAGGTTATTGAGGTTCAAAATAGGTTAACTGGTTTCCTTGTATGATGAAGATAACCCTTCTCTTGATCATTGACCTATAGAAAGGCTCCAATTATAATTAAGTGTTCCTAATCACCACCTACAGGGTTGTAGTCAGGTTGTCTCCAACCTTGGGAGTGAAATTACACATACACATTGAGGTTGGGGATTAAATAAATGAACATAGTATAAATGTTATTTAAATACAAAGGAATATGAAAGAGTGACTAAAATAAGCTAAATCAGGACCCTCTAACTCTGTATAATTGGATTAATGCATACATCTATGCCTAATCAATTAGAGTACCTAATTGGTATGAATGATGAAGGTGTAAAAATATTTTAAAGTGAACCCATGGTGGTGTATGGAATTTTTATGGTCTTCAAGACGTTTGAATGTAGATTCAAGTTTAAGAGAGTTGCCTAGGCCTGATTAAGCATTCATAACACACAGACTTATGTGTATGACTATATAGTGTGTTTGATTACAGAGTATGAGAGAGACCATAGTTTAAGAAGTATTGATAAATAATAAGATAAAAATCCATGAGAGATATAACTCCCTTAGTAGTGAGGATAATATAAGTACAAACCACTTAGGTCTCTGACATCAACTAGTTTGAGCACCTAGTATGGGCCAAAGATGGTCATGGTAGACCTAGAGGTGAATAAAAATAGAGGTAGAGGTCTAAGACATTATGAGATTGTTTAAAATTTTAAATTAAATAGAAAAGGATGCTAATAAAGTCCTGAATTCACCATAAACACCTACAAGTGATCTAATGTCTTAAATCTCAATTCAAGCCTATAAGGCGTAAGACCCTACTTAAGCCCTTAGATCCCCAATTCCATTTTTTGACACAAAAATCTCCTCAAGAATATATAATACCATAAAAATATGCATGATTATGGTATAGGTATTGATAGACGTGTTTCAAGAATGAAAATACAAGGGAAATGGAAATTTAGCCTAATAACCCTCCTTGAGCTCCATCACCCTAGTCTACCAATTTGAGTTGCTAGTTTAAGTGCTCATATATTACATGACAAGATGCATGGGACCCAATTATCTTAGGTGAAGTTGATAACCCCTATTCAATTTTCATCCATGGTGGAGATATATTGTTTTAGGTGGGAATCTCTATGAATAATCCTTAACACCCTCTCCATGCCCATACTACCTAGTGAAAACCCAAAGACTACCAACCTTTACTAAAAATTCATAGTATAAGGTACATGGGACTAGGAGATGTTAGGGTGATTTAAGGGGGTCTATGCAATCAATATTTATGAAATTAATTTTATCATTTAATGCCTATATTTTATGAACCATCGTTAAGATGGTAGGCCACTCTAAACCCTCCAAAACCCTCATGGGGGACTTGATGGACAATAAAATATTTTTGATAATTTTAATGACCATGAGATACCATGAAAACATCATGAATAAACATATAGGTCATATTTTCTCTCTATACACCATAAATTTGGCATTTGTGTGGAAAGATGAGTGGGAAAATGGCTTATAAGGCTGGGTTTTAGGTTTATTTTCATAATTCTCAAGCATGCTTAGGGTATTGAATGAGTATAAAGGCCTCTTAGGAATATGCATAGGTGGAATGGTATCCAAAAAAAAAAATTTCAATCCCCCACATTATTACAAACAAGCCTAATAAGCAGACTTGGAATCAATTGAGGAGATAGTCATCATTTACATTGAAAGAAGGATGTTGCAAGTCTGCCCACATAATGAAGAGGTTTCCTAGGAAAGAGGCACCCTTTCACTAAATTTTATAAGCAACTACCAAGCTCAACACATGCTTGAAAATGCCTGAGTCTTAGATCCTTCACCCACTAGGAAGATAAATGCATTGAATGGGATATGAATGGATTCAAGAGTGGTAGCTAGGAGAATAATATACATATTCAAACAAAAAACTGCCTCTCATAATGGGTGCATGACCTCTAATTTCATGTTAGAAAGTGATGGATTAGTTTCAAGGTGCATGGAATCTTCATGGGGTTAACTATGACCATAAATAGGTCATCTACCACACTTCTATGCCTAAGGTCTCATTTAAGGCCATTATGTAGCCAAGACAACATATAAGAGGAGTTATAGGAATGTTACTACCCATTAGTAACTAATTAAGTGAGTGGATGATGGCCATCATGGATTCTAATCCACACCTTTATGCCATGTTCTCCTTCTCTCCCCTTCTCATGTTATATAAATTAGGCTTTAAGAGCCACTATATGATCCCTATTCTAGGTATGTGAAAGTGTTACCCATTTGTATCTACAACCTGGAGATAATAAAATATTGATTTATCCTCCTTTATGATAGTATTCTAGTGTGTTGATGTTGGTTATATTTTCACAAGTGGTTGATTCTTCTCTCTTTACATGTCTTTATCTTCACCTAGGTACTAGTGGATTATCTTATGAAGGTTACATGATGTGTAATGGCGTTAGTGATTCTAATTTTAGTGAAAATTGACAGATAGTGTCTTAAATTAGGCTTCTCATTTATAATCCTCAAGTCACAGTCATCTAGCATAACCTCCATGTGAAAAACTGATGTGTAGGAGTCTTTTAGAGAGTGTGTGTGTTAGCAATCAATCTTATTCTATCCATAAGTATTGCTAATGATCAATTAGAGGAGACAAAACATATTGGTGTATCACCTCCCATAGCTTAGGTTTATTTCATGCCTCCTTTTATCCCTTTTCATTGACAAACAAGTAGGTTTAGGATTTGATTTTAGATGATGCATCAAGGGAGCTAGCCCCAAAACTAGAGATTCACCTCACCTAACAGGCTACCCACACCTAGAGGTGACTCCATTATATTGGTTGGATGAGGCAAGTCTAAAACATCTTTGCCTCAAGGGTGAAATCCAAACTAATAACAATAAATAATTAGGGTAAATAATAATTAGCATACTAAATGATTGAAATGATCAATTAGAGGTCTAACAATTGGTGCATAGGCTGGTCTGATAGTCTTAAATAGGATATAATAATAAAAACTAAGTTAGGAAAATAACATGGTAATTTTGGACATTATCACAGTCTTGGATAATAGTGTGGTGTGCTATTGTCCTATGCATCACTATTTTACTCCTTTCTAATTTCTATGAATGATTTATAGGTTTTGTATAACAAGCCTTGTTCTAGTCATAGTCCAAATTTCAAATCTATGAAATTAATACTTTTTATTATATCTCTATTTACTTAGAAATTCTAGGTTTTTATTCTTATAAGGGTTTGAAAGAACACCATGAGAAAAATGGGTTAGTGGGCATTATGTGTTAGACATGTGATCCACACCCCTATTTGGGCATATTGCCTACATACCAATACTCTGAGGAGGGATAAATCTTGATGTATTTATACCACTTATGTGATATATGTAAACATTTGTGAATGTTAGAATGCTCGAGTGTGAATGCATGAGAGGATGCCTTGGAGGAAACTTTCAATTTAATACCTACGCTAGGGATAGATTCTTGAATATATGGGATGAGTCGATATAATATTGTAATAATTAGGATCTTTCCCTCAATATGAAGTGGTAATTTTGTGTGCTTCTTTATGATTATGTCCACCTAGGGTGTAAGAGTGTGAAAGTAGTGTTTATATAGTGTTATGATAAAAAAGACTTGGGAGGGTGACTTAGGAATAGGTTTAAGCTAACCATAATCCTCTTAGGGAGATGAAAAATTACTTTTTGGAGAGTGTAGAGACCTAAATCACTATGGGATTTTTCCATTATGGATCTCATGTGATGTTCTATAGGCGTAGGTGTTATTTATGACTACCATATGACTAAAAATGGATCAAAAAGGCCCATATGATGGGTCAATTTATATAATAAGGATAAAGTGACCTCAAGTGGACATCTAAGGAATAAATGGTTAATTCTAGTGACTATATTTACCCCCCCTTTATTCTACAAATACATCAAAGTGAAAGGACTAGGATAAAGGAAAGAGAGATGTACTTGGACTTACCTAAGAGGCAAAGCTTATGAATGTGGATTTGAGTCTATGAAATATGCACCATTATGTGTCCTATGAATGAAACATGTATGAATCAGTCCTTACATAAGAAACTATTTCACTATAATTTTACTTTATTTTCTATTTAGAAAGATTTAAAACTTGAAATAAGGGTGAGGTTAGTAGAACCTGATGTGTTGTGTGCATGTGAATCTAGATGATTATGTATAATCCTATTTATCTAGGAAGGATGACATATAGAGAAGAAAACACTAGAAGAGAATGGTTGATTAGTGAGATAGTAGGGTGGATTTCCCAGTGTGAGCTAGATCCAATAAACACAAGCTTCCTTGTAGGTCGTCAATCCACACTTTTAAAAAACTTAAGCTATGATAAATTGAAAATAAGTGCTTACATGAAATAATAGAAGGTAATAAAATCAAATACAATAAATTCTTGAAAAGAAGAAAGTCATTTTGATTAAAAATAATAAGAAATGATTGAATGATAATCCTAAATCACTCAAACTTGATTCAAAAAATAAGTTTTAGTTCTGTGATAAAATAGAAACTCAAAAAGTGGAATTTGGGTATGGGTAGATGGGTGAAATCAACTTTTTGTTGTGAAAATGGACACACAGACCATCAGAAGATATTAACTATTGATGGTTATAAAATTATATCAAAAGCTAGGTAAGACCATCAGTGGTTACTATTAGATCTGGCTTGGGAAGAGAAGTTTGTTGAGGAGAGTTACAGAGAGATTCTGAGAGTGGCATTTGGGTTGAATGTTGATTACAAGATAGAAATTAATGCCCAGAGGTATCAAGTTACTAGATTGGATGTTTAGGTGAGGGAAAATGGTTTATGGGTAGTTTTGGGTATGAGGTGAAATGTCTAGAGTTTCAAGACTCCAACACAAGAAAATGAGATGAAAGGGAAATAAAGGGGAATGACATAAATAATGAAACAAATATAGATAATTATTGAATCTTAATAAAAAAACATAGACTTAAATTTGAGGTGTTTCTAGTCTGAGGAATGCTAGTGTTGACAAAAAGCTATTATGGATCTCAAAACAATGTCAATAGAATAACGATACCTTGGCTCTAGATGATGAGTTACATAAACACCCTAGACCTCTAACTTGGTTCTTGATTCACTAGGAAGCTTTTATATTTTCTTAAGAGTCATAATCTATTTCCCCTTGAATGATTCCTTACTTTCAACCTTCTCTTCCTCTCTTAATATAGATAAAAGGGTTGTTGAAATGAAGAGTTTAACAAATGGTCCATCAAACAATCTTCCTAATAGTCTAATCATGCATTGATCATGTGAACAATAGACTAAAATTAGATAGCTAGTAATTAGTGAGTGAGCTATAATTGAGTTGTAATTGAGATAGAGTTTCTAGTTATGTTTCATAACTATTAGTGGTTGAAGTCAACCATCGACAATCAAGGGTCGACCATCGATGGTTAGGAAGACACAATCAAAATGGATAAAACTAGTCATTTCACTTATGTTTGGTGGTTAAAAGGTTGGGTAATGGTCCAAGGGGGGAGGGATGTTTGAAGGATTAATGTGACATCTAGAACCATAGTGTATAATTTTATAGTGTCTACATTTTCCCCCTTTTTATTATGTGGTTTGTATCAACAAGTTGCAAAATAAAAAATGGAAAGTTGGTAGAAGGTTGGATGCCCCAAGTATGGGAGGAGGTATTCCCCATCAAAATGGGAATTGATGAGGTGAAATAGAGTCTAGTGTAGGTTTGATAAGTGGATAAGTGGGTGAAAAAATGGGTGGTAGGTGAAAAGGTTGGTTGATTAGGCATTTAAGTGTGAATAAGAGCAAAAAATGTGATTAAGTATGATATCATATATCATGCATAGACTACATTTCCATATTTAAGGTAGGTTATAAAATAATGTTAGACTATAAGGATAGGTGATATGATAACCAAGCCACAACATTATGCATAGATGATATGGGTTACTTTATAAACTCAAGTCTCTTAGGTAAGAATGATGTATTCATAAGTATCCAAGGTAGGATGTGATCTTGAGAAGACAAAATGGTTGAAGGTGTTGGGACCACAAAATGTCATGCTCTGATGCACCTAAATGGTTGGTGTGTAAAAGTAGTTCTAGTTCATCAAGCATGACAAGGTAGGTATGTGGCCAAAATGATCATGGTAAGGTTGTCACAGAAAGTGTAAAAGGTGGGCCAAAATGAGTAAGGTAAGGTTATTTTGTTAGTTGGTTGGTGGAGAATGAGTTTCTCTCCAATATGTACATGTTTTTGGTAAGGTGGTTGTTTAGAAAAGTGTGGTTGGAATGGAAAAATCCTATAGGGGTCGACCATTGATGATCACCTAGTGACTATTGGTAGTCAGGCATAATCCCTAAAATAGTAACTGTTAAAGGTTAAATGAAACCTTAAATTATTCATTTTCAATTTGACCTATGGAATTTTCTCATTGTTTGTTTTTTGTGAAAACAATAGTGAATTATCTTGTGTTAGTTGAGTGTGACTGAGTGAGTGAGGGTTGACTTAGGTTGGACACTGTGAGGTAGAGAGAGACCAATGTGGGTTAGGGAAAGAGGTGATCTATTAAGGATGTAATTAGGTAGAGGAAAAGTGTGGGGTTAAATGCTGGTAGTGGTATTGAGGGTTCCACCATGATGGAGGATTTGAAATTAGGTAGGGGAAATAATTTAATTTGAAATTGATTTTAATTGTTTTATTTAGGTAGATATACATTGGAAATTGTGGGGTATTTGAGTTTTGGGTATGAAACTGGGTAGTGGGTGGGTAAATTATGAGTAAGAATGAAGGCTAGGGATTTATTTATATTTTTTAGGTATAAATGTAATAGTTATGTTGATTATTTTAGGGGGTTGGTTGGAAATTAGGGTTTGGTCATCGACAATCACCACATAGTAACCATTAATGATCACTATCAACCATTGCCAATCAATAAGATATTATTGAATGGTTAATGTGTAGACCATTGATGGTACACCACCCTAACAATTAGTGGTCAAGGGTTGATCAATGATGATTCCACAAAGAATTGTCAGTGGTCAACACTCGACCATTGATAATTAGTATAAGTCTTGTAAAAGGGGTAGATATAAGGAAAGATAGGGTAAGGCTTGGTTTAGATAGGATTAGGTGAAGGTGAGGTAAATAGTATAAATTAGAAAATGGGTTAAAGATAAGGCTTGGCTTGGTTTAGGTAGGATTAGGTAAGTGTTGAGGTGAAGTAAACTAAGGTATGCATCTAACCTTGAAGGTGAGGTAGTAGTTGCAAATGCAGGAATGAGTGCCTTAGCTCCTAAATGAGGTATGATAGGTGATGATGGACTAAGAGTGGGAGAACATGACAATAATGGGTCTAAGAAGTATGATATTTTATAAGCATGTGCTGAGAGACATGGTAATGTTGGTAGACCTCATCAGGAGATGAGACCTAGCTACCAGTACTTTCTTGTTATCAATAGGATATATTACCATCTTACCAAAAGATATTTATTTGATTTTGAGGCTACTAATATGGTGTGAGCTGATAGAGCATATTAATAACAAGATGTGCATATGGATTAGTTGTTTAGATGGAATTTTTTCATGTTAGGTGACATGCATTTCCATTATGCCCCTATGTATCACATGGATAGGGGAGAGAGATGGCTTGTCATGATGATTATGATTGCCATTACCTACTATGCACTCCCAAATTCTAATAGTGGTAGATTTCCATTTTTATTGTTAGGTGTTCTTGTTGACATAATGATTAATCAGATAGTGTTTGCTTGGGCCCTAGTTTTTCTAGTTTAGATATATCATGAGCTCTAGGGATACAAAGTAAATAGGAGGTATGTAATTAGTGTAAGATTTATTCTACACTATTGGGCATATGAGCACATTAGGGTACTATGACTAGGTGGATTGTTATGGTAGGCATGGGATCAAGGGGACTTTAGAGTGAGATTCATGAGGTGGAGAGGAGATTATACACTAATATCACTAAGGGGAGTATCAAAAGACTTAGAGTGCTACAAAGATATGTTGGAGGCACTAGTGGATGGGGAGGTTATCTGGAGGCTATATACTAGATTCCTAACATGGGCGAGCTATGTTAGATAGACCCTATCACTACAGAGTTACATATGGATATATGGGAGATGAGAAAATGAGGTGGAGATCATCCCATTTGACAAGGTTAGGAGATAGTACAAGCTTGTTCAAGGTGTCTTAGGTGATTTTTTGAGGTACAAGAGAGAGAATGTTGAGGTACCAATTCCTCTTTTAGATCCTAAGGAGATAGAGATTAGCTATGAGGAGATACTAATTATTGAAATTATTGATGATGTAGGGGTTACACCAGATTAAATTTCATGGTTTTAGGCTCATTATGTAGTGGTAGTGTTTGGGGGAGATAGTGTATAGTAGGCTCTCGATGTAGACATAGTGGAGGGGGTAGGGACCAGATAGATGTGGATGCCCTTGATAAATAGGCACTCATCACAGAGAGAGATAAGGTATGGGTGGAAATAGATAAAATATAGAAAGATCTAGAAATGGTGACTATAGAGAGAGATATGGCACAAAGCCAAGTGGCTACCCTTATGCAAGAGAGGGATACAACATGAATGTAGCTAGCCTTGGTGACACAAGAGAGGGATGCCCTAAAATAGGAAGGAAGGTGAGAACCTATGCCTATAAGACCATCAAGGACCATATTTGTGGCTAGGTATGTGGCCATGATTGAGGATATTAGATATTATGAGGCACTAGTATTTAGATAGCTTCTAGATGAGCCTCGATATATTGAGTATAGAGCAACAATTATTAGGGGAGATAATAGTGTAACACTAGGTCAGTGGGCAACATCTATGGGTGTATAGATAGATCTCAGAGATGGGTAGGATCTAGGGAGTAGAGCACCCCTCTACCTTACACTCCTATGAGATGTTTATTTTGATTTACTACATGATTTTGATACCAATCTATGAGACAATGCAATGATATGTATACATTGTTGTGAGACAAGATGTTATAATGATGTATGATTATTTATGACTATGAGCTTATTGATATGATTATGGGTTAAGGATGTTGTTTTATGGTTATGGTTAGTTATTTGATGTTCTTAATGTGATGATGTTGTTTATGATATGATCATGATGTTATGATTATCATTTCTCTTATTAGTAGTGTTGACTAATTTTGCCCACAGGCAAAATCTCGGTCGCCTTCTACACTTGCTATGCATGGCCAGTTAATTTTGGGTTGCAAGGTCCACCTTCAGGGTTCGACAGCTCCATTTCAAAGCATTGGCTCATCGGCCTTGTTCATTGGCATTCATAGTAGCATAAGGTAGAGTCTTCAAACATTCACAAAAGGGGAGAGGAAAAGGCTGGGGCATTTAACACTAAAGCAAAAGAAGGGCAGATGTTTACAAGAACAATGCAGTCGGTGGAAAAATTGCCGCCCACAACACCGGCGGGTAAAAAGAGACCGCCAACACAAGCAATGGGTGGAAAAGTTGCCGTGTGAAGTAGCTGGTGGGGAAAAGAAGGCCATCAACATTGGCTAACGTCGACAAAATTGCTGCACTCGGCAACCTACTCGGCTGACGTCGGCAAAATTGCCGCACTCAACAGCCAAATTGGCCAATGTCAGCAATATTGCTGCGTGCAATCCATGACATTGGGTGGTAAAATCACCACCCACAACATCAAGTGGTAAAAAAGGCCTGCAAAACATAGGAAAAGGCTCACCCAGTTGCCAGAGGAGCAAACCAGCACACAAAATGAGGCAACAAGCATGGTCCCAACAGACTTATGATGTCATCTACAGTGTTTTCTCTCTTCCCAATGAAGACTCAAGCTGCCACTTGCAAGCAAAAGGCCAATGAGAGCTCCTCTTGGCTCTTTCCATATAAATATGTAGACTTGGTCATTTTAATCAGGATCTTCTCCAATTTTGTAAAGAGCACAGCTCTACAAATTTTCCACCTAAATCAATAAAATATAGTCTTTTGCCTCCATCTTGGATAGATTTGCTGTGTATGTCATGAGTATTATTTGTGTTTAGTCATTATCTTTGATGCTTTCACATGTTAATGCCAACAGACTAGTCATCTACAAGGGCCATTCCTGCAACTGAAAGGAGAAGAGCAATATTTGAGAAGGATAGAATAGAGGAAGTTTCTCGTAAGTGTGCATTCCATAACACCTTGGTAAATCTCTATTATGTATTTTCCATTATAGCCTCCCTATTAGTCTTAGCAGCCTAGTTCTTCTGCTAGATGTGTAGAGTATATTTGCATTTTCCTTGATTCTGAGTGTGGATATGGAAGATCAACCTTTATTTTGGTGTATCACCTCTTTAGTGTAGGCAGTTTGTTTTCATGCATTTCTTCCCCCTTTTCATCCCCCCTGGTATATAGCTGTATATCCATTATTTTTGCATTACCTAAAACAAACAAGATACATCAGAGGGAACTAGCCCATACCTAGAGACTCTCCTCTCCTGCTTTGCCATCCCACAGGCAAGAGAGGGGTTTCTATGTTGCGGGGAGAAGGCAGGAACCTATTTTCCTGCCACTGGGTACAATCTCCAGCATCAATAGTTTTGGCACGCCCGGTGGGACTATATTTTTCAACGCAGTAAAGTTTAAGATTGATGCTGGTCCTGACACAGTCGATTCAAGTTTTCAGCATCTGGCGACTCCAAGTTAAATCTGCTGGTTAAGCAGCCTAGTGCCTTCAAAAATCATCCATTTCTTGTATGTATACTTCTTTTGCACAAAATCATGGGTTTTGTTTTCCTTCATATAATTTGGATCAGACTCAAAATATTCAGAGAATCCCCTCAAGTAGCTCTCCTAGTTGCTCTGCAACTATAAGGGAGGTGGCGTTGGAATTTGAGAGCTAGACAATGGAAATCGACAGGTTGGAAGAGCAGTACAAATATCAGTAGGAGCTGATGTATGAAGAGGAGAACTTGTTTAAGCAAGCGTAGGCCATACAATCCATGAAGGAAGAGGCACCAAAATGGAGAAATCCATCTTTTCAAGGCAGCCAGCCTTGCATGCCCCCTCCTACCTTGAAGAAAACCCCCTCTTTTGCACCAAATCTATTTTATTAAATTGCACTTGCTCACTCCAACTCATCAAATACAGCTGCTCCCAATCCTGTGCACCTAGCTTTCCAACACCAAATGGCATCAGAGCAACCTCCCATGGAGATCAATCTTTTCAACTCCTTAGATCAGGAATCTTCCATTGAGAATAGTACAACCAGCCATCATGTCCCTCTTATAATGACTCCTCCAATGCACCAACAGTGTTTTCCTTGCATTCCTCAGCCTCCCCAAGTTTTCCAGCATGATGTGCAAATTCTGAGTTGGAGGAAGGAATGCCAAGGACTAGCTAAGAGCTTTGAGGAGGATCATGCTGGTGACCTCCAAGAAAGACTCTTTCAGGAAAACCTAGCCAGAAAAATTGAAGATTTAGAGGCTAGGATGAAGCTGCTCTTTGAAAGAGAGGGAAAATTTACAGACCTTGTGGAAGAACCTCAGGACCTTGTGGAAAACAAAGTTGTTGCCTTTTCACAGGGGCAGAATTCAAATTTTGAAATCCTGAATTGGGGGAAATTAGTGAAATCATGGGGTAGAATAGAAGGAGAAAAGCAAGGTTTTTTTCAGAACCTTGAAGAAGCTAAAGTTTCCCCTACCTATGATAACACTGAAGACCTCTAGGAGAAGCTTTTCCAAGAAGATCTGAGTAGGAGAATTGCAGAGTTGGAGTCTAGAGAGAGTTTCCTCAGCCAATGTGTGGTGCATGGTTCAGACCAAATAACACATTCCATGCCTGAACACACCCCATCTACACATTTCCAAGAGAATTATCAGGTTGTGCCTGATATTAATGAAGTATTGATCAAGTGGAGGGAGGAGAATCATTCGATTCTAGCTCAAGGGCTGCCCCCTCTCCCACATGTTTTCTCCACTTTGTCCCTTCTCAAAGAAGAACCTGTTTTGCAAGAAGCAGGTGAGAAATAAATTAAATTATCTACAAGTCTTCAGGAGGTTGTCATGAGCAACAACGAAGAAGAAATCATCATTTATGCTCCTTGTGAAGACCTTATCAGCAGTGGAGAAGATGCAGGGCTTGTGTATATGCGGATGTTCCAGCAATTTGAAGAGGAACAAATGCATGGTAAGCTCTCTTCTCCTCTGTTTGATGAAATTCCTTGCTATTTTGATGAGGATGACTACATTGAAGAGCCTGAGTTAGAGGAAGATCAAGAGAATATTTTTGAAAATTTAGAAATCTTGATTAGCAAAGAGGAAAAGGAGAAGTCTGTCTTCTTGGAGGAATGCCTTGAGGAAGAGAGTTTTAAATAGCGAAGTGATGTTCTATGGGGCGAGCAGTCATTTTGTGAGCCCATTTCAGACATCACCACAATCAACTTTCTTCAAGAAGGCCAAGAAGAAGTAGAGGACAAGTCTGTCAGAGTTTTCAGTGAGACAGAAGGAAACAAGTCAGGCCATGATACATTGCAGAAGGAATGTGTAGATCAGAAGGCTTACGGTGATAAGCCGGCAGCAATTGATTTATTGGTAAGGAGCACCACTATCAAATACCAACATTTAACAGGCCTCTAGGGACAATCAAAATATGTATATATTAGAGGCATGTTTGATTTTGATCCACTCAATTTCCAGCCAACTCAGGTGACAGGCAGGAAGAGTAAGTCACCAAATCTCGTCCTCTTCCAGCTACTTGCCTGCCATGATAAGTCTTCTCACCAGGAAGGGGACTTAAGATATTTTCCTTTTGATCTAGGAGGGATGCAAAGATTCCTGGTTAGCTATAAATAATAGTTTGCTTCAGTTGTTTGTCTTATTTTCCCTAAGTGCAGTTACACAGGTAGTTATTTTTAGCCTTGTGTGTTTCCCTTCATTTGTGGAGGTAAATTCTGTGTATTTGATTCTAGGATTATCAAAGCTATTGTGAACTCTCTTCAAATTTACCATCTGACTCTGCACCCAACAGATATTTAGAGGCAACTAGATTCTAAGCATAGCAGGCATGCTTCCCCTGTGAGTCACCAATTTGTTGACCAATTTTGCCCACAGGCAAAATCTCGGTCGCCTTCTGCACTTGCTTTGCATGGTTAGTTAATTTTGGGTTGCAAGGTCCACCTTTAGGGTTCAACAGCTCCATTTCAAAGCATTGGCTCATTGGACTCATTCATTGGCATTCACGGTAGCATAAGGCAGAGTCTTCAAACATTCACAAAAGGGGAGAGGAAAAGGCCAGGGCATTTAACACTAAAGCAAAAGAAGGGTAGACGTTTACAAGAACAATGCAGTCGGCGGTAAAATTACCACCCACAACACCGGTGGGTAAAAAGAGATTGCTAACACAAGCAATGGGTGGAAAAATTTCCACATGAAGTAGCTGGCAAAGAAAAGAAGGCCATCAACATCGGTCGATGTTGGCAAAACTACCGCGCTCAACAGCCTACTCGGCTGACATCGGTAAAATTACCACGCTCGACAGCCAAATCAATTGACGTCGGCAATATTACTACGTGCAATCCATGACATTGGGCGGTAAAATTGCCACCCATAACATCAGGCGGCAAAAAAGGCTTGCAAAACATAGGAAAAGGCCCGCCCAGCCACTAGAGGAGCAAACTAGCACATAAAACGAGGTAGCAAGCATGGTCCCAACAGACTTATGACATCATCTACAGTGTTTTCTCTCTTCCCAATGAAGACTCAAGCTGCCACTTGTAATCAAAAGGCCAATGAGAGCTCCTCTTGGCTCTTTCCATATAAATATGTAGACTTGGTCATTTTAATCAGGGTCTTCTCCAATTTTGTAAAGAGCACAGCTCTACAAATTTTCTACCTAAATCAATAAAATACAGTGTTTTGCCTCTATCTTGGATAGATTTGTTGTGTATGTCATGAGTATTATTTGTGTTTATTCATTATCTTCGATGCTTTCATAGGTTAATGCCAACAGACCAATCATCTACAAGGGCCATTCCTGCAGCTGAAAGGAGAAGAGCAATATTTGAGAAGGACAGAATAGAGGAAGTTGCTCGTAAGTGTGCATTCCATAGCACCTTGGTAAACCTCTGTTATGTATTTTCCATTATAGCCTCCCTGTTAGTCTTAGCAGCCTGGTTCTTCTGCCAGATGTGTAGAGTATATTTGCATTTTCCTTGATTCTGAGTGTGGATGTGGAAGGTCAACCTTTATTTTGGTGTATCACCTCTTTAGTGTAGGCAATTTGTTTTCATGCATTTCTTCCCCCTTTTCATCCCCCCAGTATATAGTTGTATATCCATTATTTTTGCATTACCTGAAACAAACAAGATACATCAGAGGGAACTAGCCCATACCTAGAGACTCTCCTCTCCTACTTCGCCATCCCACAGGCGAGAGAGGGGTTTCCATGTTGCGGGGAGAAGGCAAGAACCTGTTTTCCTGCCACTGGGTGTAATCTCCAGCGTCAACAAGTAGATACATGCTTAATTAGATGTTATAAATGTGGGTATTAATGAATCTATGCTTCTTTATCTAGATAGACATGTGATGGACAACATATGTGATGAATCATTGGTTTATAAATGGTTATAAATGTGATAAATGATGGTGATTAATGACATGTGACTATTTATGTAGATAGATTAGATGACTTTTGATATATGAAGTGGTTAATTTATTAAAATGTGTTTATTGTTAAAAAACTTAAATAAATAAGGTAGAACCAAATCATGAAATAAAACATAAAATGTTTTAGATTGAGGTAAAAACAGGTTTTGAAGGGGCCCCGAAACCCTGTTACAAAGAGTAAAAGAAAGAACGTCTAAGTCCATAGGCAACACCTAAAAAACACTACAAGGAAGTAGAAAAAATAGGTTTTAAATGGACCTGAAACCAACAGAGACGCATCCAGTCAAAACCCAAAAATAGAAAACTGGTAGCACAACATACAAAAGATAACAAAAAGAAAACAAATATCAGTACCAATTTCTAAACCAACAAGAAGGACCAGATTATTCATCCAGTTCCAGTATCAAGTTCATGGCTTCTTTTCCTTTCAAAGCAGTTTCCTGGGTGGTAGCCTCCAGCAAAGCTCCTTTTTGTGTATCTTTCTTTCTAGAGCTTTGCCTCATCCTTTTGCTGGGACCCTCTAGTGCTTTGGTCTCCTCATTGGCTCGTTTACCTATATTGATAGCAGCTGCACAAATGTTGGACGTTACTTCCTCCATTTTCATTCTGTTGTCCTTTATTAGTTCCTAGAGGTTGTTTTCATAGGCTTTGAGCTTGACAGGGATCTCGCTTAACTAATTTTTCATGTTGTTTACTTTGTTCCAAGCAGCTTTCAGAGAATCTTCCAAAGTTTCCGCTTTTCTCTTGAGATCAATGATCTCCCTACACATCCAGGAATCAAATTGGGAAGAAGACTCCGCTTTACAATTAACCCAGGTCATAGGTGTGTGTGTTTCATCATTCTGATTCTTCCCTCTCCAATCCTCAGACTTTTTATTGGGGCTATTCCTGGCTTCTTCAAAGAAATCTTCTCGACTCTTTTGTTCCCACTCTTTGATTCCAGTTTGAATTTCCATATCCATATTTTGAATATCATCCTGGACGGAAATTTCCTTTTCATTCTTAGAAGTTGGGTCCTCAATAGGATCTTCCTGGACAAATTCATCCTCTGACACTTTCTAGTTTTCCTCCATCTCTACAGTTTTGATAGCAGAATCCTCCTCTATATTGACATTATCTTTTTCAATTTGCTCAGAACCTTCTTCATCATTACTAGAGTTGGTATCCCAGCTCTCAGTTCCTTCTTCTTCCTCCAGTTTTTCCTCCTCGGGTTCTTCAATTCTCTCCCATCCCCTTTCTTCTTCTATAATCTGCTTATTAGGACTAGGGGTCTTAATTTTGCCTCTCCTGATTACATTTTCATTCTTTTTATTTCTTGGCAACTTATTTTTCCCCTGTTTGGGATACTTAACCAGTGCCCTATTCTTGCAGTAGCCTTCAATAAGAAGAATAAGGCCTTCGTGAAGAATAGGGCGCATATCCTTTTTCCTATGACCATATAAACTTTGGATCAGGGAGTAGCGAAGATAGAAGGGAAAAGACAAGCTAACCTTATGCCTGAAGTGGTTGAGGAAGCCAAATGGAACTTGTGCACTCGTTTGCTTCTTCTGTCCAGGATGAAGTACTCCCTTATTCAGCTTAGGACATCCCTCCATATCCCTTTAATCTGGTCCAGCTCATAGAAATCCCCATTTTTGACCAGCTTCTGCTCCTCCTCATCCGTTCTGGGGAACTTACAAAAGGCCTCATTTGAAATGCTGGTCTGCTTGGAAAATTTGAGTCCATCCATTGGCAACCCTGTAACCTCAGCTATAAAATCCTCTGTTAAGTTTACTGTGATACCATGCAAGGTGACCCTGTCATCAGACCAATTTTTGAAAAAGGCCATCGTGATATGCAGTTTAGAACCATGGGGTCTTTCCATGTAGCTCGCAACTTTTCCTTTCTGCAGAATTCTCTAGACTTGATGTTTCTCTCTCCATTCTACACAGCTCTTGGGTTCCTATTTACGGGGTTCTCCCTTCCTTTCATGTGCCATACTCATTTTCTTTGAATCCCAATTACTGTGGATTTTGCCCTGAATCCTCCTGCTGTCAAGTTGATTGGGACATTGACTTTGTTTGTGCCTTTTCAGGATCTGCTTCTCCCTCTTGAGGACCTTACTCTTTAATAATTGAATTCCTTTCCCCGTGCTGCCACTCCTCCTACTCATTATGTTTTTATTACACTCCAATCTTACCTTCTTTCACATGTGTGGCATCATGAAGAATGAGCACCCTTAAATCCACGTTCCTTTCTAAGGTTTCATCCCACCTCAATTTTTGACCTTCCCAGACAGCACAATTAGCAAGCCAATCTGTAACACCATTGGCTTCACGAAAGGTGTGGGTGATTTTAATATCTTCAAATTTTTTCAAAAGTATTTTCATCTCCTTTACCTTATCCTCTATGGTCCAAGACGTAGTATTCTTATTATTAAGAATATTAATAACATTCAGAGAGTCCCCTTCAAGCCACAATTTAGGATATCCCGAGTCCACAGCTAATTTAAGGGTCTGGAGGGCAGCTGTAGCTTCAGCAATGTGGCAATTAGATATACCAATGGGGATTGCGATAGCATCAATAACCATACCCATATGGTTTCTCAATACACCACCACAACCAGCATTCCCCGGGTTCCCTTTGGCAGCACCGTCAAAGTTACCTTTAATCCAACCTTGAGGTGGAACATTCCAGGTAACACCTGATCTAGGATTATCAGGTTTACCAAGAAGAATATCCATCCTCAGGGGATTATCCACATTGAAATTAGATCTTAGATTTTTTTGAGAAGAAAAATTTTCCTTTAGAGCTCTAATGATGTTCTGTCCTACCACCCATCCAGGGAGCTCTTTGTTTCTGAATATTCGGTTATTTATTTCTTTCCATATTCCCCACCAGGTATGGGGAAGAGTAATTTTCCATAAGAAGAGAACTTCAGGATTCTTTGAAGGGCAATACCAGCTTTTGAGAGAAAGTTCTACATTTTTGTGGTGAATCCATGTAATGCCCCACAGATTGAGAACCTCCTTCCAAACAAGCTGAGTGAAGGAACAATTCACGATCAGATGATCTCTATCTTCAAGGTCTTTCTTACACAGAATACACCTGTTAACAATATTGATTATGCGTTTCTATAAATTATCCAGAGTCAAAATTTTTTTTTGGAGAAGGGTCCAGAAAAAGAACTTGATTTTAGGAATGAGCCCCTTAATCCAGGCTCTTGTCCATAACGGTTTTCTACCATTTCCCTTAGAGATGAAAATGGAAGAGACTTTAAACTGTCCACTTGGCTCATGGTACCAAACAATTTTATCTTCTTGATTAGGATATAGAGATATAACATTTAGGGATAATTGAATATCCTTGAGATCTTGATCATAGTCAGTGAGGTTTACCCAAGTGTTGTTCTGACAGTATTGATTAACCGTTATGCCCACTCTTTGCTTACATCTTTCTATACATCTTTATCTTGGATTTCTTCCTGTAAAGGTTTACCTCTTAACCAAATATCTTCCCAGAATTTCACCTTTTTACCATTGCCTATTTTCCAAGAACTTCCTTCTTCAAGAACATGTTTTGTTCCCTAGACTACCCCCCAAATAGCAGAAGGATGAGAAATATCCAGAGTAGTAAAGAAGTCATGAAGTGACTGTGCCTTAAATAAGTACTTATGCTTCCAAATTTTACTCCATTCTTTATTTTCCTGATAGACCCTCCATCCCTGTTTAGCTAAAAGGGCAATGTTCATACTTCTTATTTTCCTTATACCAAGTCCACCATCCTTGACCGGTTTACAAATGTTATCCCATGCAATAAGAGGCATTCTCCTTTTCTCCTCAGAACCAGACCAAAGAAATTTTCTTTGAATTTTTTCAATTGCTTCTGCAAATTTAGTGGGGATTTTGAAAAGACTCAAAGCATACGTAGGTATGCTTTGAAGACTAGATTTGAGGAGAGTAAGCTTTCCTCCTTGGCTAAGAAGACAACCTTTCCATACCACTAACTTCTTACTAAATTTGTTGATAAGTCCTTCCCAAAAAGCTTCAGGGGCTTTCGACCCAAAAGGGAGACCAAGGTATATGGAAGGAAAAGAACCTATGGAGCAATCAAGGATTCTTGCAATTTTGTTCTGTCTATAATCAGGGGTATTAGTAAAGAAAACTACACTTTTATTCCAATTTATCAGCTGTCCTGAGGCAGAGGTATACAGATTAATTGCTTCCTTTAGAATTCTTGCTTCAGTTACTTCAGACTGTCCCATGAAAATAGTATCATCCACAAATTGACCATGGGAGCAAGTTAAAGGATGTGAAGAGGGTCTCAGACCTTTAAATAGGCCTCTATGAACTAAGTCCCCAAGGTATCACCCCATACTATCTGCCATGATAATAAATAGAATAGGGGATATAGGATCCCCTTGTCTTAATCCCCTAGACGGATTGAAAAAATGAGACGAGCTCCCATTTACCAGCACGGCTATAGAAGTAGTAGATATCAACTATTTGATAATATCAACCACTCTTTGTTCAAAGCCAAAGGCAATAAGGCTTTTAGAAAGGAATAGCCAATCCACCCTGTCGTATGCTTTTGCTATGTCCACTTTCATTAAGAACCCCTCAGTGTTGGATTTGAGCAGTGAATGAATATTCTCATGCACCGTTATAATTGAGTTGAGGATTTGTCTGCCAGGAATGAAACCATTTTGCTGATCAGCTATTATCAAAGGGATCACTTGGATTAGTCTGGTCATAAGAACTTTGGAAATTATCTTATAAAGAGAGTTGCACAAACTTATCGGCCTAAACTGATCAGGGCTATCCGCACCTACTTTCTTCAGAATAAGGCACAAAAAAGTGGCATTAATTTCCTTCAGCATCTGTTTAGCTCCAAAAAACTCCTTCACCACATTACTGACATCCTTTCCTATAAGTTTCCAGAGCTTTTGAAAAAAGAACATGGGGAAACCATCTGGTCCAGGTGCTTTTTCTCCTCCAAGAGATCTTACAGCTTTGAAGATTTCCTCCTCCTTAGGTATAGAACATAACATATTATTCTGCTCCTCCGAGATCAAAGGAGGAATCACTCGTAGATATCAGCCTAACTTTTCAAGTTGATGTTTCAATCTGCCTTCATCAGGGAGGAGAAAAATGAAATCATTTCCTCCTTAATTTCCTTTTCCTCTGTTATCTTCTGATCTCCTTTTTTCAAATGATGAATATGTGTTTTCGCTCTGTGTTTCAAAGTGGAAAGATGGAAAAACTTAGTATTTTTATCTCCTTCTTTCAATAATTGCACCCTTGATCTTTGTCTCCAATAGATTTCCTCAGTTATTATGTCTTGGTACTGTACCAATTGTTCACTTTCTTCTCTTTGGGATTCTGAAGTATATCCATATTGCTGGATTTTTTCCTGTATTCTTTTGATATTCTCCTTGATGGTCTTCTTTTCCACAAAAATGTTTCCAAAATAGTCCTTATTCCATTTCTTAACTTCCTTTTTAACATTTTTGAGTTTGGATACAACTTGGAAGAGAGCTGATCCCTCTATAGAGATATTCCACCACTCTTTTATTTTGCCTTCAAACTATGGATGCTGCAGCCACATCTTTTCAAATCTGAATGGATGATTTTTTTTTGGTTTAATTTTTCCACTGAGAATAAAAGAGGGAAATGATCTGAGCCTATTCTGTGGCGTGCTTCCAGCTTACAGGTATAGTCTTTTATCCAGTCTGGGGAGATGAGAGCCCTATCAAGCTTGGCCTGTATACATTCCTTGTTCAGTCTCTTGTTGCTCCAGGTATACTGAATTCCTTGCAACTCCACATCCATTAAACCTTCTTTGCTTATAAACTCCATGAGATCAATTCTCCCTTCCATTTGAATAGTATTACCACCCATTTTCTCATAATCATAGAGAGGGATGTTAAAGTCTCTCATTATAATCCATCGCCCACAGTGATCTTTGCTTCTGAGTTTTGAGAGAATTTCCCATATATTTTTCCTTTCATTCCTGATATTAGGAGCATAAATATTTACAACATACCAACTTTCCTTTTGGTCAGCATTAGTTAATTTGACCGCCAAATTTTTTTTACTTTCCATCAAAATAGAACCAGCAAAGAGATTTTTTTTCCATAATATCACTGTACCTCCCGATGCGCCTTCAGAACTACTAGCTTTAAAGGTGTAATTTTTAAAGTCTTTGATCTGTTCAGCTTTCTCCTTACTCATTTTAGTTTCTTGAAGCAGAAGGAGGTCTAGCTTTTGCTCTCTAACAAAATTCCTAACTAGATCTACTTTAAGAAGACTATTTAGTCCCCTAATATTCCAATTAAGAATCCTCATTTATTTTTATTGCTGTGGATATATTGCCCCATAGTTTTCTGCTTTCCATCTGCTATATTGAGCTTACTTTCCAATTCTCTATTCTTCTTTGCAGATTTTTTCCCAGGTTTATCTAAAAATCCTACATCCAATTTTAATTTGGCTTGTTTTTCAGATCCTTTTCCTCCTTTACTCCTTAGAGAACTATTAGCTTTCGCACCACCATTTCTTGTCGTAATGTGGTTAGAATTGTTCTTTATCTCTCCTTTGATCTTTTGGTTTTTAGAGTTTTTTCCACCTTCTACCATTTCTTCTACCTTGAGGACCTCTTTAGCTGGAGTAATAATTTCGACCATTGGTTCCTCCTGATTTTCCCCAAACTGATCTTCACACAAATCATCCTCTTCTTCTTCTATATTGTTTCTTCCTTCAGGTTCTACTTCTCCTTCCTATAATTCTTCATTATCATGCACCTTTGAAACTTGAATTTCTATACTTTGAGTGTTCTGAATAGGGACATTAACCTCTTCTTCAGATAGAAGATCTGATTCTTTGTCCTCTATTCCCTTCCTCTTCTCTTCCATCAGGACATTAGAAATCTTTAAAAGGAGGTCTGTTATTCCTGTTACATTAGGGTCATCTGCTTCTATTGAAATAGTGAAAATAACCTTATCTGTGTGTTGGTCAACTAAGGCCTCTTGAGGCTTCCTTATCTTTCGATAGTCTTCTTTAACCTTCCATATTTTCTTTTGTTGGATCTTAATATTTTTTCCTACCTGAATTTTTTTTGAAAAGGATCTTCCCCTATTGGGGCAACTCTTAGCCCAATGCCCCTGCTTCTTACACACAAAAAAAGAGTTTGGCAGATCTTCAAAAACAATCACTTGGGTTTTCTTTCCAAGCTTGGAGATAAGATCCACTTTTTTGGGAAGGTGGTTTAGGTCTGCCACTTTAACATAGATTCTAACACTTTGGAGTTTAGTTCTTGAAGCCGTGGCATTATCCACAGCCACTAACTCACCAAAAGAACTAGCTATTCCATTGAAGATGTCCTCATGCCAGAATTCTAGTGGGAGCCCAGGTAGTTTAGCCCAAATAGGGGTAGTTAAGAAAAATGAATCTGATAAATCCATATCTGGTTCCCATTTCTTGATAGTAAGAGTGCTTCTTCCAAATGACCAAGGTCCTTCACTCGGGATCTTATTCAGATCTTCTTCACAATTAAAGATAAAACATAAAATGTTGTTTAATGAATTGTATTGGATTAGATGAAGGTGAATTAATCTTAAAACATATAGAGTGAGTTTGGACAACAAAACTAGATGTGGAAAAGAAAAGAAAGATAAAATAATGAAAAGAAAATTGTCTTAGTGAGTGAATCAACAAATAGGTTTGATAAAATAAGAAGGAGACATAATGATATTTCATTGGCGAGGACCAAAAAAAATGAATCTAAGATCAGCTTATGAACAAAATCCCTTCACATGCTTAGCACAAGTATTCATTAATTGGTAAAAAAAAGTTTCTTTATCACATAGTGTCAAATATGCTCAAAGTCCCTTGTTTAATAGAGGGTATAAAAGGGAGATGGATGATAAAGGAACCTTCATGTGAGGTTATAATGTCTCTTCTGTAGGCTATCAAATATCTATTATAAATAATACTATGTCATAAATGGTGTATATTGATCGATATGAGAAGTCTACTTATGAAAGCCAATTACAGTTTCCAAATAATAGGTCTTTTGATATTTTTTTATTACTTTGAGAGGTTGGGGAAGCTAATCGATGTGAGAATATTCCAATAAATTGATTTCTTTTGAAAACAAATTTTACTTATCCATCCTTCAAGGGAATGGTCTAAAATTTTTAAGACTTGTTTCATGCTTTGTGATAGTTGTTCTTCAAGAGAGCAGTCTACCTTATATTGAGCAATTTTGATTGGTTTTTGTAGTTGTCCTTCAAGGGAGTAGTCTGATAATGCTAGAGATGACCCATAGGATAGATGAATGTTAATGTTTTTTCTTTTGACATAGAATTGATTATATAGGCTAAAAGGCTTACCTTTATGAAGGCAAAACTAAAGCATAAAAAGGTTAAAATAGAGGGTGAGAGGATTCTTTGAGAGAAAACAACCATGGGATTCCATATTATTAGAGATAAAAAGTATTCATGAGAATCATGGCATGGGTATATCTATGGTACCCATATTTAGGATCAAGGCTACAACTATGACCAAAAACCACATTATTCTATGCTTTAATCGATAGTCCTCAAGGTGAGGTGATGAAGGTGAAAATATTGTAAAACAAGGGATAAGCTTAAGTTAGATAGTAGGTGAGTTTGATATTATTTTTAAAAATAAAGGATGTAGATGTGAAGCATTGAGATGCTTAGGTTATGATTTCCCTTAAAGAGAGGATAAATGGTAAGCTCTTGATCCATACTTATGTATAATGATATAAGGTCCAAGCCAATTGAAACCAAACTTACGCCAATTTATTTTCTCCATATTGGTTACATGTTGATTCTCCTTTAAGATGAGGTCTCCAATATTGAATTCTCATTCTCACAGGTGTTTTTTATAATCACATTTTATTCATTCTTGATAGACACAAATATAGTTAAGCATGGCCAAATGACGCTCATCAAGTAGCTCAAGCTGGGCTAGATGTTCCTGACAATAATAACCCTTTGAAATGATATCCTATAGGGATATGTGAAGATAAGGGATTTGGAATTTGAGAGGTAAGATAGCCTATGCTCCAAAAATAAGAGAGAAAGGGGTAGCACCCATAGGGGTTTGAATGCTAGTATAGTATTGACCATAAGGCGAAAAGGATGTGTAAATTTCAATCCTGATTGAAAGCATTAACCATTTTAGTTAGCATGTTATTAATGGTTTTGTTAGAAAATTTAGCCTATCCATTATATTGTGGATGATAGGGAGAGGGGAAACTCAAATTAATGCCAAATTCATCACAAAGACCTTGAACTTTTTTATTCTTAAAAGATTTACAATTATTGGTGATTATCTTATGAGGAAAATTGAAATGACATATAATGTGTTGGTTAATAAAATTGATAATGTTTTTGACTTTGGTTGAGATGAGAGGAGTAGCTTCCACCTATTTCATGAAATATTCTATTGGAGTGATGTAGAATGATGTTGCTACAAAGAATGGGGGTTAATTTCACCAATAAGATCTAGTCTTCATAATGAGAAGAGCCATAAATACTTGTATACTTAGATGCTATAACTAGGTACATGATGTAAATTAGCATATTGTTGAAATTTAACACACTTATTCACATAATCATGATAGTCCTAGTTAAGGGTGGGCCAATAGTAGTCAAGACCGAGTATACATTTAGCAACAACTAGACCAATAAAGTGTCCTCCACAAATCCCATCATGCATTTCCCTAATAGCATGAGAGGATTCATGTTTACATAGGAAATTGAAGAGGAAACCATCAAATCTATGTTTATAGATAATTCCCCCTAGTATGTTATATCATGAGGTGCTCTATATAAATGATTTTAGGCCATTCCTAGAAATATTAGAGGGAATGATGTTTAGGTTGAGATAGTTAAAGATTTGTTTATACCAAAGGTCAAGTTTAGTATCTTCCACATTGAAGATAGAAGGAGGGTTTGATGTGGTATAATAAGTCAAATTAAGATGATGGATAATGATAAATATTTTAGAGTTAGAAGGTATAGATGGGAACTGGAAAGTAAGGGAATCCATTGTATCGATGAACTTGTTCATAGATCATAAAGTGGCTTAGATAAGGTAATGTTCAAATGATATTAAGAGTACATTGACTAGCTATTTATACTATTATAAGACATCATTTTTACATTGATAATATCCATTGATTTGATTTACCATGAGTTGGGAGTCATAAAAAACACTAATTATCTTGACTCCAAAGGATAAAGTAGTTTGGAGACCTATCACTAGGGCTTCATACTTAGCCATGTTTTTAGTATAATCAAAATCAATATTGAAATATAAAGGAAGGGTTTAGCCATAAATGGGTATGATAATGATACCATCACCCCCACCATGTTGATACTTAGATCCATTAAAGTACATGGTCATTTGATAGGTGAGGTTATCTTGAGAAAGAGTCATGATGGACTCATTGAAAAACTCAAAAAGATAAGGTTGGTTGTCCACTAAAGGTGCTTCAGCCAATTGGTTGATAATGACTTTCCATTTAATTGACTTCTATAAATTTATCTTTGATCATGATCTACTTAGCCATATATTGGTTTTGGTATGACTTGGAGTGTATATACTTGAGTGTGTTGGTGTTGGTTATTTTTGACCAATTTTTAACCCTATAGGTCAAAATTGGGCACCACTATATGAAAATTTGGGCTTTAGATATTTTAGGGATAAGTATCAAGTCATAGAGTGATCTCAGGTTTATTCAACATAATATGAATTATATTAGCATTGATCATTTTGTTGTCTAGGTCCTTTTACTTTCTTTGAGTCATGTTAACAGGTTTGAGAAGAGTTTAAAGAACATTTTCAAAGTGCTAGATCTTGCATATGTAGTAGTTGTAGAGGAAGCTAATATTGTGTTGTTCATCTTGGTTCAAAGTTCTTATGTACTAAGTTTGAGGTCCTTCACCAAAGCACAAGAAAAGTTATTCATGTTCAAAGACTTGCTTTGAAAACATTTTTGGACATAGTAATTTGAGCTTGATCATTCACTTTAGGTCTATCTTTATTTTCAACTTCAGGTTTCCATAACCACAAGACTTTGGGTTTTCCTATTATGCAAATTTCATTCAGAGGAGGTGTTCCACTCAAAACCCATGGCAAAAAGTGTAAGGTTTCTTTATTTCAACAATAATTATTTTGGGGTTTTCTATTTCAGGGTCAAGAATTATTTCAAACATTTTATCTAAAAAAATTTCCCCAAAAGATATATCTTAAAGCTAAAGGTTTCATTTGAAACTTTTTCAAAGGGCACCTCCATCTTTTTGAAAAGGTCATTTTCAAATTTTTTGAAGGGACATTTTAAAAAAGCTAAAAGTTAATTTACAAAAAAATTTAAGGGTATTTCCACAAGAAGGTGGACCAAAAAAAAGTTTCAAAAAGTGCATTCCAATATTTCCAAAGAGTATTTTTCAAGCAGGGTGCCCTATTCAAAAGCTTGAAGGAGAAGACCCAATGCAAAGAGATGAATGAATTCTCTTGGGAGGAAATGCCAAAATAAATTCTTGAAGGATTTTCTTCAAGAAAAAGGCCTGAAGGAATTTATTTAGGAAAATTATCCTTAGAAATTGTCAAAAGCAAAAATCCTGAAGGAATTCTTTTGGGAAAATTTGTGAAGACAAATCTTCTTGAAGGACACCTCTAAAGCCAGGTGCCCAAAATACTTCTATAAAGTATATATGGCAAGTAAAAGTGTCCCATGAATTAATTTAGAGGGAAATTTCCATGATTCAGAGGGCACTTCCCATAGTTAAAGAACACTTGGCAAAATTCCAAAAGAAACTTCAGTCTGAGGGAATGTTCTAAATGAATCACGAAGGTGATGGCCAAACAAATGTCAATTTAAAACTAAAAAAATAGCCATTGGAGTCAAAAACACTTGGTAGTATATTGAGGAAAAATATAGAGGTAAAAAATGGAAATATCCTAAGCTTCTGGTATAGATAAAACAAGTGAAAAATAGACATGTTGATGATTCAAGTTGTTGCTAGTAACTGACCCAAATCAAGAAGCTTTCATGAAATTAACAAACACAGGTGTGTAGAGGATAGATAGCAATTAGAAAGAGAATTTTATAACTATCTCCATGAGTTCCATTTACTTTGAACAATGTTATGTGTTGACTCTCCTATTTTTGGTTTCAAACATTCATGGATGGTCTTTGATGGAGGTAGTTTCTTATGCCAAATCTGAAGGTTTTATGCCACTTTTCAATATTCTTATGACTTTTTTCAAACAATTAGATATCCTAACATGGTATGACTCATCTCACCCCTATTTAATATGTAATTTTAACTGATATCCTCAAGGTTACATATGTCTGAGTGACCTTTGGACTTCCTTTGCTTGATTTTTCTCTCAAAGCTATAAATATGCATTCTTTTGGCTATTTGAGCATCCTTGAATAGTTATTGGGAAAACTCTAGCCATATTTTTACTTGAATAAATATTTAAGAAATATACAAGTGTTATTTCCACTCATATGTTATAATATTGATTAATGACTTGAATCTTGTTGGTCTAGTCTAGTGAAAGATTGTCTTTTCTAGCTTGTACTCTTGATGTCTACCAATTTTTAGAAAGGAGATTCTTGTAGGTCTCTAATAGTATTATTTTCTAAGTGTAGAGATATCATATAAGTGGTACATTATTTTATCCCTCTTTGGAATCATTCATTCCCTTCTTAAGAATCATATACCTTCTTGAATCTAACATATGAGACATTGATGTAGTAATGAATCCTAAGTTATGAATCTTATGTGAGAAACACTTTGTTTGTTATTAAGTAGTGGTTTCAGTGAATTGAGAGAACATTATACATTGGTGCATCCTCAATTGGTTTCTTAGTTTTTATCCTTAACCCTTTTTATACACAAATTGTTAAGTTAGAGAGAGAGAGAGCTTTAAAGGTGCATCAAGGGGATTTATCCCCTTATCTAGAGATTCTTCTTAGTGAAATTGTTACCCACAACAAGAGAGATGTTTCCATTATTACACTTGGATGAGGAGAGATAATCATCTCCTCAAGGGTGTGAATCCAAGTGACAATAATTTTTGGCATGGCTGATGGGATTTCTAAGTCCTAGAAGATTGTTCAAGATTATTACTTGTCTTGGCATATTTGAAGTGAAAGAAGCATATACATTTATTACCTCATGATTCCATTAAAGAATTCAAGTCTTTGGTTGATGATCAATCTTATTTTCCATGCCAAAGGTGATAACTAGATCTGTTGTTGAAGAGACACCTTTTGAATTTGTACAACTACCTCCATTTTCCACCAAAAGGTTTAGGTTTGATAACACTCATCCTTATAAAAGAGATTTTGTGTTTAAATATTATAAGTTTGTGTTAAATTCCATTCCTAACATCCATAGTGATCATTCTAATATGGCTAGAAGACAACCTTTGTGCCTTTGACTGGGGCATCTCTCTTGTATCTTTCCTAATATGGTCAAATTCTAGGAGTATCCCTCAAAAGTGTCCCATATTTTAGTGGGGATGGTCCTATTACTACCATTAAGCACATTAGGAATATAGAAAACTTTTTTAATATCCACAACATCACCCAAGAAAATGTAGCTATTAGGTTGTTAGCCTTGTCTTTTAAAGGAAAAGTTTTGGATTGGTATGGGACCCTACCTATAAATTCTATTGGCTCATGGGATGAGTTGGGGGATGTATTGACTAATAGGTTTGGAGAAAAGAGTGATCACCTATCTCTAGCTAAGTAATTGACCACAATAAAGAGGGAACCTCATGAATTCATGCAAGATGTTAATACTTATCCAAAAAACATGGGATAGGATCCCAGCTCTTGTGAGGCCTACACCAAACTATGCTTATTTGTATTACCTAAAGGCATTAAACAATGATGTTTCCATGATGATTCAATCTATGGGGGGAATACACTCCTTATTGCCTATGAGATAGCTATAAATTTATAAAATTGTCTTGTCTAAGTAGGGAAGATAGCTCCTAGACCCCCAATGCCTTTATTCCGTAATTTACATCCTCCTAATCAAGTTGCATTGCCTATATTAGCACCTTTGCCTAGTCATGAAAAATATACTATAGTCCCTTCCAATGAAATCCATGAGGTAAAAATTTTGTTTCAAAGTGTTACCAATGAATTTGTTTCCCTTAAGAGGTAACAAGATCAATATTATAGACCATATCAGCCTTATAACCAGTTTGGATAAACCAATAGACTTCCCTTTCAAAACAATGTGCATGGATAAGGACAAATCACCCAATCTAGGCCTTATCAAATATATAACCCAAATGATTCCTCATCCTCCAAATCCCTTTTTCCCACCAAAAAAATATTTTTCAATAACAACCATGCTACCCTTCTTTTGAGTAAAGTCAAGAACTAGTTGTTTATGTAAATGAGATGCATAACCAAACCATGGCAATGCAAGGAAATCAAGTACCACAAGTTCTAAGTTTTGAGATGTAAATGAAACATGGGATGGAATTTTGTCAAGTAAAATCTAATTATACTCTCATAAATCACTTGGAGGGAGGTTTTTGTGCCATCAATCACTTGGCAAATTCAAACAACAACAATGCTAATGTGGCTACCAACACTAGATCAAAGAAGAGGGTTATGGATGAAGTTCAAGGAAAAAATAAAGGACCTATTTTTACCCCTAAATCATATAATATAGTGATTTTATATAATACAACTCCTAAATTTTAATAAAAATAGAGGATTCCAAACTTTAGGCTAGCTCCTACAACTCTACCTACACAATCTACTTCATAAGGCATTGGTGCTCCTAAAGATTTGCCTAAAGTGAAAAATCCTCCTATAAATGTGTTAGACATATGAAGAAGATTCAAATGAATATACCATTATTGGAATCCTTGAAAATTCCATGATAGAAAGATATATTTCAAAAGGAACTACATGAATTGGGTAAGCAACGTAGCCCACCTAAACATGACAATGTGGTCTTACTAAATGGAACTCAATCAATTGATGGTTAAGTAAAGAAAAATGAAAAGAATCATCCATTTTATATCTCTATAATAATTTGTGATTTATTAATACATAATTTCATATATATAGTGTGGCTAGCACTTTAATTATGCCTAGATTAATAGCTGATAAACTAGGCTTAAAGTATGAGCCAATGACTAAGGGAGTCTTACAATTGGATGGATCACCAGCCATGACTTTGGGGATAGTAAAAAATGTGAATTTGATAATTATTTTCATAATTTTATTATTCCTCATAATGTGGTTGTCACACATTTACCTCCATACTTTGTCCTTTGCTTGTCAAGAGATTTTATAGCTAAAATAGGTGGGTACTTGGAAACTAATTGGTCCTACATAGTGTTTAGAACAAAGTATGGAACTAAGGTGAAGATTGAATTTGAACCTATTCACAAAAATAACTTAGAACCATAGTCACCTAAGGTGTCAAATATTAACTATGCCATCATTGATGAAGAGGAGTTTCACATTGACCAATCTCCATCATCTTCCCTTAAGGGAGTTTCTAATTTGTTCCTAGATGATTATGGAAATAAACACTATGAATATGATCCTTACAAGTTTATTAAGGAATGTTTTATTGGGGTCTATTATATAAATGATAAGGAATATTTAATTTCCAATTTTATGAAGTCAAGTGAAGATGTGAATGGCTTGTGGCAGCTCTTCTTTGATGGGTCTAGAAGCAAGATTGGGGCAAGTGGTAGAGCAATGTTGGTTTCATCTTCAAAGGAAAGGTATTATTAAACCTTTAGATTTCAGTTCTCATGCACTTGTAATGTGTAAAATTATGAATCCCTTATCCATGACCTTTAATGGGCTAGAAAAAGAGGAGTTAAGTAACTACAAGTGTATGGAGATGGTGAGCTTGTTGTGAATCAAGTTAGAGGGCAGAATTTGACCAAGAACTCCTTGCTCAAGTCATACAAGCATAGATTTTGGGATTTTATAGAATATTTCATGGATTTTAACATCACATCTATTCCAAGGGAATATAAAAATCATGATAATAGGTTGTTAATAATTGGAGCTCAGTTTGATGTTCCAAAAGTGATAAAAGAAGACAAGAACCAACCTCATCTAAAAGTGATTGTAAGGCCCTCCATACTGGATAATGCCACTAATTGGTAGGTATTTTATAGTGATAAGAAAATAAAACTTTTTATACAAGAATAAGGTAAGTTTTATTCTAATAATTAGTCTAAACTACAACAACAATATGGAGGGAAAATTATGCAATTGAAGTCTAACAAACTCCCTAAAGGCTTAGTCACTCTTGAGAGCATATTCAATGATGATGACCAGATAAAGAATGAGAAGGTAAGAATATATAACAAGTAGTAAATATATTATAAGGTTCATATCTTGGAATATAAATTTCTTTCACTTGGGAAGGTATGTACTAGCGAAGAGAATCATGCTTTCATTAAGTTATGCAAAGAATTGTTTTATGTCTATGCATGGGAGTATAGCGATTTAAAAGGTTTTGATCCAAATATAGCTCAAAATAATATAGATTTAGATGATAATTTTAAGACTATTAATAAAATGAAAATGCTAATCAATCCCAATATTGAGCCTCTCATGAGGAAATAACTCACCAAATTGATTGAGGATGAAATCATCTTTCTTATTAAGCATTCATCTTGGTTGGCAAACCTAGTTCCTGTTAGGAAAAAGAATGGAGAGATAAGGTTGTGCATTAATTTTAGGGAGTGTATTTGAATTATAATTACCCAGTCTCTTTCATGGAACAAATATTTCAAGTTTTGGCTAGTAGTGAAAGGTTTTCTCTCCTTGACGGGTATTCTAGGTATAATCAAATTTTGGTGAAGGAAAGTGACCAATATAAGATAGCCTTTACTACTAAATGGGGTACATATGATTATAGGAAAATTATTTTTGGGTTATCTAATTCTATATCTACTTTCCAATATGCAATGGATATGGCTTTCCAAGGACTAATCAATGACATTGTATTGGTTTATCTTGATGATGTGACAGTTTTCTCCAAGGATGCAAATGACCATTTAAATCACCTAAGGCAGATTTTTTAGAGGTGTAGAGAGTTTGGGATCTATATAAACCCAAATAAGTGTGTTTTTATTGTTCATGAAGGAAAAATATTAGGCCACATTATTTCCAAGAAAGGTTTATCTTTTAATCCCAAAAGGGTAAATGCCATCTTGGCATTGTCTTTGCCTAAACATAAGAAAAAGTTTGTAAAGTTTATTTGGAAAGATAAATTTAGTAAGGATATTCATTCCTAATTTTAATAACTTGGTCAAGCCCTTGAGCTCCATGTTAAGGAAATATGAAGTATTCACTTGGACAAGAAGGAGGAAAGAAAGTTTTGAGGAGATCAAGCAAGCCATTGCCCAAGATCCTACCCTAAGATTCACAATAATATTCAGGCATATGTTGTCTAACAATAAGATTCAATTTTTTTTGCCTCATTATAGTGTGAAGTAATTTCTATTGAATAGATATTTTAATGAAAAGAGGGCAGGATGGATCATAAGGGTGATGGAATATGATGTGTACCAAGTTAGTGAAAGGAAAAGGAATCTGTGAGCATCTTGCTTCAGACTTGAAATAGCAAAAATAAGTGGTTTTGTTACTTCATGATGAATTTTTGATAGTTTCACCTTCATATATGAGAATTTGGACATAGGACATGATCCATTTCCTTCAAATGAGTGAGTTTTTACAAGGTCTGGATAGGGATAAAAGAAGGTACTTTAGGATGTAATCTATTCCTTATGTACTTATTAATGGATTACTATCTAGGAAGGACTTTTTAGGTGTGATTTTGAGACGTCTTGATTTGGATCAGATTGATAAAGTATTATATGAGTTCCATGATAGACTAGCTAGTGGTCATTTTGCTCTAAGAACTATAACTTCTAGGATTATGAGGGTTGGTTACTTTTGGCCTAGTTTTTTCAAAAATATCCATGCTTGGGTTAAAAAATGCCATAAGTGTGATCTTTTATGCAATGGGGTTAAGATTTCATAGGTCTAATCAATCCACCTTCTAATGTTGGTCACAAGTGGGTGTTGACTACTACTAATTACTTTACAAGATGGGTGGAGGCTATAGATCTTAAGAAGGAAAATGAAAGATTAGTCCTAGACTTATATGAAGGTATAATAACTAGGTTTAGAGCTCCTTCAACAATAATTTTAGATAATGCATTAGCCTTCCTAGGAGCAAGAAAAAGTGAATGGAATTTGAAGCATGGCATATATATTAGTACCTCATCCAATTATTACTCCCAAAGGAATGGATTAGCTGAGTCCACAAATAAGAATTTAATTAGGATTATAAATGTTAGGTTGTGGAGATAAAAGCTTCACTGATGTAGACATGGAGGAGGTTGTTGAGAGGTTGCTGAGTTACAGAGCAACTGACATTGGTCTGATCAACTAACATTGGTAATATCTAGTGAGCATAGCAACTGACATCAGTTAGGTATCGGTCGATGTCAGTCATCTCTAGCCAGACAGGGACCGATGTCGGTTGCCTGTGTGGTTCTGAAACTGTCAATTTCATGAATAGTTTGTTAACAAACCAGTTGTTTACATGTTAAAGGCTAATTTTAGTCTTGAAGCTGTAGATCTAATTATTGTAATTGGATGTCTAATTATTGTTTGCATGAGATCTATTTAAGAGACTCATGGGCTGTATTGTAAAGTGTGCTAGTTGAGTAAGAGCAAGGTTAGCTCCTTCAAAGTGAAGAGAGCAAGGTGTGTTCCTCCTAGTGCCATAGTGCCAAGTGTGTATGATTAGGTAGATTTTCAGGTTATTGCAAGGTCTGGTAGAAGATCCATAGGGGTGCTGGTATGGTAGAATCATAAGGACTTGGTGAGGCAAGGACAAGGGTTCTATCTGAGTATGTAAGATCAGGTTGATCTGCAGGGATAGTAAGATTAAGAAGGAGATCTACATGTGGTAAGTAAGATTATTGATTTGGAGGTGTGTGTGTGTGTGTGTGTGGTCTAGGTTTGCAGGTGTGCAAAACCAAGTTGATCTGTAGGTGGCAGCAAGATCAGGGAGATTAGCAACATAATAGGTAGCAAGATTAGGGGAGATATACTTGGAGTACATTGTGTACTTGGAGTACAGTGTGTACTCAATTGTGGAGTATGTGGAGTACTTGTGTAATGGTAGTAGTGATACTGACTGGTTGGAGGTGAACACCAACTCTGTGTTTGAGTTGTGTGTGGGACTGTAATTGAGAGAGTGAACTCTTGAAGGTGAATTACTGTACACTTGCTATGGGAAGCCTGTAAGGTGTGGAAGAGTGTGGCATCTCTTTGTTGTAATTTCTTTTTGGAAGAGTATTAATACAATTGGGTATTGTCTCTCATATTCTATGTTATTTTTGAATTCTAGTTACTTGTTACTTCTGGTTAAATTCCGCATTTAGTTTCTTGTACATGGTAATCAATTGTGCTTTTGGGTCCTATCAAGTGGTATCAGAGCTAAGGTTACAGGGAGCAGGTTTGTGTTTGATTATAGGTCACTCTCAAGGGTTTTTGATTGAGTGGGAGTATAACAATGGCAGAAGAAAGTAAGCTAAGAATGGAGGAATTCAAAAGCAAGAATGGTCAATTACGGTGTTATGGAAAGAAAGAGTAGGTAAATAAAAATTATTGGTTGGTAGAAGATCAGCATGAAGGAACTGAAGAAGTAGATGTTGCAGGTGTTGTTGCACAAGATGCTCTGGGATGTTCCTTGTATAAAGTAGAATCTTGTTTTATAGATTCTGTTGCCTCTTTCCATGCAGCCCAAAATAGAGTATTTTTCCATGTTAAGGTCTTTGGAGACTTTGGAAAGATTTATTTAGGGGTTGGTGTGCCTTGTCAAAGTTTTGGAAAAGGGGAAGTGCAGCTGAAATTGCAAATGGCCAACACATGGGTGTTGAAGGAGGTCATGTGGGTCCCAGTCTTGAAGATGTGGCTAATTTTTTTAGGAAAGTTGGGTGATGAGAGATGCACAAAAACTCTCATAATGGATGCACTTGAATTAGCAGGTGGTAAGAAAGTAGGTATCCTTTATCTATCTACTTATATTATTGATTCTCCTTCTGTTGCAAAGACATGGCTTTGTAGGCTTGGTCATATGAGTAAGAAGGAGATGCATGTTCTTAAGAGGAAGTTAGATGTCTTTGACAGACTTAAGAACTGGAAAGCCTTGGTGTTCATGAAGGAGATGATGGACAGAGATTAGTGGAGAAGGCTGAGTAACTCTGAGTAGGGTAGTTTGGATAGGGTTTTGATCTAAAGAGAGCTCATGGGTAAAAAGTCATCACTCACAGGAGAACACAGGTACCGGCATCAATCAAGAGGAACCAACGTCAAATAGATAGGTGCCGATGTTGGTCATGTGTAGACCAGAGCTAGTGGTGTCAGGTAGGGTAAGACTGATGTTAATCAGGGAACTGATGTTAGTGACAGGTAAACACTGATGTCAGTTAGGAAATTGGCATCGGTAGTCAGGACAATTGCATAAAACTGATGTCAGTCAGATGTAGACTGTGTGGTGATCAAGGTTGGTCACTGGAACAGATTTTGGGTGGACAACAAGCTATCAAGGAGTCTCAAATGCCCATATGGAGGACTAAAAGGGTAAGTAAGCCTCAAATTCATTATTCCTCTTCTTTATATTTGTTGCTCACTGCAGAGCAGGAAGGATCTAGGAAATAGTGGGAGCATGGCATGAATGAGGAATTTGATTCCTAGGATGTAGAACCAAATGGGAGATTTGGTAGGGTTGCCAACCGATATGAAAGCACTGAAAGACAAATGGATTCTTTGGTTAAAGAATATAGAGAATTGATACGTGAGATGGAAGGCTAGGTTATATGGTCTTGAGGAAGCTCTAGGATAGTGCTACAGGTTTGACATGTGGATGACAAAGCATGGCTTTAGTCAATGTCATTGTAACCATTGTGGTTTATTTACTAGGTGGGTGATGATTGCAACATCATCCTGTATGTTGTGTGTTTTCTTGATGCAGGGTTACACATACAAGGTTTTTCTGAGCTAAAGGTAAAGTTAGTTCAGAGGTGTGTCATAAAGAATTTGGAGGAGCAAAATTCTTTGGCATAAGTGTGTTTCTAGAGACATGGAAGATCACAGGTTGATTTTGTCTCTAGATGATTGTGTGAAACTGGTTAGCACGTCGATGGTTGGACAGTTCTATGAATAGTGTCCTGATTCACATGATGAGGTTAAGTACATGCGTACTGGACCTGAGGTTGCCCATGTAGTGAGAGCTGTCAGTAAGTTTGGATCCAATCCAGGAAAGGAGCACTGGAGGGAAATTCAATGGATTCTCAGGTATCTAAGAGGGATTAGCAGCAGGTCGACATGCTATGCAGGGTCAAGTTATTTTATACATGGGTTTGTAGATGTGGATGTGGTAAGTTACTTGGATGACAGGTGTTTCATCATAGGTTGTGTGGTGGTTGGTCTTCATAATTGATCTTGAAGAGGGATACAAGCCAAGAAACAAATTAGATGGTGTACAAGTACAGGTATAATGCAGTTATTTATCTCCAAGTGGGAGATTGTTAGGTTGTGGAGCTAAAATCTTCACTGATATAGACATGGAGGAGGTTGTTGAGAGGTTGCTAAGTTGTAGAGTAACTGACGTCAGTCTGATCAACTGACATCAGTCATATCTAGTGAGCATAGCAACTGACATCAGTCAGGTATCGGCTGACATCAGTCATCTCTAGCCAGATAGGGACCGATGTCAGTCGCCTGTGCGGTTTTGGAATTGTCAGTTTCATGAACAGTTTGTTAATGAATCGATTGTTTGCATGTTAAAGGCTAATTTTAGTTTTGAAGATGTGGATCTAATTATTGTAATTGGATGTCTAATTATTTTTTGCATGAGATCTATTTAAGAGACTCATGGGCTGTATTGTAAAGTGTGCTAGTTGATTAAGAGCAAGGTTAGTTCCTTTAGAGTGAAGAGAGCAAGGTGTGTTCCTCTTAGTGCCACAGTGCCAAGTGTGCATGATTAGGTAGATCTACAGGTTGTTGCAAGGTCTAGTAGAAGATCCATAGGGGTGCTGGTATGGTAGAATCATAAGGACTTGGTGAGGTAAGGACAAGGGTTCTATCTAAGTATGTAAGATCAGGTTGATCTGCAGGGATAGCAAGATTAAGAAGGAGATCTACATGTGGTAAGATCATTGATTTGTAGGTGTGTGTGTGTGTGCATGGTCTAGGTTTGCAGGTGTGTAAAACCAAGTTAATCTGTAGGTGGTAGCAAGATCAAGGAGATCAGCAACACAACAAGTAGTAGGATCAAGGGAGATCTACTTGGAGTACATTGTGTACTTGGAGTATGGTGTGTACTCAGTCATGGAGTATGTAGAGTACTTGTGTACTGGTAGTAGTGATACTGACTGGTTGGAGGTGAACACCAACTCTGTATTTGAGTTATGTGTTGGGACCATAATTGAGAGAGTGAACTCTTGAAGGTGAATTACTGTACACTTGCTGTGGGAAGCCTGTAAGGTGTGGAAGAGTGTGGCATCTCTTTGTTGTAATTTATTTTTGGAAGAGTATTAATACAATTGGGTATTGTCTCTCATATTTTGTGTTATTTTTGAATTCTAGTTACTTCTTACTTTTGGTTAAATTTTGCATTTAGTTGCTTGTACATGGTAATCAATTGTGCTTCTGGGTCCTATCAATAAAGAGGACAATGGAGGAGAATCAAAGGACTTGGAATTCTAAGTTAAAGATAGCCCTTTGGGATGATAGGATCAATCCAAAGTGAGCAATTGGGAACTCACCATACATATTTGTGTATGGAAGGAAGGCTAGGCTTCCTATCTCACTTGAGTTACCAGATTTAGACCTCACCTATCATCTACAATTGATGGAGAATGAGAGCATGGAGATCAGGTTATGTGAGTTAATGGAGCTTCAGGAGACAAGCGATCAAACTATGTAAAATATGACCACTCACGAAGAGCAAACCAAAAAGTAATTTCACTTGAAATCCATGCCAAGAAGTTTTAAAGAAGGAGATATCATTTTAAAATGGGATGAATATAGGTCCAAGCTATGAAGACACACAAAGTTTGATGCTTTTTGGAGTGGCCCATATATGATCACACAATACAAATACTATAATGCCTTCTAACTGTCAAAGTTGGATGGAGAGAAGCTCCATATCCCAATCAATGGGATATATCTAAAGCATTTCTACTAAGGTTTCTCCTCTTCCCTTGTACATAGTTTCTTTTTTCCTTGTGATCCCTAAGTTCTTATGCATATGTGTTAGTTTTCTTGCATCTTGATTTACTTTGTGTCTTGTTTTATCTTGTTCTTGTTGTGTGTTGCATCTTATGGCATGGGTTTTCCTTCTAGTTTGGTGTGTTGTTTAGGGTCATTTTTCATGTCCTTAGATGACTCCATGCTCAATGGACTTTTTAGGCTACTCATTTGGTCAGTATAGCAGGCATATTACCCCTGTGAGCCACCATTTTGTTGAACAATTTTTGACACTGTAGGTCAAAATTGGGCACCCCTAGATGAAAATTTGGCCTTTAGATATTTTAGGGATAAGTAGCATGTCATAGAGTGATCTCAAGTTTATTCAACATAATATTAATGCTATTAACTTTGATCAGTTTGTTATCTAGGTCTTTTAAAATTCTTCGAGTCATTCTAACAAGTCTAAATAGAGTTTAAAAAACATTTTAAAAGTGTCAGATCTTGTAAATGCAACAATTTTAGAGGAAGATGATCATGTTTGTTTGTTCATCCTAGTTCAAAGTTCTTGTGTACTAAGTCTAAGGTCCTTTTTTGAAGCATAATAAAATTTATTCATGTTCAAAGACTTTTTAAAAAAACATTTTTGGACTTAGTCATTTGAGCTCAGCCATTCACTTTAGGTTTATCTTGGTTTTTACTTTGGGTTTCCATAACTATGAGACTTCAGGTTTTCCTATTATGTATATTTCATTTAGAGGAGGTGTTCCACTCAAAACCTATAGCAAAAAGTGTAAGGTTTAGTTCTGTCAACAAGAATTATTTTGGGTTTTTCTATTCAAGTGTTAGGAATTGTTTCAGACATTTTGTCCAAAATAATTTCCCTAAAAGATATATTTTAAAGCTGAAAGCATCATTTGAAATTTTTTTGAAGGGAACTTTAAATTTTATAAAGGGAACCCCCATCTTTTTGAAAAGGTAATTTTTAACTTTTTTGAATGGTACTTCAACTTTTTCGAAGGGACATGTTCAAAAATCTGAAAGGAACTTTACAAAAAGTTCAAAGGGTATTTTCATAGGAAGATGGACCAAACAAAAGTTTTGAAAGGTGTATCCCAATATTTTTGAATGAAAATTTTCAATTAGGGTACCCTATTAAAAAGCCTAAAGGAGAAGACCTGATGTAAATAACTGAATGAATTAATTGAGGAGAAAATGCCAAAACAAATACCTAAAGGATTTTCTTTGGGAAAAAACCCTGAAGGAATTTGTTTGGGAAAATTATCAAAAGAAAAAATCTCAAAGGAATTCTTTCAAGAAAAGTGGTTGGGATAAATCTTTGAAGGACACCTCTAAATCCAAGTGCCCCAAATAGTTCTCTGAAGGATATCTTACAAGCAAAAGTGTCCCACACATTTATTTAGAGGGCACTTTCCATGTTTGAGAGGGCACTTTCCATAGTTAAAGAACACTTGGTAAAAGTCTAAAAGAAAATTAAGTCTGATGGAATGTTTTAAATGAATAAGGAAGGCGATGGCCCTACAAAAGTCAATTTCAAACTATAAAAAATAGCCATTAGAGTCAAAAATACTGGGTGAGAATGTAAGGAAAAATATAGAGGTAACAAATGGCATGATCCTGAGCATCTGGTGTAGAGAAAACAAGTGAAAAATAGATAGGTCAATAGTTCAAGTTGTTGTTGGCAGTTGACCCAAATGAAGGAGATTTCATGAAATCGACAAACATAAGTGTCTAGAGGATAGCTAGTAGTTAGAAAGAGTATTTTATAACTATCACCATGAGTTCCATTTCCTTTGAATAGTTTTATGTGTCGATTCTCTTATTTTTAGTTTCAAATGTTCATGGATGGTCTTTAATGAAGGTAGTTTCCTATGCCAATTTTGAAGGTTTCATGCCACTTTCCACCATTCTTATGACTTATTTTAGATAATTAGATCTCCTAACATGGTATGAATCACCTCACCACTCTTTCACATGAAATTGTAACTGATATCCTCAAGGTGACATATGTCTGAGTGACCTTTGGACTTCCTTTGCTTGATTTTTCTTTCAAATCTATAAATATACATTCTTTTGGCTATGTGAGCAACCTCCACTAGTTATTGGGAAAAATCTAGCTAGATTTGTACTTGAAGAACTCTTGAAAAAATATACAAGTGCTTTTTCCACTCATATGATATAATATTGAGTAATGACTTGAATCTTGTTGGTCTATTATAGTGAAAGATTGTCTTTTATAGCTTGTACTCTTGATGGTCTACCAATTTACAGAAAGGAGATTATTTCAAGTCTTTGCTAGTATTCTTTTCTAAGTGTAGAGATATCTTAGAAGTTTTCCATGATTGTATCCCTCTTTGGAATCATTCATTCCCTTCCTAAGAATCATATACCTTCTTAAATATAGCATATGAAACATTGATGTAGTAATGAATCTTGAGTTGTGAGTCTTGTGTGAGAAACACCTTATTTGTCTTTAAATAGTGGTTTTAGTCAATTGGGAGAACATTATACATTGGTGCATCATCTCTTGGTTTCTTAATTATTTTCCTTAACCCTTTTCATACACAAATTATGAAGTTAGAGAGAGATATTTAAAGGTGCATTAAGGGGAGCTATCCCCTTATCTAGAGATTCATCTCAGTGAAATTATCATCCACATCAAGAGAGATGTTTCCATTTTGCCACTTGGATGAGGAGAGTTGAGCATCTCCTCAATGGTGTAAATCCAAGTGACAATAATTATGACATAGGTTTTATGGTTGAGAATGTAGTGGTGGAGTTTGGAAGTCATGAATACAAAGGTGAGGTAGAGATTTTTTGTATGGGTGTATTGAGTCTTGTACTGTATAAGTGTATGAATTATATAATAGACAACTTGATCTTTATGTTGCTCATCTCAATGTGTAAACATTGCCCCTAAGGAGTGGTCGGAGGTGAAAATATAAAGGTAGAAAGGGTGATATTATTTGGGAGGAATGAGGATAGGTGAAGAAATAAGGTACTCTTTAAGTGAATCAAAAGCCTTTTGATAGTCCTTATTCCACTTGAAAGATACATATTTTTTTAGGAGGTGGTGGAAATTCTGGCATCTATTGGATAGCTAAGAGATGAAGTGATGAATGGATTGGATATTCCCATATAAACTATGGAGTTTCTTAAGGTGGTTGGATGAGGCATGCCAAGGATAGCTTTGATTTTGGTGGGATAAAATTTGATTCCTCGAAGAGAGATAATAAAGCCAAAAATCTTTCCTGATAGGACCCCAAAAATGTATTTCTTCAGGTTAAGGTGAACATGGTAATGTATGAGGAATTAAAAAATAACCTTGAGAAATACTAAATTATCTTTATGACATTTAGATTTACCAAGAATGTCATCTATGTAATCTTCCATGATTTTATGAATAAGGTCATGGAAGATATAGGTCATGGCACATTGGTAGTCTGCACTGGCATTTTAAATCCAAAAGGCATGGCCTTATAACATAAGGTTCCCCATGGGGTGATAAAATAAGTTTTGTGTTGGTCTTTAGGGGCCATCAAGATCTAATTATATCCCATGAAACTATCCATAAGAGATCATCTGATGGCTAGCTTTAATAACAACAAGCTAGTCAATGCTTGTTAAAGGGAAGTCATATTTTGGGAAAGCAAGGTTAATATCATGGAAATACACATAAATAAGAAGTCCCCCTATTTATTTGGTGATAGGGATAGCCTTTGAGACCCATTTGGGATAGTTAATTGGTTGGATGAAATTTATGGATAAGAGGCATTGAAGCTTTTCTTTGATAAGAAGGGCTATGTGAGGGTGCATCCAATGAAGCTTCTACTTGATAGGATTGACATCATGGGTATTAATTATATTATGGGTAATGATGAAAGGGTAAATTATATGGATGTCATTATAAGACCATGTAAATTCTACGATACAGTCTCTTGAGGAGGGAAAATCCCAAAGCTCTGAGAAATCTAGTGATTGGAAGATTTTGACAATGTGTAGGTTTTCCTAAGTACCCAAGTTGACATACATGGTGTGTTTGTTTAACATGGTTGAAGTCTTAAGAGGAATAAATTTATGGATAAAGGAATATTCTACACCAAGATAGGTAAGAAGGGAATCATCATCCTAACACCAAATGATATTAATGGTAGGAGAGTCATCTTTTACCATCTCAGGATGAGTCAGAGGAATGGTTATGGTTTCCTTATCATTTTGATAAGTTAGGGGTATAATGGTAATAATTTTGATGAAAAAATTTTCTAGGGGGAATGATATTAAAATCCTCAAATTTTGATGGTGAATAGGTTGGTGAGGATGGAACTTCCCCATCAATGATGATAATGGGAGGCAAATTAATTGGATCTTTAGGTGAAGCAAATTTGAGACCAAATATATAACAAGGATTTTGGGTCTTACATGGAAATAAATCATTTGGTCCATGTTTGTAACTTCCTATACCAAATCCATTCTAAGTACATCTATGGAGGTATGTCTTGGCAAACTTTGGTTTATCCAAATAAGAGAAATCATAGGTGAATGGTCAAGTAGAAGAGGAGGTAGAGGTGGTAGAAAGTGGTTGATCAAGTTACCCATAGATAAGATTAGTTTGGATTTTGGGAGGCCTAAAATGAATAATGGTTCTGATATCAGGATCATAACTGAGGTTCTGGTCAAGGTTCCCATTGGCCATTTTTGGCCCACATACCAATTTTTTCCCAAGTGTGAGAGGGTGGACATTCAAGAAAAAGTGGCAAGTTCAAAATAACTTTATGCTTCTAGGAGCAAACAATAAAAAATTTTGGGTTCTTAGAAAGAAAAGGCTTTGGGCTTTAACAAGTAAAATACTTAGATATTTCTCTTAGAAGACTTCAAGTTTGTTAATCAAGAAGACTTTGGGTTTGTGAAGGCACACTACTTATTTCACTTTATAAGTCCCAAGTAATATCTGAAGTAAGTAAGTAGTGCCATTTGAGAAGCTTGAATTGGTCTTGGCTAGTGCTTTTTGGGTTCTCCAAGGGATACGTCTTCTCTAAAATCCAAGGGTCATTTCCAAAAGAAGGTGGTCCCAGAAAAAAACTTGAAGGGCCTTTTTTTGACAAAAGGACCAAAAAATATTTTTGAAGGGAACTTTGAATTTTTTTGAAAGGTTATTCATGGCAAAGTGCCCAAATAGGTTTTTCTAAAGGGTGCATTTTTGGAGAAACGGTTCATTAAAATATTTCCAAAGGGTACTTTCTCTCCATAAAGAGCCAAACACTTTTCTGAAAGAACATTTCAGAAGTTCCAAGAGTAGCTTTCAAAGATTCTGAAGCGTGTGTTCCTTTTAGAAGGGCCATTTTTAGAAATTCCAAAGGGTCTCTTTCCCTTTGGGCAAGTCCTTGTCAAAAAGCTTGAAAGGTAATTTTTGAATGGTTCTAAATGAATTACTTTAGACTTTTTGTTTGAAGGAAATAAGCAAAGAAAATGTTTTGGGGAAAATAAGGCCGAGGGATAAGTCATGATTAGTAAAAAACCCAAAGAGTAAGGAGTTATAGATGACAACTCCAAAGCAAGTAATGAACAATGAGAAGTCCAAAGTAAGTTGCAAGGAGTCAAAATCTTGAAGGAATGACTAAAATGGAAAGTTTTGAAAGAAAAATTATGGAAAATAGTTTGGGCAAAGAAAATGGACATGGAACATTAAGGTAAATGGTTAGAAAATCCAAAGGGCCAATTAACCAAGGACAAGAGGCAAAATTACATATAGCTCACTTCAAAAACATGAAAAGTGGTCAAACAAGGATTAGATGCATCTAATTGGAGTAATGAGTATGTAAAGACCAACTGAGATAGTCTATATTATAGTAAAAAACATGTTGAGTCTTAAATGTCAACGTCAAATCACTTACACTTGGTAGGGAAATGCATCTACCATGGGCATGCCTCTATCAGTTTTAGTAGGAGAATTGAATGCATAAGGGGCTCGAGTAGCTTGGTAGTGGTCTTGGGTGGTTACCTCATAGTCAAAGTAGTTACATGCTTTGAATTAAAAAACTCAAGGATAACAAGGAATAGTCCCAATCATAGGCAACTGGTGACTTCTCTCCATTATCCATCACCAAAAGTTCTTCCTCTTCTCTCTCTTCTTTTTTATATATATCTCATGCTTTTCATTTTGTAAGAGTTCCCAATTTTTGAGAAGTTATAATTTTGGAAAAGTTCTTAATTTTTAGACTTTTTCATTTTTCTAGGAAATGGACATTCATTTAAATACTACAAAGTATGCTTTGCATGATTAGGCTCGACCCTATCAAGTCTATTCTAAGAACTACCTCTTGATGTAATAAGATGATTTCTTTGCCTATCTCTTGTCATTGATCAGTGCCTTAGTATGCGTGTGCTTGGTAGATTCATGAAGGAGATTCTTCCTAGTCTATCAGACTTTTGATTGCCTCTTTAATGTATTTTCATACTCTTACAGGTCTAGATTAGTGTTCTACCTAAACCTCTTCCAGTGTGTTAACTTGATCTCAAGATTGTGTAGGCCATAGTTGTCTTATGACTGATCTAGTGTGGGTTCAAGCATAGATGAGTGTCCATTTTACTTTGGTGCATCACCTAGTTAGCTTTTTTAGGAGCCCTTATCCCCTTTCTAACCCTTTTCCATATGAATCATTACTTTAGCATTATTTTAGGTGAGCATCAAAGAGGAACTAGACTAATTCAGAGGTTTAACCTCACTATAGGATACCCACAGCCTGAGGTTGTTCCCATGCTTGTAGCTAGAAGTGATAGAGCCTAAAAAACTCTCCCATAAAGGGTGCAATTCCATGCTAAAATAATTTTTGGCATGCCTAATGGGACCAAGGTCTAAATTAGTATAAGGATTTTTGATGTTGTCATTCTAAATATCAACCTTTGGAGGCATTCAACAAACATCAATGGTGACTTTGAGCACCTATTAGCTGGTTTAAGTAGTCCAAGTGCCTAATTATCATTATCTTTTATGCATAATCAACCAGATTTTGATCAACATTCTTATTCTCTACCTTAGAATCACACTTATCAAGCTAATAATGTTTATATATTCCCCCCAATGGCCCTCAAATAACCTATCATCCCCATCATGGTCTTTACCCTCCTCCCACCCTTGTATATGACCAAGATCAGCCTCCTATGCATTTAAATCAATCTACTAATTCCCCTTGTCAAGACTGTTTATCCTGTTACATCCTTGACAAGATTCAAACAAGCATTATAAGATTATAGAAAATTGATAAGGGAGATTGGGAGGGGTTTAGAACTTTCTCTAGTTATCCATACTCATGTTTTATAAGAGGCAAGGAGTTCTCTTCAGATGGTCAAGAACAAGTGGTCAATTTTTGAGGATGAACAATGGGTAGTTTGTGAATGGGAAAACAAGGTATGTTTGAGAAGCATGGTCCAAAATTTAGAAAGTGTTTTGATGTCTTATGAAGATCAATAGACTTAGTGCAATCAGTCTTATGTTTAAAATCAACCCCCTACACCCATTACCACTGAAGATTTTGAAACCATCCAATCATGGATCTTCTCTTACACCTTTGACCTTGATTATGTCATGCCCTCTCTTGTGAAACCAACCTATCCTATACCCATTCAAAAGGAAGAAAAGGTGGCTATTCCCTACACATTTCCATCTTAGAAATTGGTTTAGCCAGTTCAAGAGGAGTTAGTGGTTGAAGAATATAAAAAAGAGGTGTTAGCTTAGCTCATTGAGCTTGCCCTACAAGAGTTCCAAGACTCTTTATCCCTCCATCAAGAGCCACCAAAGAGACCACTCAAAGTACCTATATGGAAAGACACTCTCTCAATCTAAAAGCAAGGTGAACTTGTTCACCTTCCCACCATCTCCTACTTGGAAGAAGAGCCTATTTTTCAAGGAATAGAGGAGGAGCTTACAGTCAAGTTTGAGCCTGAAGAAGATAACACAAGTGCCTATGATGGAGAGATCATGATGGGTAGTTCACTCTAGAAAATGAAAGAGAAATTAGGTTTAGACCAGATATTGTGGCATAGCTTTGACATTGATGAATTAGAACCTAAAGGTAGTATTGATGCCTTTATACTTAAAGATATATGTACTCAAGATGCGGCTAAGAGTGAGGAGGATTTTGTTTAGTCCCAAGATATTTTATTTGGCATAGTTGTAGATGAAGATGATCAAGGTGTAGAGATTGACATAGTCAAATAGTTAGTTGACCACATTGGAGAGGTCATGAATGGGTAAGAGGATCAAGATGAAGTATGGAAATAACTATACCATGACTTCATGGATCACGTAGAGGTTTTAAAATAGCCTATACCTCCTCTAGGGTATGAGGATGAACTTGTAAATCAATTTGAAAAATATGACTAATCTCAAGATGAATTGTCCTTTGAAGGTAGTACTGATGTCTTCAAGAATGAAGAAGAATCGTCAGATCTAGAGCCACAATAACATGACATGTTGGGCCTTAGGTGGATTGATGAACTACCATATGCCCCTTTTCAAAGAAAGTAGAGAAAATATGGAGTTAAATTTGGCATTATCTTAGATGACCAAGAGGAAGTTACCTTTTGGGATGACTTAGATCTTTTTTGCTTAAGTCTAGATAGTAAACCAAGCACCAGTTCAAAGGAATTATCACATGTTGTGCTTAATTCAGAGCACAAAATTAATCCATCAAATGAGAAGATTGAAGAATCCCCTATAGTCCAACATGAACCAAGTTTGGAGGACATGAACCAGTATGTCTACATTGAAAAAATGTTTGTTCCATTCCATCCATTAGAGAGCATACCAAAAGGATTGACCATAAAGCTACCTAGTTCACTAATCCTGGTACCTCCAAAGCAAGGTATTTTTCATCTTAGATTTTTACAAGTGAATGATACTCATAGTTTCCCATTTGATCTAAGAGGGAGATACTTGTAAATTGTAACCTTATATATATTAGGATAGATTTCATGCTTTCCTCTAAGTGCCTTGTGCACATTTCCTTTTTAGTTGTGTGTTTCCCTTCCCTAAGTGCCTTGGGCATAGTTTGTTTTATTTTGGTTGTTCTTGTTGATTTAAGGGGAATTTATAGATAGGGCTAGACTTGTCAAAGAAAGTAGTAACTCCATGCCCAATGGACTATATAAGGTAACGTGAGCTGGGTTCTCAAGCATAATAAGCATGCTTCCCTGTGATTCACTAGAAATGTTGGCCATTTTTGGCCCACATACCAATTTTTACCCAAGTGTGAGAGGGTGGAAATTCAATCAAAAGCAACAAGTTTAGAACAACTTCAAGCTTTTAGGAGTAGATAATAGATAGCTTTGGGTTCTTGGAAGGATAAGGCTTCAGGCTTTAACAAGTAAAATACTTTGAGCTTTCTCTTAGAAGACTTCAGTTTTGTCAAGTAGGAAGACTTCAGGTTTGTGAAGGTGCACTACTTATTTCACTTTATAAGTTCTAAGTAATATTTGAAGTAAGTATTACCATTTGAGAATCTTGAATTGGTCTTGGCTAGTGCTTCTTGGGTTCTTAAAGGGATAAGTTTTCTCCAAAATCCAAGGGTCATTTTTGAAATAAGGTGGTCCCAAAAAAAAACCCAAAGGGAATTTTTTGGAAAAAGGACTAGAAAATATTTATGAAGGGCACTTTCAAATTTTTTTAAAGGTTATTCATGGCAAAGTACCCAAACAAGGTTTTCCAATGGGTGCCTTTTAGGAGAAACAATTCATTCAAATATTTTTGAAGGGTACTTTTTCTTTACAAAGAGCCAAACACTTTTCTAAAAGACCATTTCAAAGGTTTCAAAATTAGCTTTCAAATATTCTGAAGGTTATGTTCCTTTTGAAAGGACCATTTGTAAAAATATTGAGGGGTCTCTTTCCCTTCAGGAAATTCCTTGTCAAAAATCTCAAAAGGTAATTTTGGAAAGGTTCCAAATGAATTCCTTCAAACTTTTTATTTGAAGGAAATAAGCAAAGAAAACATTTCAAGGAAAATAAGTCCAAGGGATAAGTCATAAGCAATACAAAACTTGAAGATTAACGAGTTGAGGATGAAAAATTTGAAGCAAGTAATGAGCAATGAGAAGTCTGAAGTATGTTGTAGGGATTCAAAATACCAAAGGAATGAGTAAAATGGAAAGTTTTGAAATGAAAATTATGGAAAATAGTCCACATAAAGCAAATGGTCATGGAACATTAAGATCAATGGTTAGTAAATCTAAAAGGATAATTAACTAAGGAAAAGTGGCACAAGTACATGCAAATCACTTCTAGAACATGCAAAGTGCTTAAATAAGGATTAGACACATCCAAGTGGAGTAATAAACATGAAAAGACCAATTAGGATAGTCTAAATTGTAGTAAAGAACACATTTATTCTTAAATGTCAATTTTAAATCACTTACACTTGGTAGGGATATGCATCTACCATAAGCATGGCTCTATTATTTCTAGAAAGAGACTTGAATGCATAAGGAGCTAGAGTAGTTTGGTGGTGGTCTTGGGTGGTTACCTCATAGTCAAAATAGTTGCATGTTTTGAATAAAAAGAATTTAAGGAAAACAAAGAATAGTCCTAATCATTGGTAGTTGGTGACTTCTTCTCTCCATTATCCATCACCAAAAGTTCTTCCTCTTCTCTCTCCTCTTTTTGATATATATCTCATGCTTTTCATTTTGTAAGAGTTCCTAATTTTTGAGAAGTTCCAATTTTGGAGAAGTTCCCAATTTTTAGACTTTTTCATTTTTCTAGGAGATGGACATTCATTGAGATACTGAAAAGTATGCTTCAATTGATTAGGCTTGAACCTATCAAGTATATTGTAAGAACTAACTCTTGATGTAATAAGATGATTTTTTTTGCCTATCTCTTGTCATTGATTAGTGCCTTAGTATGTTTGTGCTTGGTGGATTCATGAAGGAGATTCTTCCTAGTCTACCAACCTTATACTTGCCTCTTTAATGTATTTTCAAGCTCTTGTAGGTTTGGATTAGTATTCTACCTAAACCTCTTCTAGTGTGTTAACTTGATCTTGAGATTGTGTAAGCCATAGTTATATTATGACTGATCTAGTGTGTGTTCAAGCATAGATGAGTGTCTATTTTACTTTGGTGCATCACTTGGTTATCTTCCTTAGGATCCCTTATCCCCTTTATAACCCTTTTCCCTATGAATAATTAGTCTAGAATTAGTTTAGGTGAGCATCAAAGAGGAACTGGCCTACTCTGGAGGTTCAACCTCACTATAGGATACCCATAGTTTGAGGTTGTACCCATGTTTGTAGCTAGAAGTGAGAGAGCTTAAAAAATCTCCCACAAAGGATGCAATTCCATGCTACAATAGTTCTTATACTCTTGGGGAGTAGGGAAGGAATCCAAGGTCAAGAGGTGATACTCTCCAAGTGAAAAACATTGGAATGTTGATTCCTAGGGGTACTTCATGGGGATTTGGGTAGTAAGGATGGATGAGCTAGTCTAGGCTTCATTGGTGAAAGAGGTGGATTCATCATTGGTTGGTGGAGGCTTGGTAGATATAAGGAGGAGAACATCATTCAAATTTTATGTCATGTTGCATGATGTAAAAGGACTTAGGTCAGCTTGTATGGTAACTAATTGACATTCATGCTCAAACTTGATGCATTGATGTAGGGTGGATGACACATAATTCATGGAATAGATCCAAGGGCATCCAAGAAAAAATTATACTAGAACTCACCTTATACTATGTAGAAGATATCATGAATCATGCAAGGTCATAAATGAATGTGGAGGATGATAGTTCCTAGAGTTGATGACATAGTGTCATTGAAGGAATGGAGTATCATTATGGTTTCTGACATAATGTTCTATGGAAATTTTAACTAGTCATATGCATGGGAGGAGATAATGTTGATGCTATCTCATCTATAAATCATAACCCTTTTGATGTAGGTGTGGTTAATATACATGGTAATGAAAAGGGGAGCATCTAAATCCTAGGGATGAATAAAAGGTATTTCTAAATATTTAAAGGTAACAAGGATGGAAAGTTGAAGGGTTTTGATAAAGGCTACTAGAGGTTATGGATCTTCTAGTTAAACCTCTAAGGTCTTCAAAGCCTCTATCATCACTTGATGGTGATAGGGTGAGGTATTAATTATTTCATATAAACTCATCTTCATTGGTGTTTGGTTAAGTTTCTTTAGAACTACTATTTTGATTGACTCAAAAGGGTTAGATTGGGAGACACCTAAGATGGGCACCTTGGGCTTGGGTGAAGGTGAAGGTGTTTGGGTTTGGTTGGGTGATTAGGTGGTAGAGGAAGTGCATGTATATGGAATGGACACATTTTTATTCCATTTATCCTTTTTTTGGGCTTGTGGTCATGTGACCAAATGTATGGTATGGATTTGGGAAAGAGTTGGGCTAGAGTATTGCTTTGGTTCCTCCTCACTCTTAGATTAGAGTGTGGGAGTAGGTAAGTTTGGGGTAATGTTTTGTGGTTTTTGGAGTGGTATTAGGATCATGGGAGGATCTTATGACAATAAGTCATCCTCATCACCTAGCTAGTGGACTAGGACTTGGAGAGATTTATAGTTTTTTGTATCATGCCCAAGTATTGTTTGGTATAAGTAAATTCGATTGTGATTAAAATAGGATGGTTTAGGACTATGGGGGTTAAATGGTTTTATATGGGGAAAATTCAAGTGGTATGGTTGAGTAAAACTCAAGAAAAAGTGGCAAGGTTGTTGGGGTTTTGTATTTGACTTTTAGGGTAGAATCCTTCTTAGGAGTGGGATTCATGATGAGAGTTTTTTGTGGTGAAATATTGTGAGTAGGTGTTTTTGGAGTAGATTACTTTGGGGTTAATGGTTTGGAGGTAGAAGGTGTAGGGGTAAATGGTTTATAGGTATAAGGATTAGAAATATAAGGCTTGGTAATGTATGATTTGGAGGTAGAAGGTGTAGAAATAAAAGGCTTGGTAGTAGAGGGTTTGGAGGTAGAAGGTATGAAAAGAATAGGTAGAGGTGTATCTAAAAGAGGAGGTTGGGTTTGGGTTGTCTTTGGGAAATTTGTCTTCTTAATGGAATAATGATGTCCTATGATGGAAGAAGGATATGGTCTTAAAATGGAAGGCAATGTAAAAAAAAAGTGGTAAGGTTTTTGTTTTTTGGATCATAGGTGGCTCCGCTTTCTTGGTTGGCTTAACATAGGGTTTATTTAGTGGGATAGATGGTGCTAAATCTAAATTTAATGGAGGGTGAGTAAGGATCTAATTAGGGAACATGCCTAGGTTTTTGATAGGATTTGTTAGGATGGTAAAAGGTTCTTGGGTTACTTTGGGTGGAGTTGGTTTGGTTAGTTCAACTATGGTTTTAGAGGTACAAGTTTATACTAGTTTGGTTGGGATTATGGTGGGTTCACTAGTGGAAGTGTAAGGTTGGGTCGATAATGGTATGGTTGAGGGACCTTGCTTGGTTGGATAGGGGAGCCCAAGATGGTGCCAAAATATGGAATGATCCATGTTAGGTTAGGATAGATACTCCAAGTTTTGAACCAGTCTAGAGAAAGGCTTATAGATAGGTTTGGTTCATTTGGTATTAGACTCAAAGGATAAATCCATGGGTGAAGAAATGGAAGTAGTTTCCTTGTCCTTTTCCTCAATCAAAGGCTCCAAGGTTTTGGAAGGTGATTCCTCCATGGTATAGGTAAGTACGATGGCCTCTTCCTTAAGAATGATTTCTAAAGGAAGAGTTGATTGATATATGATAGAAGAGAAAGGTACAATGTTAATGGTTACCTCTTTTAGTATGCCTTCTAAAGGGGAGGTTGGTAGCTCCACTACCTCAATAATTGAAAAAAGGGGAATAGTTACTTCCTTTGTTTTGGTTCCCAAAGGAATAGAAGGTAACTCTACTAGCTCAATAAGTAGAGAGGAATAATAAGTGGTTTAGGCAATGGTTTCCTAAACAATGAGCTCACTAAGAACCACATTAACAATATGTACCTCATGGTTGTTAGAGGATTCTATTTTATTATTTTCATTATTTACATAAGGTGAATGGTTAGGAAAAGGGTGTCTAAATATGTTAAGTGACTAATTTGAGAGTGCATTGGGATTATATATAATAAGTTCCCCCTTATCAATCAACCCTTGGATAATGTTTTTGAAGGTATTACATCTACTCACATCATGTCCAATGACATGGTGGAAAGCACACAATTTGGTTTCCTTATACCAACTAGGTATAAGGTGAGAGGAATCAAATTGATATGGGGGTTTGATTGGAGGAAGTTGTATGATATTTTATTTCAAAAAAAATTCCAAAATGGAAGCATATGACTCGCTTAGTGAATTATATTGATTTTGGTTGTTATGATTTTAGTTTTGGATACTCTAGTTGGAATAATTACAAGAGTTGGGTTGGTTAACAATTAGAGGAGGGGCAGTTTTAAAGACAACTAAATTTGTGGTTCCCTTGGTTTTAATGTTTTTATTGGAATGGTTGGTGGTTTTAGAGGAGGAAGTTTCATTTTAATTAAAACTATAATTCATTTTTCTCAATTTTAGCCTCCCCTCATCAATGGCTCTAGTCTCTAATTTTCATACCATAGTGAAAGTCTCATCAAAGGTATTAAAAGTCTAAACTTGTAGAGTGGAGGAAATATGTTTGGCACAAGCCCAAGAGAAAATCTCAATCATCTCAAGTTGGGGCAAAGATAAATAGAGTTGGTTTATCAAAAATCTCCAACAGGCCATGAAATCAACAATTGAATCATCCTCAAATTGTCAAATGGAGTAGAGGTTGATGATGGAAAATTTATTAGATATATTTATAAAAAATGATCTAAGAAGGTTTGAGCTAATTGAACAAAAGAAAAAAGGGAGTGTTTGGTAATATCATTGTACCAATCTAATACTGAACTAGATAGGGACATGGGAAATGTGTGAAGAAGGAGAGAATCATCATAAGCAATCAAATAACAAGAGTGTTTAAATGCTCTAAGATGTTGTTGAGAATCTTCCTTGCTACAAAATTTTGAAAATTTTGAAACTTTCAATTGAGAAGGTTAAGGTTGGATTGGGAAGGATGGATGAATTAGTTTGTTGCAAGTTTTATTATATGATAATAAGTTATGGACACCAAAGATAGATGATTCCAAATTGGTCATCTTATCCATCAACATCTTAGATATATCAGTTTATAGTTGTGCACCACCATAGTTGTAGTGTAAATCATGTTGGGGTTGGGAGGTTATCACATATTGGTATGTGGACATGGGTGGTTGAGAGGATTCCATATATGGGTAAGTGGATATAGGAGGTTGGGTATAAGATGAATTATATACCCTTATGGTTTATGAATATCGGTTGGGTTAGATGCAATGGGTACTTGTTGAGTAATTGACATGGGTTGGGTTGGAGGTATGGTTGGGTTGGTAGGTTGAGGATGGGTGGTAACCTTGGTACTAATGGGTGGAAGGGTAGAAGGTATGGAGACCACCATGCTTTGTAATGGAGTGGAGGTTGGTGGGTTAGAGATAAGAGGAAGGGTGGAAACACTAGTAGAGGTTACTCTAATGGTAAGTGGAGTAGAGGTGCCTGAAGGTTGGGTTGGTCCTATACTAGAAGAGTTATTGGTTGGGGTGGAAGGCATTTGGGTGTTGCTTAGTTAGATGGGTTAATTTTGGATGGTGGGATAGTTAGTAAAAGAAGATGCTTGGGTGACTAAGGGTTGGGTGGAAATGGTGGAAATAAAAGTGTTGCCTATAATATGGGATCAAATACCATATGGTATATTAATAGATGGAACTGAAGTAGGGGTATAGTGAGATATGGTGTTAAGGTAGTGTTAGAGGGTTATGGGGTTGTTATCTAAAAAAGTGGTGAAATCTGTATCTCCTTGGATAACTATTTGATGTATAATATGACTTACATAATGGTAGGGTGAAATTTACACATCTAAATGGTACTCCATGGATGAGGAAGAAGAGGAAGATGGGTGGTTGGGAGGTGGATCCTGATTTGCTTGGTTTCTTAATTATTATCTAGTGAGAACCATGCAAATAAGGGAAAAAGGAAGATAAGATTGATATCACAACTCAAAAGAGAAACAATCAAAATAAAAATATATCTAAGAAAATAATGCATACACTAAAGTGCATTAAAATCCTAAGGTACCTTTTATCTCTTTTTAGATCTATGCCTCAATTTTAAAGAAGTTATGAAGACCAACTTGGGCTTGTAGAGTGGGTACTAGAAGAAGATATCTAAGGATGGTTTCAGATAGTTAAAATATCTCAATATATTTAATAGATCTTGGTAACTGGATTGATATTGGTGCCTACCCCCTCACTTCACATACCATAGTGATAATGCCGTTAGGTGCTTAGCAAGAATATACTGAGTTGCTAGAGATTATACTCAGCCAGTGTACTAAGTTGGTTCCCCCCTTGGTGGTGAAATCCAAGTAGAATAGCCAAGGAAAGGTGATCTCTAGGTGATGAAATCCCAATTGGGCCTTATTTTAATGTTTTTATGTTTGGTTGAATGTGTGGTTTGGTATTATGTGTGCAATAAGAAGTGAGACTATGATTAATTAACTTGATTAAATTAAGCTATGTGAGCTAATAAATACAAGAAAACAATGGATGTAAAGTTAATTTTAATTCAAAATTTAAAAAATATGTATTTTTTTAATGAATACTAAAAAAATAAGATGCACCTAGATGTGATATGATGATGTAAAAATCCTAGGCCTAGAATGAGTACTTTTGATTTTTAGAAATGAAAGCAAAAATGATAATTTTATTTTTTTCTCCAAGAAAGAAAAATAAACTAGAACTTGCATTTTGGAAAGGAAGAAAGGAAATAAGGAAAATTTAATTTTTAGAAAAGAATGTAATGGATGAATTTTATCTAATGTAACTAAATGTTCTATAACTATGAACCCAAGAAAAATCTCAAGGGTCCCACCGAGTGTGCCAAAATGTTTCACTAAAATTTTGATTTATTTTCTATTTAGAAAGATGTAAAACTTGAAATAAGGGTGAGGTTAGTACAACCTGATGTTTTGTGCACACATTAATCCAAATGATTATGGATACTCCTCTTTGTTTTGGGAGGATGACTTGCAAATAAAAAAAACTAGAAGAGAATGGTTGATTAGTGAGATTGTATGGTGGATTACCTAGTATGAGCTAGATCTAAGAAGCACAAGCTTCCTTGGAGGCTATCAATCCACACTTTTAAAACACTTAAGTTTTTATAAATTTAAAATAGGTGCTTAAATGAAATAAAAAAGGTACTAAAAATCAAATATGAGAAATGCTTGAAAAAACTCAAGTGATTTTGATTTAAAATAATAAGAAATGATTGAATTCTAATAAAAAGTCACTCAAACTTGATTCAAAAAATAATTTGTAATTCTATGATAAAATAGAAAATTAAAAAGTGGAATTTGGGTATGAGAAGATGGGTCAAATCAGCTTACTATTGTGAAAATGGAAACATAGTGACCATAAGTGGTTAGGTGATCATCGACAGTTAGAAAAGACCATTGGTAGTTAGGTAATATCATTGATGGTTACTGTTGGATCTAGTTTGGAAAGAGAAGTCTATTAAAAAGAGTCACAAAGAGATTCTGGGAGTGGTGTTTGGGTTGAATGTTGATTATGAGATAGAAAGTAATGCTCTAAGGTATATGGTTCTTGGATTGGATGTTCATGTGAGAGAGAATGGTTTGTGGGTGGTTTTGGGTAGGAGGTGAAATGTCTAGAGTTGCAAGACTCCAACATAAGAAAATTGGATGAAATGAAAATAAAAGGGAATGACAAAAGCAATGAAACAAATAGAGACAATTACTAAATCTTAATAAAAAAACATAGATACTTAGCTTTAAAGTGTTACTAGTTTGAATAATTTTAGTGTTGGAAAAAATCTATTATGGATCCTGGAATATTGTTAGTAGAATAATGGTACCTTGGCTCAAGATGATGAGTTATAAAATCACCATAAGCCTTTGACCTAGTTCTTGGTTCACTAGGAAGATTTTAGATTCAACTAAGAGTCAGAATCTCTTGCCCCTTAAATTATTGCTTCCTTTCAACATTCTCTTCCTATCTTCATATAGAGTAAAAGGAGGTTGAAATGAATATTTTAACAAATGGATTATCAAATAATCTAACCAATAGTCTAATCATGCATTGATCATGTGAATAATAAAGTAAAATTAGATAGCTGGTAATCAATGAGTGAGTTGTATTTGAGGTAGATTTTATGGTTGTGTTGGGTAACCATCGATGGTTAAATTCAATTGTTGGTGGTCAAGGGTTGATTGTCAATGATTAGGAAGACATAGTCAAAATGGCTAGAACTTGTCATTTTCACTTATGTTTGGTTGTTAAAAGGTTGGTAAATGGTCTAAGGGGGCCAAAGGGTGTTTGAAAGGTTAATGCAACATCTAGAACCATAATGTATGGTTTTTTACTATCTACAAAAACATCAACATCAAAGATAAAATTGAGTAACGAGATGAGGTAAAGAGAGAGAGGAAGGGAGTGAATACACCTCACTGGGTACATGAACCCATATTAAAACCTAGTGACATCTTCTTTGTGTGTGTATATGGTGATCAAATGGTGAATAAATTAGAATAAGATGATGCCTTTCTCAATCCTAATATGTCAGTGGATCAATAACTCAAGTTGGCATTGAATCCATCATTTCCCACCCTTACTCAGTGGATCATAATATGTGAATAACTTGGAGTAGACTAGTGGCTTGTCCAACCCTCCTATGTAGGTGGCTCAAAAAATCAAGTATGATATGAATCCATAATTACCTACCCATGTGTATTATATGCATCTAAAATTAAAACTACATAATGTAAGTAAAATTGTGCAATGTAAATGAAGCTCTAGGGCCACTCAAAAACTCTACAATGAAAAATAACTCAGAGGCTAATCAAACACTTATAAATGTAGCCAAGGGACTACTCAATAATTCTAACCACTATAAATGGAATAAATAAATACTAATTCAAATGGTGTCTTGAATAAAAACATGGAGAATGACATGGAGCTACCATTACATCTAAGAGTACCAGTGTCAAACTAAACATATGGGAGTAATGTGTTGTACACATGCCCCCAACTCTGATATCTATGTATATGGATTTTGGACTAAGTCATATTAAACTATATTTGAGTATTTTAAATTAAAAGTAGAGTGATCATGTCATTCATGATGCCCCCAATATAAGTAAAACCTATGTAATCTATGTGAAAATTGAGTATATATTAAGCTTATCTGATAATGTATGATTGAAACCATGAAAACCTGGATTATACCTACTATACTTTTCTATCAATTCTATAAATTTCTATTTCTAGGGCTACTATAAAATATCATGGTCCCTTGGTCAATAACACACTACACTAGTATCCTCTATGTCATGCTATTAACTAATTGTGTTATTTTTTTTCAAAACTAAAACTGATCTATATGTGACTATTTTTCACTATGTTTTCCTAAATATGACCTATGTAATCTATGTCTACATGCTAAAACTATGTTATGAGTGAATTAGGATGGCTTGATCTCTATGATAAACCCTTTTAAATTCCCCCTCTTTTGATGGGAGTTTTTGAAACTCTATAATAAATATCCTAAAAATAAAAACTACATATCCTGTGTGTTAGATTAAAAACATATTATATTTGCATGATAAACCAATATAATGTGTATACATAATATTAGAATGTAAAATAATTTGAGCATAAGTTGGTAATGTATGATTAATGTTAGATATAAAATTCACAAGGTTGTTAAGATAGATAAAACAATTTCAAAATGCATATGAACAACAAATCTGAGTATAACATGAGTAACTACCTAGGGGTATGGGGCATGATGTCCATTAAGACACCCAAGGAGGAAGGGGAGATGCATTAATCACCTCATGGAATATAAAATTGAGTGTGAAAGAAACAAGCAAGATATAAGTGCCATGGCCATGATGCATACATGAAATCATATAAAAAACACATGAAACATGTAAAGTAGGCCAAGAGGCCATAATACAAGGGACATGGGCACATGTCACTAAGTCTAAGAAAGAGAAAACATACAAGGACATGTTCAAATGTCCACATACATAAAGATAAAACAAATTTGGCTTAGAGCCACATGGAAGGACATGTTCAAATGTCCACATACATAATCAATAAGGCAAACACAAGGACATGGGCACATGTCCAAAGCATACATACAGTGAAAGGAAGTGGCTTAGATATATAGAACTATGGCATATTCAAATGCCCTCAAGTATATGTAGAATCAAAGAGACAATCAAAGCTAAAATAGGAAATCTATAAATGAAAGTATATGTGAACATGTGTTACAAATTCATATAAGAACAAAGGTGTACATAAGCTAAGTCTATAGTAGTAATAGTAAAAAAAAACTTTAAGTAGAATAGGATGATCAATATCAAGATATAATCAATGTTAAATATATGCTATAGATTATATAAAGATATAACCCAAAAAAAAAGTGTGTAGTATGATGCCCCCAAGGGGTGAATCTATAAATGTTGAATCTATGTATCTATGTATGTGCTCCAATGGGTAAATAGTATCAAATTTGGATATGTGTAGAGGACCCGAGTCCTATAGTAATATTTGAACACTTAAAAGGAAAAACTGAAGCATGTATATATGATAATACAAACTACACTAACATAGATAGCATATGTATTACCTAGAAAATAGAAGGAATGTAAACATGGAAATGCATATAATCTAACATTTGTATTTTCTAAGCAATATTTGATTGCTTTTTGTGTTTTTGAAAATATTATATTATTTTTGTGTTTTCTAAGTATAAAATATGTACAATAAATATGAAAATAAAACTATGTACAAGTAAAGCGAGATACTATGTACAAGAAATATGAAAATGAAACTATGTACTTGTTGGCTTATCATGATTATGAATGTGAAACATAAGTTCTTGCTCTATTTGTAACATTACCTTTGTATTTCAATCTTGTGTCTTGATAAATTATGTCTGTGAATGATTTTTCTTAGTATGTTTCATAAATACCAAACCTTGTTGACCAACATTATCAACTTATTTAATAGTAGTGATGCCTTGGGCATGTTTTCCCAACCCTTGATCTTGATAATAAAATTATTATAATTTTTTTGACTAAACCCATATTATTTTGAAAGTGAGACATCATTTTGAAGAGGTATATTTATATCTTTCATTTACTTTACCTATGTTTGTTGTATTATTTATTGATCTAATTTTGCTTTGTGAACCTTTTGTTATTCTAAGTTATGATTTGGTAACCACTTTTGTACTAATTATGAATTTGACCCTTTTTTAATATGTTCTTGTATCATTTTGGATTAATTTATTGATTTATCTTGTATATGTTACTCATTAGAAATGATGTTTTGTATATGATTTTTCAATGCCAAACATGAATCTATGTGATGACCATGCATTCTATGGTATACATAATAATATTTGGATCTCCTCACTGGCTGTAGAAGAGGTAAGTTAATTAACTTATTTTTAATCATTTTCCTTAAATTTTCACTTGATATTCTATTTTATCTTTGAGTACTTTTTGAATCACTAGTTGTATATGCACTTTGGTTTGACTTCTTGTTTGCATATGTAGACACCCTAAATTGGTCAAGAAACCACACATATCATGTCTTTTCATATTCCTTTCATAGGAGACACCAACTAGATAATATGCTCCTTTTTCACATTAGCCATGTCCTTATTTTACTTATCTGGGTCTTGTTTATTATTTTTATCACCTCTTTTTTATCTCAATAAACTGACCTATATGTATAGTAACCCCTAGACTTGGTATGTATCAGTCTCGACCTATTTTTATGAGTCTTATACAACATAATTATGTAAGATTACAAAACTTAGCACTCCTATCCTTTTTGGTGATATTGTCCAATGATCATTTTTTCTTGTGTAATGGGTCCTAAACCCTTATTATCCCCTTCATTAAGTTATATTTAGATTTTTGATGTTGACTAATATGAATAAAGCTCCCAAATTCAAAATGAAGAGTCTCCTATATAAAGGAATTCAAAAGGCATTTTATATCTAGCACTTACTACTTTGGCACATTAGATAATCAAATTCAATCAATAGTATAGCTCAATATTCTATATCACACATAGAGTTACATGCTTGATCAAGGAAGGGCATAGGTGAAAGTCATCCTTGCATTTACCATGCAAATTTATTATAGACATTCCCTAAGGGAAAACTACATTTGATTTGATACCCTATCTTAAGGGTTAATGTAGGTAATGATCAAGCTAGCAAGGATTGTGGATCGTATGATCATTCTTCTCCTAACCTAGTTTTTTCCCCTCTTGATTTTGATGCATTTGTTTTTTACATGTGTGTAGATAGATACATGGTTTAGAGATTGAAACAAACTTATATAGAGTTATGTTTACTTCTAACCTTTAAAATTTTGTACATAGGCTCACATCAAGGCAACAGGCAAAACCAAGAAAGATTAGATCTCTTGGACAATAGTGGTAGAGGTGGAATACAATGCTAGTGCCACTCATATCCACTTTAGGTGCTCTTGTCTAATCATAAATTGAAGGCTAGGTCTAGATTCATGATAGTGTCCTATTCCTACACCTCAATTTCTAGCCCTTGAATCATTCATTTCAATCTATTTTTTAGATAAGTTCATTTCTCTTTCTCATGTAAATTATTAGATAGAAATTTGTATTTTTCCATATTAAACTACATTTTTTTCCCTTACTCAAAACCCCTTTACTATTTAGGAACTACACCCTAGTTTCCCTAAAATAATAAAACATTTGGTGAATCTGACTTACTTTGAACAAATCTAAAACCCTAGTACCCTTAAGGTTTTTTCTTCATATTTTGTGAAAAAATTTAATTTCAAATTTATTATTTTTGTATAATTTTTTGTGCATTTATTGTATTCAAAACTATTTTTATAATTTAAATTATTGGCATAATTTTCAAAATTTATAAAACCCTATCTCAAAACCCTAGATTTCCAAACTAGTTCGTCAAACCCCAAGCCTTCCTTACAAAGTTTATAAAAACATTTTGGAATTTTTACAAATTGTTTACTTTGTCAAACATAATTTCAAAATTTTGATATTAGTAGTTTTCTCATGCAAAAATTTATTTTTAAATCTTTAATTTTTGTATTAATTTTTGTGCATTTATTCTATTAAAATTTATTTTTAGAATTTAAATTATTGACATAATTTTCAAAAATTCTAAAACCCTAGCTCAAAACCCTAGATTTCCAAACTAGGTCCTTAAACCCCAAGTTTTCTTCCCTTACAATTTTTAGAAAAGTAGTTTGAAATTTTTGCAAATTATTTACTTTGTCTAATGTAATTTCAAAATTTCTATGTTAATAGTTATTTTTGCATTCATTTGCTTAATAGTACTTTTACACACTCTATTTGGTGAAAGAAATAAAATGGTCACTAAGGAACTTTTTATCTCTCATCCCATAGATCAATTTCTAAATTTTTCTCATAATTATGACAATGAATGGACAAATTTGAAAGAATTACACATTAGCTAAAAATGTGGAAAATGATTTTATTTATAATGAAGTTAATTAATATTATTTTAATGAGGAATATGATGATACACATGAAATTTATAGTGAAGCACAAATAGATGCATCTTATTCTCTCAAACCTATCTCTTGTACTCCCTCTTCTAAAGAAAATAATTTTGATAAATGGGAAAGATACTTCTCACCTCATTCTCCTATGCACAATGCACCAAATGAACAAATTAGTCATACACTTCTAAGTAAACCTCTATTTGGTGATAGTTTGCTTCCATGTGAACCTAATCTCTCTCTCTCTCTCTCTCTCTCTCTCTCTCTCTCTCTCTCTCTCTCTCTCTCTCTCACTACTTCAATGGTCAATTTATAATAATATAATTGTAATAGAATTAAATTACCACTACATAGTTCAAATGATACATCTATTATTCATAACTCTGCTATGTCCAAAGAAGATCTAAATGATAAATCTCTTTCTCTTACTTCTCATGAAAATAATGCATGTATTCCCTCCATGGTTAACATTGATGGACATGATATTCCAATTTCAAATGATACTTTATTGCATATTATAAAAGAATTAAATTCTTCTCTTACACCTCTCCCTAGTTACACTGAAAGTGATCATGAATATGATAGTGAACATGTAAATGAATATGAAAATGAGATTGATTATGAACAATATTATAATGATGACAATGCATGTAACAATGATGATTATTAGGCACATAGTAAATAAGATTGTGCATCTCCTGTTACTAACTCTTCTCTCACTCCTCTCAAATATAATCCACTTCCAAATGTTGTTTCTACTTATATGCATGACTCTATTTCAAATAATGCATATGTTCATTCTAATAGCACATCTTCTACTCAATTAAAATGTGATACACCAAAATATAAAGATACCAATGAATCTCCCAAGCCACCACTCACTATAGTAGAACCCAATTATCACTCTTTACCTAAAGATAATGATAGCCCACAACCCTCTAGTAAGGTCCAAGTTACCATTACTCCCAAGGTTCAAGTGAGCACACACATTCTTTATAACCCAATTGATAAATGTAGTATTCCCATGGCTAAAATTAAAAATCAAATTCAATGATTAAATGAGCCACTTTGAGATACTAATGTGCCATCTTAGGAAATTATCTCTGTGATGCATGTAGTTGGTGAATTACAACCCCAAGTACATCTCCTTACCCTATAAAATAAGGCTTATAAGTCTTGGATGGATGTCAATTATCTAAATAATAACCCACTTCTAAAGATATTCATAAAATCTTCATTACCTAAGCATTTCCAAATACCATCATTACCTCACTTTGATGGAACTAGAGATCCATTTGTACATCTTCAAGCCTTTTAGAAGGATTTGCCATCTCATGTGAGTCCTTTGATGCTACTAAAATTATGCCAATAGACATTAGTGGGAGAATCATAGAATTGGTTCTTTAATCTACTCCCCGTTGGCTCCTTGCACACATATGATGATTTAGAGGAGGCATTTCTCAGACATTACATAGACAAACATAGGCCCTCGTGTCACATATGAGAAAGTTACAACTTCACATCAAAATAATTTAGAGCTAGTTAGTGATTATATCTTATGATTCAAGAATCACATGTTCAAATTGATATACAAACTATTAAATTTAGAGATTCATCATATCTTTATTAAGGGGATTCACTAACCTCTCTTTAAGTATCTACTATATCAGATAGAGTCTTCTTTTATAAACTTATACTATATTTTTCTAGCTTTGGAATAGGAATTGGGATTGATTGAGGTAGATTCAGTTGATTATATTACTCTAGATTTCATAGTAGTATCTACATATACAACTCCTAACACACAACATCCACCATGTCTTAAACAAGATAAGAGACCACAACTAGAAAAGTAACTGGTTAAGAATAAAGAGTTAGTCTCTAGAGTACAACCTATAAAATGCACTATAGAGAACAACATCAAGGCACAATTATAGTTTGATTTAGAGTAAGATAGAACATCTATCATATTATCATCATTATTAAATAGGAGGTTAATCACATTGCCTTCTACTCATCAATGAGATTCACATCTCTTACAAAAATATCCACACCAACCCTTTTATAACTATCATCCTATTCGTGGACACAAAGATAATGATTGTTATGGAATTATATATTACATGACTAGATGTGTTGATAAAGGAATCATAGCATTCACATAGGGGGTACCAATATTTCCTCCACCATGGAACCATAGACCTTATTCATCCATGACTGAGTCATCCCAAGACATTCTTTCACAAGAATCATCGATCACTCATCATGAGAGAAATGTGGGTTTTAGCATAGAGCATCATAAGAGGTCTCCTATTTCACCTATTCAGAAGATTTAAAAACTAGTACAATGAGAGGAACCTACATATAAAATTATAGTCTAAGGAGTACATAGTGTAGTTCCATATACATATCTAGTAGAGTCATAAGCACCACAACAGAGTACTACTCATGAGAAATATTCACTATAGCCAAATTTTCTAGGTTCTATCTCACGTATCAATATGTTATGGTTAAAATTAAATAAACCCACATCAAAAAGTACTACTCATGAGAAATATTCACTACAGACATATTTTTTAGGTCCTATCTCATGTAGCAATCTACTATAATTAAGATTAAATGAGACCCCATCATAGGTTTCAGCTCTAGCTCAATCTATGGCTCAATGACACACATCACAACAAAGTCTATAGGGTACATGATTATGGATAGATAATCCTTTTTCACAACACATAGTTCCTATTTCACCTCTAATATAGTTATATTTTTTAGAATCTCCATGTCTAACTATAGTTAGTACATAGCAGACAATATCAGATATAGAGCATATTCCTACATAGCATGAGCAATATGGGCATTTGTTTAGTTGGCCATTAGGGTTCAGATAGTGATACAACACAAAGTGATATGACACATATTCATACCAACATTATTTCATAGCTTCACTTAGCAGGTCAATGATGGAGCCAAAGGTCTAGCTAGCCTTTGTATTCTTGAGCCACTTTAGGGGAAGTAATACAAATAATGTGCTATCTTACATCCACACATACTAATAACTAACATTCCTAATTACCAATAACTATCCATAACTAAAACCATCTTATCAAAAATTTATATCTTACCAAATCTTATTTTACCAATCTCAAACCAACTCAACCCATACAAACAACTTACCAACCTCAAACTAGCTTAATTTATCCCAACAATTTACCAATCATAAACAAACACAACTTATACAAACAGTTTACCAATTATAAAAGCCAAATTTTTTTTACTTACATATGATTACAAATCAATTCTAACATCACACTTGAAATTATCAACAAAATTCAAATCACATATCCCAAGTACCATTTTACCAAACATATACAACCTTCAACATTAATACTAGATCAACTATTTCTAAATTTAAAATTTTCTATACCAATCCATTCCAAAATCCATAACACAATATGCATGAATCAAAAATGAAATAAACATCCATATATATAACCAATTTTTCAAATACATATACATAGTATTAAATAAAATCAATCATGAATATGTGTCATGCCCTCACTCTTAGTTTAGCTCTCTCCTCCAATACTAGTCCCATAGTCCACTCTAGCACTTGATGGCCCTACACCTCCTCAAGCTCCTAAATGCCTCTTATGATGACTATGTCACTCTAGTAACTACCCATACTCCTTATGCAAGTCTACATACCACCTCTGAAGCTTTGTGTACTCATCTATAATCCACGTACTCATTGATCCATAATTAGGTGGAGGCATCTTATGCCTATCTAGCTCAACCCTCAACTCATCCCTCTTTCCCACAACTCTAACATATGTAGATATCACTATAGAAGCTCTATCAAACAAATGAACATAAACACTAGCTATAATTATCACTTACTCTATCAAACCCTCTTCCACCACATCATCATGAACATGCTGCATGAGCTCTTAGAGTGTTAATTCAATGATGGTTTCCTAGAACCCATCATCTCCACCTCCTCCCCTAGTATGTGTTTCATCTTTATCACCTCCCACTCCACCTAGATGCAAAAACACAACACTAAACTAGATATACATTTTCCAAACAACCACAAACTTGTACATAATTCAAATATAATCAATGATTACCTCCCATGATCTAGATCAGAGTAAGATATTCATACTCAAGGGCATCCCCTTCATCAATAGGATATAATGGATCATATCGATGCCTTGTCCACGATGTGGTATATGCCTCTATACATCCAAAATCATCTACATTAGGAATATCTATAGCCACATCTCATGCATCCAAAGGTAATGGTGCTAACTTAGGCTCAGTATGACTCCCATGATCTTCTACCCTCACTGGTGTTCATGCACTCCTCACCTACACCCATGTTGTAGGGGGCACATCTTGTGGTACCCCAAACTATCTAGTTATACACTCACACTAAAAGTACTCATACACTCCAACCCAGTGGTCATGTAACCAATTACTGACCCTTATATACCACAACTATACTCTATCATTAGGCCACCTAGGGAATCCTCTATAGGGCCTCTACATGATATCTTACACCACAATCTATCTAAAAATTAGCTATAGTGATCTATCCTAGGAGATCAGATAGCTAACATACTCATTCACCACTCTCCAAATGGATGTGGAGGTGCCCACCTCTCCCTTGATAATCTTATCGACCACACAACTACTATGTGATCATAAGCCCAATAATGGAATAAAGTAGCCACATTCACACCACCACTAAATGCTTCCTAAGCAAACCTATAAAGGTCCATGTATAAGTGGGAAAGCATAGTCCTACACCACGAAAACATAGTGCCATACACCTCTATACTATGCATGATCCTAAGCATGTTGTATGCAATTGACACCCCACTCCCATCTATAGCAATAAATGAAGCCAACAATGTGGCCAACCACTTCTGTAGATATGGAACACTCAAATACATAATAACTAACATTAATACATCTCTATCACTACCTCTCCTATGTATGCCTAAGGGCCCACCAATAAAATACAAGGATGCATGATCAATAACATTAACACCCATGTCATCCTCCAAAGTCACATGTCATCCACTTACTGCCAAATGCAAAATACACTACACATCCTCTAGAGTAATCATAATCTCTCTAGTAGGAAGACATAAAGTATATGTGTTTCTATTCCACCTCTCACATAAGGTGGTAATTAGTTACGTATCTCATTATAGAGTGCCTAGGTCACACACATGACCTATCCCTACTCTATCCATCATAGCCCTCTCATCCATTGAAAAAGGTGACAATCTTAGTGTCTCCATCACCTAGCCTCTATGGAACTCCCCCATTTATACCTCACCCTAAAAAATTCTAGGAAATAACACATATATCAGTCAACCATGCCAAGGAAAATAGCTAAACTACACAACAATAAAAAATAACTCAAACTCTTAGAAAAACTAGCCCTTATGGATAATAACACTATAAAAGGACACTAGTGCTAGACAACAACACTAAAACCTAGAAAACAATGCTAAACACTAGACAGGAGTGCTAGAACTAGTGGAAATTTCCTAAAACACTTCAAAAACAACTCAAAAACAAGCTTCCAAATAGGCAAAGATTACACATTTTAGCTACTCACCAAGGTAACATCACCACTAGCCTTAACCTAGGCTGCCAACTACTCAAATTGGGTCATATCAAGTGCTCATCTCCTTAGCATATCTCCTGCCTTAGAGCTCCAAATCTCAAACTTGTTAATGCACGAATGAATCAATAATCAATCCAATTCTCTATATCAAAAAACTTTGTCATTCAAAGTAAAATAACATTTTCCCCATAAATAGAACCTTGTAGCTTCATTTTACAAACCATTTTGTTCCATAAAACCATAAAATTGATACCTTTGACATCACTCATGCCTTATTCTCCTAATACATCATCCACCTACTATGGCACATATAACTCTATGCCTATTTTATATCTAGACATATACCTTGGTCTTAACCAATCAAAGACTCATTCAACTATCAAACAACTTAGCCTAATCAATCAAGCAAAATTTCAAACTCCTCACAACAAGCCAACCTTGTTTTCAATTATGCCATTAGTCATCACTTTTGGCTCAAGCTACTCTATCACAAATTTCATCCCTCTTCCCAAAAGGGGGGAATCATTCCTATTATTATTATTTGTAGACACCAAAATAGTGTCAACCCCCCCTTGGTCCCTTTCTAACTTCAACATGTCTAACCTATACTTTATTAATTTAAAATACTTATTTTAAATTAATAATCCCCCCTAGACACCTCACCTTGGATTCCTAGCTCTTAGGCCATTTATCACCCTATGACTAATCATAATTACCTAAGACCTAATTTCAACTCTCCCACTAATTCTCGCGCCTATTAAACCTACCTTTGGACTGTTTAACAATGACAACCAAACTTGGCAGATGGAAGAATGAGCAAAAGGCTAAAAATAGCCTTTTTTCCCATTCTTTAGCCATCGACGTCAGTTAACAGTCGACCAACGCTGGCAGTATCACCGACGTCGGTTGCTTAAAACTAAATTCCGACCTTGACTGTAGCCCGAATGCAAATTCTCTTGCTCCCAGGATCAGAATTCTTTCTCCTCGACTCTTTGTAGGCATCAGATTTCTATCATCACTCTCCAAGCTAAGAAATTCTATAGAATTCACTACACACCAGATTGAAACGTTGCATAAGGTCTCTTACATCAGCCATAACGGAAACAAGTCTTCCACACTTTTGGTTCTCCACCAAGAGCTAAGTATTCTTCCAGTTTATATTTCAATATTTTTAGAATGCACTGGTGATTAGTCCATTGAATATTCTTGAGTACTATTGATAGACAACTTGACTTTCTTCCTGGGGCCTTCCTCTTATTCTTATTCCCTTTCCACCCCTGTCCTAGCCCTTTCCCAAACCATATTCACTATCCTACAATCCTCCACAAACCATTAAACAGACCCAGACTCCTTTCAGACCCCTCTATCAACCATAAACCCATCCAAAACCCATCCAAGGCCATTTCCCTAATCGACATCGACCATTGCCCCTACTGACATTGACAGACTAACCGATGTTGGCAACCTTGACCAACCAACGCCGGCAGAACTACCGACGTCGATGACTGTGGGAGACTTACAGCAAAATATAGGTATGCATTGTCTACTTTATATTTCTTAGTCCTTCATTATTTCTCTTTATCTGACATTCTTTTTATCAACTAGTGGACTGTCATCCCTCAAGGAAGTCTTTGCACTTCTAGGACTGAGCTTTGCTTGGCAGTCCACCATATATCTATCTAACATTTTATTTGTTTAAGTCTTTCTTATCTACAGGTGTCATCCTCTACAGCCAAAGAGGAGCTCCTTCAATCATCTGGATAATGGTGCACAACTTCATCTGGGTATCATCTAACCCCTAACCATTTAACTTTAGTTTCTCATTTCTTCTGAATGTAAAAAGCAAAAATGAGTAGAAACATTCTAGCACGCCTGGTGGGACCCTAGAGTTTTCCTTGGGTTCATTTCTTCTAAGACAAACTTTCATATAGGTGCATTAGGAAAATTTCTCTTCTTGCATCCTTCTTCTATCTTCTCATTTCAATGGTTAAAAATATATTGCATTTCATTCCTGCTTGAATGCATTTTTAGCTCATCTAGTAATTAAAAATGCATTATGAATAAATCGTAGTGCACATATGTTACACAACCTGACCACATTCATAAAATCAAACATCTAAACATACCTGAGACAAGGCTCGACTAGGATTTCATCACCTAGCAGATACCTTACCCTTCTTGGTAATCCTACTTGGACTTCACTACCAAGGGGAGAACCCACTCTATTCTCTGGCAGAGTATAAAATTTAGGGGAAGTATATATTGGCTAAGTGACCTAGCTTGTCTCTGGGCTCGTGAAGTGAGGGGAGCAAGCTCCTAGCACCAAGCCACGTACAGAACCTAATACAGATTTTGAGCACCAAAACTCAACCCGAAACCAACCTTAGACTACTTCTTTTAGTACCTGTTCTAAAAGCCCACTTCCCAAACATATTCTTCTAAGGCATAAGCCACCACGACTCTAAAATTTATTCTTAGGAATAAACGTTTAGTGGTTGCTTGCCATCATCTATTTTTTTTGTCTGTATCTAATTTTTTGAGTTGGTGAGGTCACATTCTGAGGTCTAAAAATAACTCAGACTTTCTTCTTTCTTCTAAAAACTTTCAATTTTATGAGTTTATAGAAATACACAGTAACTGACATTAGTTTTTCCACTAACGTCGACAACTATCTTCACTGACATCAGTTATCTAACCGACATCGGCAACTTATTCACCGACATCGGTTTTTATATCGATGTCAGTCACTATCAAAAATCTTTCTTCTCAAACAGCAAGCTAAAAACCTGACCTTTTTGCTGTTAAAAACACATTCTAGTTTTTTGAGGATGAAACATATAGTTTTTAGAACCTTAATTTATTTTGCCTTGGATGGTTTTGACACGTAATCAAACCAAAAATCTTGTTGACCACGCAAGGCAACAACCACTCCCGCCTTCGCCTTCTATATCAAGTCCCCAAATGGAGTATAATTCAAAAATTGAATGTACTCCTATCCAACCAACCCCAACTCAACCCCCTATTGTTCCCAAAGGGGACCAAGACTTTGAAAGGTTCCTTGACCTCAATGTCAAGGTTCTTCAGCACTATTTCACGAGTAGTCAAATGCGAGATCCTTCAGGCAACCCAATTTATGGGATGCCAACTTCCTTAGTTGAAATGACAATCATATCAACAGCCTCTGTAACCTAACCCATGGTCACCCAGGCCATTGCCTCAACTAACAACTTGACCATGACCAATATTCAAAGTGTGGCCTCTCCTTCTATTTTTGGACCTACCTCCATTGGGGTTTTTGTACCCCCTCAACCACAAACCATTCAACAAAGTCCTACACCATTCCAAAACTTAATTGTCTCCATCCCACCTACTCTTGCGCCCATAAATACAAGAGTGACTACTTATCCTTCAGCTAGTGTTGCCAGCATCCAACCACCTTTGGCAACATCAAGCCAAGTTGTGCCTTCTAGCTTTATGACACAACCACCCTTGACTTCAACATTAGTCCATATGACTAGTTACCAATATGTTGCACCTATACAAGCACAACCAACTATGTCATATGCTCCACCTAACACCTTCCAAATGCCTTACAACCTAGGGGGCACCCCACCTACAAATCCATCAACTAATCTAATCAAGATGTTGATGGATAAGATGTCTAATCTTGAGACATCCGTTTTGGGTTCAAGAAATGTTCTCTCATATGAACAAATATATAATGAACCTATTCATCCATCGGTCCCAATCTGACCATATGCTAGTCAGTGGGAACTTCCCAAGTTTACTCACTTTTAGAGTAAAGAGGACCCACAGCAACATCTACGAGCATTTAGACATGCTTGTTACCTTATAACACATGATGATGCGTTATTACTATGCACATTTCCCATGTCACTTTCTGGTACTGCCCTCGATTGGTATAGTTTTATTACCATTCACTCTTTATTTACCTTCACTTAACTAGCTCAACTATTTCTTGACCACTTCTCAATCAATATAACTAAAAAGGTCTCCATCACAGACCTATATTCTATCAGACAATTCGATGATGAATCAATAGCTAATTTCATTGCCCATTGGAGAGGTTTAATCAACCAACTCTCCTTTTCTTTACCTCAACTTGAGCTCATTGAGCTCTTTTCACAAGTGTGTGCCAAACACATCTCATCTACTTTGTGCATCCAAACATTCCACACTTTTGACGAAGCTTTCACCATGGCTAGGAAGCTTGAACTCTGTGGTGTCAAAGAAAATAAAGTCAAACTACGTAGGAAAAATACTAATGCAAAATCAAATGACCCTTCATCCATATCTTCTTCTTCCAATCCCAAGTCCAAGGTATCAACAAATTCTATGGTACTTAGACCATCATCTTCAACAACAACCAACCAACCTCAACCTTCAACATCAAAATACATCACACAATAATTCCAACAATGATACGTACAATGTCAATATAATCCAATAGGAGAATCATACGTGTCTGTGTTAGATAAACTAGTCAAATAGGGAGTCCTCAATCTCCCCCAAATTTAACCACCACCTCAATTTGATCCCTCGCTTGCCATCCCTGCATGGTATAGGGAGAATGACTTCTGTAATTATCACCGTGTCAAAGGCCATGACACAAATAATTGTAAAACCCTCAAAAATATCATTCAAGACATGTTAGATAAAGGTGATCTTGTCTTGGATAACCCAAATGTGCCACCTAACCAAAACATAGACATCTTTAGACAACCTTTCCCTAACCATCCCCTAGTCAAAACAATATTCAGACCATGGATGATGACTCCCAAGAGCGTAATATATGCACGGTCAACACAGTCTCTCCTTTTATGCCTAACCAACCTCTCCTATAGTCTGAAGAGGTTAGTCAACCTATTTGTCCATCACAGGTATAAGATCCTTCTTCTCCTATTTCTCCTCCACAGGTGGAAGAACCTTCTTCTTCTATTAGTTCTCCATCGACCTCTCTTATATTGGAGGATGCTTTGACCATACCAACACCACTAGCCCCACCTTCATCCTTCCTACTACCAATGGAGGACCATACATTTCCTACTCTTCAACCGCAAGGAGAAGGTACAATCATCCCTACCCTCTATCCTCTTGAGGAGTCACATTCTCCAATTCTTTCTCCACCAAGAGAGGAACTTGTCTCTTCACCTACTTCAACCAAAGATGATCTAGTAATGGCTCTCTCACACCTTTGGCCTGAGATTGCCGCATCTAACGCATTCCCACTCTCACGACCACCCAAATCTTCTAAAAAACCAATTATAAAGCCTCACACAATGACTTCTAAACCATTCTCTCAACTGGCTAAAAACTTAGGATTTATCCATTCGAGGAACTTAGAACATGAGGCATTATTGGAGTGACTTAAAGCTCCTTATCTTACACATCCCACTTCATCTCGTACTAATGACCCTCCTTCGACAAAATCTCCCAAAGTCTCCAATGAGGACCAGGCTTCTACTTCCAAATCTTCAAAAGCTCAACCATCTGCATTTGAACCTAAATGCTCACAAACATCCACAATACCAAAATCAGTTAAATCCCTCAGTGTTCACCCCATATCTAACCTCACTCACCCACAAGTGAAGGTAGATTTTAATCTCACCCCCCATAATAGTAGTCCTCACACCAAACTACAGAAGGCCACTAAACCACATCGGAGAACTCCTCCCCCATCATCATCATTGCCCTCCATTTTGGGCCCACATCCTTCTACCTTAATAGGAGTGCTCCCTACTCCAACACCTAACAAAAACAAGTTGCCTCCATTACTCCCTTTACCCACAAAAAACATACCTCCTCTAAAAAATTTGGCACCCCTCACGAAGAAAGTGTCATTTACATGAGTGACCACTCCACCAACCCAAAAGGTGGTATGGAAATCTCCCTCAAGAACTCACAAACAAAAGTCATCAACACTTAGTGCATCAACAAGCATAGACCCCTTAGTGGGTTCATATGCTTTGATACTACACCAAATTTTTCAAACTTCTAACATCACTCTTCCACCTAATAAACCATTTCAACCTCTCAGACCAAAACTATCTTGGTTTGATGACACTAAAATTTGCCTATATCATCGCTCACTAGGACATGATACCGAGAATTATTGTGCCCTCAAGGTTGTTATTCACCAATACTTCGAGAAAGACACCCTTCTTGTTGAGGATACTATCAACAAATCTCCAACACCATCAAATGTCTCTCAAACATCCTCTTCACCTTCATTAGAATCCCATTATTAGACTATGGTCCCTTTACCTTTTTCGCCCCCTTTATTTGAGATTAACACCATCAATGTGGCCACTAGGTCACAAAATTTAAAGGATAAAGCAAAAGAGAAAGTTGTTATTCCTTGGACCTACCCATTTGTCAAACCTGCTCAACCACCAAAACCCAAGATTTCTATCTTGGGTACATCCCAACCAACTTCTTTAGAGGCAATCCGTGATTCTATGGTGAAACAACTTCACCAAACTTTGGTAAAGATGACTTTATATGACCTCATTCAAATCTCTCCATAATATCATCAAGATTTAATCAAAGCTTTATAGGTAGTGGAGGTCCAACCCGAGGACCCCCAACCACTAGCTACCTTAGTCTAATCATTACCCACTGTTGCCTCTATTACCTTTAGTGATTCTAAAATTCCTACCTCCAACTTGGAAGATCAGGATGTTGTCCTTTTCATCACAGCTTACATTGATCAAACTCGCATTAAGTGAGTTATGATTGATGGGGGCACCAACATCAATATCATTTCCACCCATGCCTATGACCAATTAGCCCTCCCAAAGAATTGCATGTCAAAAACCGACGCAATTCTTTGATCTTTTAATGACACCACTGCCACTACCATTGGCACCATCATCTTACATATTCGTGTTGGCCCACGAACAATCCTAGAGCTCTTCTACATCATCAAGGGAGAGTTCTAATACAATATGTTATTAGGATGACCTTGGATTCGTGCCATGGCCTGTGTCCCTTCTACATTACACCATTGTGTCAAATTTGAACATGACGGTCAAGTCCATGCCATTCCCATAGACCCCTCCCCTTTCAAGACATGCAACACAATGTATCAACCCAAAAAATTTCTCATTCCTTTAAAAACATTGACCCAAACACCACCTCTACTTGCAAAAGCTTCAACAAGTATGCAAATGATAGATACACCTACACCACCTCCTCAAGTGACAACAAAAGACCCTATGGAAGATACCTTCCAACGTATTTCACTTAGGGAGTATCATTTACTCACCTTAGACATGTTCCAAACTCCTCAAGAGTATGGACAACTTCATCACAATCCTAGCTATGACCATCGTATCAGAATGGTTATCCCTTATGGTCTTCCCAATCTTCAAACAAATCTTTTATTTTATGGAGGGCTAGATCGAGCTCCCACTGATGGGAATCCTCTTTCATCACCCCAACTATTTACGTCTGACTTCTCTTTTCTTGGCAACCCAAACTTTGCTCATACCTATCTTTATAGGTGTGCATGGAAGGGATTTAGCTTTGGGCGCTACGAACAAGGCTCCCACCAGCCCGTCAAACCACCAAATGATGAGGCCATAAAGAATGCCAAGAAGCGACATGGCCTAGGTTTTGAAGAACCTACTAAAACTTTTAAAAACCCTCACCCCGAACCTATCATAGAACAATCACCTCCAAACTCACCTATTCCCCCATTTTCACCTACGGAGTCGGTGGTTTCCATCCCTCCTAGTTTTTGTTTTGTATAAATGCCATTCGCTTTGAACCTCTAACCTATCAACTAGGTGAGGTATCCAGGTCTCTCCCTCTCATTTATCCAAACATGATAGACGATGAATCTGCTACCATCAACACTGTCCAATGCATAGATGATGATGCCATTCTCACCTACATGGGTGCAGATGACTCTTTCATCTAATGATCACCTCCTTCAAAAATGCAGGTTATGTTAAATGAATCAACCATTAACATTAACCTACCATCTTATGACATTTCTCATATCTTAAAGATTGGTCAATCATTGGATACCCAGGAACAAATTGACTATACCAAATTCCTTTCAGACCATAGCAAAGCTTTTGCTTGGACCTATAGCGGTATGCCTAGCATCGACCCTAACATCGTCATCCATAACATCATCACAAACCCAGAGGCTAAGCCTGTCAGGCAAAAGCTTCACAAGATGCATCCTTGCATTGCACTCCTTGTCAAAGAGGAGCTTCAACGTCTTCTCTTCATCTCCTTTATCTGATCCATTGATTATTTGCAATGGGTGTCAAATATTTTCCCTATCACCAAAGCAACTGAGGGGATCTGAATCTATACTGACTATCATGACCTTAACCTGGCTTACCTAAAAGATGATTTTCCTCTACCTAACATCAACCAACTTGTTGATCTTACGGCCGGTCATGAGATGCTATCACTCATGGACAAGTTTTCAGGATATAACCAAATCCTGATTGTGCCAGAAGATCAGCACAAAACTGCCTTCATCACCCCATGGGGGAATTTTTGCTATAGGGTCATGCCTTTTGGCCTAAAAAATGTAGGCACCACATATCAACCCACCATGGTCTACATCTTTCATGATCTCCTCCACAAAATCATGGAGGACTATGTGGATGACCTACTAGGCAAATCTAAACTCCGTCATGACCATTTAACCATTCTCAAAATCATATTCACTCACCTCCTCCAATAAAATGTTTGCCTTAACCCCAAGAAATGCATCTTTGGGGTTCTCTCAGGGAATCTTTTGGGCTTCATCATTTATCTTCATGGCATTGAGATTGATTCCGCTAAGATTTGAGCTATACTCGAGATGCCACCACCTTCCAATCTAAAGCAACTTCACAGCCTGCAAGGGAAGCTTCAATCTATTCGTCACTTCATCTCAAAGCTTTCTGACCGATGTCAACCCTTTCATCACCTCCTCAAGAAGGATGTCTCCTTTAATTAGGATAAGGATTTCCAAGAGGCTTTTAAGGCTCTTAAATGTTATCTTGTCTCTCCACCAGTCCTTATTCCACCTAAAGAAGATCAACCCTTCTATCTTTACATCTCAGCAACAAATCATTCTTTAGGTGCCATGATCGCGCACCGAGACAAACAACATCGTGAGCAAGTGGTTTATTATATAAGCTGAATTCTCATTGACTATGAAACTTGGTATACTCATACCAAAAAACTTTACTTGGCATTAGTCTTTGCCACTACCAAACTCCGTCATTATCTTCTCAATCACAAAACTTATGTCATCACCCATACTGACCCTCTAAAATACGTGCATCCAAACCATACCAAAATCAACGTATGGCTCGTTGGCTCATGATTCTTTCTGAGTTTGACTTGGAATTCATCCAAAAAAAATTTATAAAGGGGCAAACAATCGTTGACCAACTAGCATATGCCCCTCTACCTGACAACCAACCTTCTCACTGTAAATTTCCTGATGAATCCATTGCCACGTTATCCACCGATGACATTTTCTATCAAATGACAATGTTCTTTGACGGGTCTAAATTTCAACATGGTGGGTGTGCGGGGGTCATTCTCATCCCTCACGAAGGTGAGCCCATGCCCCTATCTTTCAAACTTGACTTTGAATGTACGAACAACATGGCTGAATATGAAGCCTTAATTTTGGGACTTCAAACCACCCTTTTCCTAGGCATCAAGACCATCAACATCTTTGGTGACTCACAACTAGTCATCAATCAAATCAACGGTTCATATCTTTGTAAAAATGAAGTTTTGCAAAGGTATAAACACCGTGTTAACACCCTGCTAGAATCTTTCGACCATTACCTCTTGTAAACTGTTCCTCAATCTATGAATAAGTTTGCTAATACTATGGCTTCTCTCACCTCACACATTCCATCCTCATCATCTTCTTTGAGAATTTATGTTACGGTACACCATTTGGTGTTACCTTCATATATCTCCACTAACATCAACCTCATCAGCACCATTGACTATAGTCCACAGGATGTTTGGTATAAACAACTTGTGGACTACTTAACTTATTCTATTGTCCCCCCCAACCTCTCTAGCAATACGTGATGGGCTTTTATCAAAAGCATAGCTTGATATACTATGCTAGGGGGTCTTCTTTATAAACGAGGTTTCGATGGCCTCCTTCTTCGATGTCTAACCTCCACTGAAACATCTCATGCTATCAAACAAGTCCATGATGGGATTTGTGGAGGGAATTTTAGTGGTAACTCAGTTGTAAAGCACATCCTTCACCTGGGCTATTATTGGCCCACTCTTCACCAAGACTGCAATGACTATGTTTGGCATTGCATCAAATGCCAACAACACACTAACTTACTTCACGTCCCTAGCCATGTTCTACAAGTTGCTAAGGACTTTTGGCCCTTTTCACAATGGGGCTTAGACCTAATCAGTGAAATTAACCCCCATTCATCTCTCTGACATCAGTCCATTATCACCACAACTGAATACTTCACTAAATGGGTGGAAGTGATTCCCCTTGTCTCCACTAAAGCTGAAAAATCATTGACTTCATCAACAACAACATCATTTGTCATTTCAGTGTACCTCACAAAATCATCACTGATAACGGCAAATCATTCAAAAACAAAACTGTCCAAAAACTTTGTGACTCATTTGGCATCAAGCTCAGCTTCTCCTCGCCTTACTACCCACAAGAAAATGGGTAGGCTGAGGCTTCCAACAAAATCTTAACCAAAATTCTAATGAAGGTGGTCAACGACACTGGAAGGGACTGGCATATTCACATTCCCTTCACTTTGTGGCCCTACTACACTAGCATTCAAACCCTTACAAGTGCTACACCTTTCTCTCTAGTGTATGGAACAGAGGTTATCCTACCTCTTGAAATACAAATACCTTCTTTACACATCTGTTTGCATGACATACTTTCTAACAATGACTTTCGTCAAGATCAGTTGGCTCAACTTGAGTTACTTGATGAACGTCACCTTGCTGCCCTCAACCATCTCCATATCTACCAAAATCGCCTCTAATGTGCCTATAACAAAAGTCTGAGAGAACGAGATTTCAAAATCAGAGATCTTGTCCTCAAAGAAAACCAACACATGACCAATATGGAAAGAAGTAAATGAGGCAAGTTTGCTCCTAATTGGCTCAGACCTTATATCATAACACACAAGTATGGATCAAGAACTTATCATCTGTCTTCTCTTGAAGGCCGGCCAGAACCTGAGCCCCTTAATGCCTTGCATCTATGACCATTCTACTATTAATCAAGTAATCATTCACTTGATGTTTAACTTGAGCTCATCCCTTGAGCAACCCCTGTCATTGTCATTTCTATTCTTTTTAACCCTTTTTCCCTACAAACATTAGTCAACCCTTTGGTAAAGCATGAATGCTTTGTCCTTATAAAAGGGAAACCCCCAAACCTCTATAGTCAAGTCCATGACCAAAAGTCCAGTAAAAAAAAAAAAAAAACATAAAATTGGGATGCCTATATAAAGGTCATAAACTATAAATGTAGACTGGTCCCTCGAAGGACAGCTACATCATTGCTGTAATTAATAGACTACTCCCTTGAAGAATAGCTATTCAAAGACATTCAAACATAAAAAGCATAATATAGACCACTCCCTCGAAGGATGGCTATACACAAATTTTGCTCCAAACAACACTCTCTCAGAAGCTTCCCACATTGATCAGCTTCACATATGACCACAAAACAAAACAACATCCCCACGTAGACTTCCCCCATCGATCAGTCTACCAAAAAAAAAAAAAAATTAAGTCATGGACTTGCTTATAGTCATTCTCAGGGTCACCTAGAAAAGGGGCAAAGTTATTCTTGCTAAATAGGGTTAAGCTATCCTCATACCTCACATAATCAAACTTATTAACCCAACATACCCAAGGTATTTTGAGCTCACTTAACATCGAGTGATTTGAATACTTCTCTAACACAAACAATGGTCAATGATGTAATGCATGAACGGGGTTTTTGTTTGAAATAACCCTATCTATGCTATCATTATGGTCTTTGTCAATGAAAGAGCAATGCGCCTTTCACTTATTATGCACTTTGGTCACATACAACCAATTCAAATCCAACCAAATCATTTTCTAAACCAAACCAAACCAGCCAAACCTTTTTCAGACCACTAACATTATCATAGCCTATTCACACTAGTTTCTATGGAAACCAATACACATGGGAACTATCGACCACACAAATTATGTCAAGCATAAAACATTACTTGTTGAAGCATAAGCATACTCATTTCATTTTTAGCATACATCCAACACTAATATGGAAACTTGCTAGGGATGGAAAACCCTATCACCAATGTTACAGAATACACCATCACATAATATGGAAAAGGTTGTAACATCATCATACACTCATCATTTCAAAACATGACCAAACCAATCATCAACCATTTTGACTCTTCCTCTGAACTACATTGGCTTGAGGCCCTTACAATTAGGGCTATGTAGGCAACACTCAGTTGACATGGACTCTTCTAGGGTTAGCTCGGCCATTTGCCTGTTCATCTCCCTAATGACGTCGGCCATTCGTTTGTTCATCTACCTGATGGATAAACCATTTCACCTTTAACCATGACTTAACCTCATCCAGCCCACATCCATAATTGACCCTCTTCCTCCCTTTTAGGGAGAACTACATTGGCCTGAGGCCCTTTAAACAGGGGCTATGTAGGTAGCACTCAGTTGACATGACGTCTTCTGGGGTTAGCTTAGCCACAGTCATTTGTCCATCTATCTGATGGACCAACCATATTAACTTTAACCACGACTTAACCTCATCCAACCCACATCCATAATCGACCCTCTTCCTCCCTTTTAGGGAGAACTACATTGGCCTGAGGCCCTTCAAATAGGGGCTATGTAGGTAGCACTCAGTTGACATGGGATCTTTTGATGTTAGCTCAGCCATTCCTTCATCCATCCATCTAATGGACCAAATATCTATACCAACCCAAAATCATGACCAAATAATCAGCCCTGACACTAAAAGAAGTCACCTTAGACTTCTCATGGGGCACATTAGAGATCACATACATCTCCCTGACCACAACACACGCCACTTGAGATGACTTATATCTCAACTTGACCCGACCAATGACCTTGGAGATCATGACTATCTCCTTAGACCATGACCACTTTTGAGATGACTTTGCCTTGGTTGTTTTGATTACATGTATGCTACCTCATGAATAGTTACCAAATTGTGTGCAACCCACATTATGACCCTCACACCTATTAATGGATCACGCTCCAATTGATCCTCAATATTTATGACATTTTCGTGTTTTCTAAGAGCACTTCTTGAGCTCAGGATACTTGGAACATGACGACCATTGGAGCTACAGCTTTGATCATTTAACCCAATTAGCTATGACTAAATGTTAGGGACCAGTTATTTTTATTTTATCACTCCTTGACCTTTGATTGTGACAATTTGACCTACCTATCACGTGAAGTGGTATACATGCAATCTCAACTTTTGCAGCGTTCATTCTCAACCTTCACCATACCCATCCACTATCTATCAAATCGGCACCCGATATCAGGTTACCTTCCCTCAACTCCCGCTTTGAGGGGGAATACCTCATCCCATACCTGGGGTAACTTACTCCTATTTTTGTCTTACAGTTCATCAAGAAAAACCAACAAGACAAAAAGGGGCAAATGTAGACACCAAAATAGTGTCAACCCCCCCTTGGTCCCTTTCTAACTTCAACATGCCTAACCTATACTTTATTAATTTAAAATACTTATTTTAAATTAATAATCCCCCTAGACACCTCACCTTGGATTCCTAGCTCTTAGGCCATCTATCACCCTATGACTAATCATAATTACCTAAGACCTAATTTTAACTCTTCCACTAATTCTCATGCCTATTAAACCTGCCTTTGGACCGTTTAACAATGACAACCAAACTTGGCAGATGGAAGAATAGGTAAAAGGCTAAAAATAGCCTTTTTCCCATTCTCTAGCCACTGATGTCGGTTAATAGTTGACCGACACTGGCAGTATCACCGACGTTGGTTGCTTAAAACTAAATTCCGACCTCGACTACAGCCCGAATGCAAATTCTCTTGCTCCCAGGATCAGAATTATCTTGCTCCTCGACTCTTTGTAGGCATCAACATTCTATCATCACTCTCGAGGCTAAGAAACTTTTCAAAATTCACTCCACACTAGATTGAAACATTGCATGAGGTCTCCTACATCAGCCATAATGGAAACAAGTCTTCTACACTTCTGGTTCTCCACCAAGAGCTATGTATTCTTCTAGTTTATATTTTAGTATTTTTATAATGCATTGGTGATTAGTCCATTGAATATTCTTGAGTACTATTGATAGACAACCCAACTTTCTTCCTGGGGCCTTCCTCTCATTCTTATTCCCTTTCTACCCCTGTCCTAGCCCTTTCCCAAACCATATTCACTATCCTACAATCCTCCACAAACCATTAAATAGACCCAGACTCCTTCTAAACCCCTCTATCGACCATAAACCCATCTAAAACCTGTCTAAGGCCATTGCCCTGACTGACATTGACCATTGCCCCTACTGATGTCGGCAGACTAACCGACATCAGCAACCTTGACCAACTAACGCCAGTAGAACTATTGACGTCAGTGACTGTGGGAGACTTATAGCAAAATATAGGTATGTGTTGTCTACTTTCTGTTTCTTAGTCTTTCATTATTTCTCTTTTTCCAACATTCTTTTTATCAACTAGTGGACTGTCATCCCTCAAGGAAGTCTTTGCACTTTTGGGACCAAGCTTTGCTTGGCAGTCCACCATATATCTATCTAACATTTTCTTTGTTTAAGTCTTTCTTATCTACAAGTGTCATCCTCCACAGCCAAAGAGGAGCTCCTTCAATCATCTGGATAACGGTGCACAACTTCATCCAGGTATCATCTAACCCCTGACCATTTAACTTTAGTTTCTCATTTCTTCTGAATGTAAAAAGTGAAAATGAGTAAAAACATTATTTTTACTCTTACCCAACATAACCCATCCACTCTCATAAGTGGATACACCATGGTTCTTATACCTCCAATATTTAGATCATTAATTTCAGCTTAGATCGATAGAAATATACAATAATTTAGACTACATGGGTTACTCAACGTAGTTTTTACACCTCAAACATTCATATTATTAGATTCAACTTAGATTAGTTGAAATATACAGTGATTTAGATTACATGGAACACTCAAAATTACTTAGGACATTTAGGGGGATATACCTTCAATTTATAAATAAATAAGCTATTCAAATATAGTGGTTTAGATTATATGGATCCATAGTGATTTTAGTTTATAGATATATAAACTAGTCAGATATAGTGGTTTAGATTATATGGATTCATAGTGACTTTGATACAAATTCAAACTTAGATACTATATTTGGGGACATGTACATTACTACACATCTCATACATACAACTTCATATAACATGACATAGTTATAGGACTAGATAGCAGATTATATGCATAGTATAAAGCACATTGTTTTGATATCTAGTTTTTCATATGGGACATGGCATGATCACTCATATCACATGTGGTTATATAGATTACCAAGCTATACATATGCATCACTCACATACCAAATTTGGGGGCATGGCACAGAAGTTCATATTCTTCATCATCTAAGATTATATAAATTTAAATGGTAAGACATTCCATTCTCTTCTTACACATTTACTAGAGTTTCATATTACACCCATCTATACCCAATTTATTACCAGGTTGGATTGTATGATCATCTACAGTAGTTGGTCCATAACATTACCTAGACCTAGACTATATGAGTTTGTGCAAGACAGAGGATAGACATTGGTTTTGGGCCTCAGAGCACTTATCAATTCTATTTTAAATTATTTAGAGTGGGATCATGATAGATTTTATTCTTCATAGTATATAGATTCTATGTGCACATTCTAGATTACATGAATTTATGTGGGACAAAGGACATACATTGGTTTTGGGCCTCTAAGCATTTCTCATTTCTAGCCAGGTTTAGCATAGGGGTCAAGCATTTCCCTCATTCTCCATGATTACACATATTCCATATACATATTCAATATAGGGGGCATGCATTTTAGGGATTCCTTCTTTTCTTGAAGCATTATTTGGCTCTCCATCTACTTTCTTGGCCAATAAGTGAGTTGGACCTTTTTTAGCACACTTATCTCCATGCGAGTAAGTTTAGGTACACATTTTCTTTTCTTTCTTTACTCTAGTACTTAATTTTATTGCACCACTAGAATAAAAGGTGGGAAAATATATACACCATAAATTGGTCAAGCAACCACACATATCATGTCTTTTCACATTCCTTTCAAAAGAGACTTTGACTGGAGAATATGAGCCTTATTCACATTAGCCATGTCCTTGTTTTACTTATCTTGGTCTTTTTTATTACTTTTATCACCTTTATATCATCTCAATCTACTGACCTATACCTCTAAGAACCCTTAAACATGGTATGTGTCAGTCCTAACCTATTTTTTAAGTCCCAAACATTAGAATTTTTTAGGAATATAGTGCTTGATGCTCCTTTTTTTTTATTACTATTGTCTAATAGTTGTTTTTAATTGCTTAACAGGTCTTAAACCCTTCGTATCCCCTTAATTTTTATTTAGACTTATGATTTTAGCTAATGCAAATAGAGATCCCAAATTCAAAATGAAGAGTCTCCTATATAAAGGGCTTCACAAGGCATTTCATATCTAGCACTTACTACTTTGACACATTAAATAATAAAAATCAATCAATAGTATAGATTGGCCTTCTACACTACACATAGAATTGCATGCTTGATCAAGGAAGGGCCTAGATAAAATTCATTGTTACATCTACCATGTGTGTTGATTATGCACATTCCCTAAGGGAGAACTAGATTTGATCTAAGACCCTAGCTTGAGGGTTAATGTAGATAGTGATCAGGATAACAGGGGTTCTAGATCATGTGATCATTATTCTCCTAAAGTAATTTTTATCCTCTTACTTTTGATGCAGTTTTTGTTTACATGTGTGTATATAGACATAGGTTTTAGAGATTGTAATGGACCTATAATAAAATTTGTTGACTTTTAGCCTCCAAAATTTTGTACATAGGCTCACATCGAGGTAGTGGACAAAACCCAAAAATCTCATTTCTCCTGGACAATAGTGGTAGAGGTAGAATAAAATGCTGATGCCACTCTTGTCTACTTTTAGTGATCCTATCCAATCATAAAACTAAGGGTAGATCTAGATTCATGAAAGTGTCCCAGTTTCATACCTCAATTTCTAGCCCTTGAATCATTCATTTCAGTCTATTTTTAGATAAGTTCATTTCTCTTCCTCATGTAAATTATTAGATAAAAATATATAATTTTCCATATCAAACTATATTTTCCCCCTTACTCTAGACCCCTTTATTGTTTAAGAACTAGACCCTAGTTTTCCAAAAATAATAAAATAGTATATGTAACATTACTTACCATAAATTGACTGGGTGAATATGCATATACATGACTGACACTAGTGTGCCATGGAGGCTTTTATTTTATAATCTAATTTTCCAATACTATGATATTTTCATGTAATATCTAATTCTAATTTTTCAATTCTGAAATTGGTTTACTCATACTGATAATTTCATCCCTTAGAGTCTCAAAAGTGTAAACCCTAGTTGCTTCGAATTGAACATGTAGGCACATACCCTGTAGAGAAGAGGTGGACATGTAGATAAGCTAAGTATGGGCATTATTAATAGTAGCATATGTTTCTTCATCCCATAGAGGAGAGATAACATGGAACTATTTAGAAGGAAAGTAGCTATCACCCTCATGGATATGAGGAAGAGAAAGAGATTATTTCATGTGCATAAGATATGACATTGAAACTTGAAATTTGGTTGTTAAGACATTAGTTTTATGGAGTAATTCAAATATAATATATTTTAACTATATAGGACATCATATACATATGTGTTTATATCTTATTTGAATAGAAAACTTTGCATTAGAAAGTGATAAAAAAATATGTCATTATTATCATGATTAGACAAAATAAGAATCAGAAGATACAAGGATTTAAAATTTGAGTATGAGTTCTAGAAGGCTAGAAAAATAAACCCTATAGGTAGTCTAGGGTTAGGTATTTTTCACTATTTAAAGTAAGTTGGGTTCAACAAATGATTTAACTTTTAAGGGATTTATGGAATGTAAAACCCTAGGTTGTTAAAGTGTTGGAATAATAAATTAGGGAATAAATATATAATATCAACACCCATTGATTTTATAACTATTATAACTAGAAAGTATTCTAAAAAATAGTGAACAATCAAGAGAAATAATACTTGGCTTATTAAATGATTTAAATGGTCAAATGGTAGTATAAAAATTAGTACAAAGGTTTGTCTAATAATCATAAACAAGATCTAATAATAAAAATTTAGATGAGACAATAGCATGGTCCTTTTGGATAGTATCATGGTCCTGGACAATAGTGTAATGTGTTATTATTCTATTCATCATTGTTATCCTCATTTTTAATTTCTATGAACTATTTATAGGTTTTATAGGACAAGCCCTATTCTAGCTATGGTCCAAACTTTACATCTATATGATCAATACTTTTTCTTGTAGCTTTGTTTTTTGTTCAAAAACACTAGGTTTTTATGCTTGTAAGTGTTTGAATGAGCACCATGTAAAAAGGGTTAGTGGGTCTGATGTGTTGGACATGTGATCCACACCCATGTGTGGGAACTCTTCCTACATATAAATACTCTGAGGTGGAGTCAAGCTTGATGTAGTTATCCCTATTATGTGATATGTGTGAATGTATATGAATGCTAGAATACCTGAGTGTGAATGCATGAGAGGATGCCTTGGAGGCCACATGAGATATGAATACCTACACTAGGGATGGATTATTGAATGTATGTGCTAATTAAATACAATATTAGAATAATTAGGAGCTTTCTCTCTATATAAAATAGCAATTTTGTGTGCTTATATGTGATAATGTCCACCTAGGGTGTAAGAGTGTGAAAGTAGTGTTTATATAGTGTTTTGATAAAAAGGACCTAGGAAGGTGACTTAAGAATAGGTCTATGCTGACCCTAATCTTCTTAGGGAGATGAAAAATTACCTTTTTGAGGGTGTAGGGACCTAAATCACTAAGGGATTGTGCCATTATGTGTATCATATGGTGTTTTATAGGCCCAAGTGCTATTTGTGACTACCATGTGACTAAAATTTGATCAAAATGGCCCCTAAGATGGGTCAAGTGATATATTAAGGGTAAAGTGACCTAAAGTGCACATCCAAGGCATAAATGGTTAATTTTAATGAATATAATTATCATATCCCTTTTTTATAACCCTACAGTTATACTGGTGAAATTACAATTGATTGATCATGTTAAAATTATAATAGATTATCTACACAAATATTTTAACTAATATAATACTATAGATTTATTTATTTTGATCTATGCATTTATATATATTTTTTGATCATTTATTTCATTTTTTAGTTCCCTTTGGTAAATGCACCAGCTTCGTTCATGATTATGCACATGTTGATTAGGTGAGAGACTAGTTTTTAGAGTTCACCGATTGAGAATTAAAAATTTATTCTTCATTATTATAAGCTTTATCTCTCTTTCCCCTTTTTCTTTTGCATTTTCTTATCAAGTTTTTTAAATTAGGATTTTTTTGATAGAAATCTATTTTTACTCATTTATCTTCATTTCTTGCTTCATTTCATTATCGTTAAGTTTATGCACTATTGAATGATTAAATACATGAGAATGAATAACTAAAGTTATCATTTTTAACTATTTTTTATCTAAAACCCTAAATTTGACTTGGGAAAATGTATGCATATACTTTTTTTTTTAATTAATTCTTGAAACCCAATTGAACATAATACATAGCCATAATTACCATCCCATTTATTCAAGTATTAGAACACTATTAAAATTTCGTTGTAAACTTCACACCATTAGGCCCCTTGATTATAACCATCACAATGCATAATTGAGTGAATATTAGTACATCATGACTTGGTGGATATAAAACTTGGGAATAATCACCTACACATGACTACTTTCAAGAGAGTCTTAATGGACTTCACTGAACCTAAAGCCTAACATTGGCATTGCCATGTAAAATGATAGGTTAACAATTTTGAAACTAGAAAGAGGATTGCCAATACATAAAACTCAAATTTAAAAAACAATCTAAAATTGAACACTTAAGAACATTAACCATGCTCAGGTATTCTACATTTTAAACTAGAAAGAATATAAATACCCACTAGATCAAATTCTATCGGAGTTGTCTGTGAATTGTTAGAGCTTACTAAATATTAAAAACCAAGAGTAAATAAAGGAAAACTAAAAACTAGACAAATCCACTCAACTAATAGCTCACCCACAATCATAAATTCCTTTATCAATCTATTTATTACCCCTTAGAAACCATAATTGGTGGCTAACCCTACTCAAATAGGTGGAGTTTCATGCCATGTGAATGTTCCAAGGCTTGCCCATGACTTACCAAATAATCCTAACAAGTTTTTCCCAAAATAAATACTGAATGGGATACAAACCACTGAAAAGCACATTTAGGCACTTAAATATGCTCTTATCTAAACTCAATTTCAACACAAGGATGTTGCCTTCCACTTGCTCCTTTACTCCTTGGGAGAGGTTATTTACACTTGGTATCTTAGATTTCCAAATAGGTCTATCACCTCTTGGATTCATATATAAATAGTGTTTATCAACCACATTAGGCTACCCATTGATCTGATCATCATATAACATCACTTTATAGTTTCCCATAAGGAACCAAATGAGATAATGAGTGTCTTTAATGATTTTTTCCATAATTTATACCAAAGGTTGAAATACCCATACACATAGATAGAATTGGTTTCCATCCAAACCTACCTTATGTATTTGGACTCAATGACATCCATGTTTTTTAGGAGAACTCTGATAACACTTAAACCCTTGTCATTGGCCTACAATGAATTTGTCAATATTGAGTAGCATATGGTTCCATATGGATACATAGTTGGTCATTTACCCTCATTGGGCCATCCTAATGCTTACAACCAAATTCTAATGATTAATTAGGCTCTTTAACATAACATTTTTTTGATGAATCTAATCCCAAGTGTTATATATAAAATCTCAAATCTAGTACACAACCTAATTCCTATGAAGTATATGCCTAATAGTCAACCTTGCATACTTGGTATCTAAAATTTCCAAATGGGTCTATCACCTCTTGGGATCATCTATAAATAATGTTTATCATCCACTTTAGGCTACCCATTAATATGGTCATCTTGTAACATCACTTTATGACTACTCGTAGGGTACTAAATGAGCTAATGAGTGTGTTTAACACATGTTTCCATAAGTTGTACCAAAATTTGAAATAACCATACACATAAACATAAGTGGCTACCATCCAAACCTACCTTAGGTATTTAGATTCAATGACATCCATGTTTCTTAGAAGAACCCTGGTAGCACTAGTATCCTTGTCATTAGCCAATAATAAAGTTGTCAATATTGAGTAACAAATGGTTCTACAAGGATATGAAATTAGTCCCTTACCTTCATTAGGCCATCCTTATGCTTACAAACAAATTATAATGATCAACCAAACTCTTCAACATAACACTACATTGATGAATCCAATCCTAGGTGTTATGTATGAAATACCAAATATAGTATACATCCTAATGCCTATGAACCAAATACCTAAAGGTTAACCTTACATGCCTCCAAATCACATTGTGTTACAATAAAATAAGCAACATCTTGTTCTTTTCATCTACAACAACACTTCTACCATGTTTCACATGAGTGGTTATGTTACCTCTTTTATCAACCAATAGGATATCCCATCATTTATAAATAATCATATGCCTATCAACAACACCCATAGCCAAACACACCATGTCTCTCTTATGTTTATAAATTCTAATACACTTATCACTAACCCATAACCACAAATTAGAAATTATTATAATGCTAGCATGAACCTTGAAGTATAAAACTTTTAATAAACGGTTTAATGGTTGACAAATGACATGGTCAATTTACATAGACAAGTTCCTAAAAACACTCACCAAAATGTGAATAAACCTACACAGAATAAAAACTTCAAATTTCAAAGAACCAATAGGCAATGAAATAGTTGGCCCAATAATGGAAGAGTGCTTACTCCATTTGATAATAATAATTATAACAATGATAATATCACTTATAATGTCATAAACTTGACTGATTTAACATTGACCACCTAGTGTAGGTTACATAATATGATTGATCACAATGAAATTGATTATGCCCAATTCACCCTAGCCTCAAACATCTTACAAAAGGATATGGATAACCTAGAGATGGTGCCTGCACCAAAAAATGACAACTCAAAATAAGGTAGAGGAAACCTTGGTACAGGTCTAGTCTTGGAAGCATATGAATTTCCATTTGAGATTGAAAATGAGCCTAAAGATAACTTGTATGAGTTCCACACATTTAAATAATTCCAAATGGGAAATAACTATTAGTTGAGAAGTAAGTATGAAGGTTATTAACTATATCTACTCCTCTAAATAACCCTCAAGTTCCACTTGATAAGAACAGAGCAATAACCCATTTCCACCTAAGGGTTCACCCACATCTTATCAAACCAATAATACTTATACATAAATTTAAAATTAAAAACCAATATAACCAATAAAACATTGATATAACATTGTAAATGACATAAATAAAACTAAGGCCAACATAACAATGTTTGACTTACTCCAAGTGTCTAACTAGAAAGACCTTTTAATACAATAATTATCTGATATTAAATGGAAATAGGCTAATAAGCAAGTCAATGCTCACATTTAAATATACAAATAAAAAATTTAAACTCCCCCTTTCCTCCTATCAATCCATATTTTTGGTAAGAACTTATATAATGTTTTGGTGGATTCAAGTGTTTCCAACAATGTGATGCCATATGCAGTTTGCCAACAGTTGGTTTTGACTCCTATGAAGTCAAATAGAAAATTTGTTCATTTGGAAAAATCAGAGATTAAAATTTTTATCAAGTTAAACCATATCTACATGTAGTTGGTATCTAATCTTAGGGTGCAATAATTTATTGGCATTCAGGCAATGTATATACCTGATGCTTACACTATGCTTCTAAGTAAAGATTTGTCAATATCATTGAATAGATACATGGAAAATTAATTCTCTCACATGTGGCTCCCATGGTGAGGTATACCCAATCTAACTATAATTAAGCACGAGCCTAAAAAAACTCACATGATCATATATTATAACAAAATAAATGAATTCTTGTTTGAAGAGTTTGAAATCAAGGTCTATGCACTTGAGAAAGAGGTAACAACTAAAAATAAACTCTCCATTAACATGTTGTATTTGTAATAAAATTTTGAATTTGAGGAGTTATATTATCTATATGAGGATGATATCCTCTTTGCACTCAAGATATCTTCAGTCTATAATGTTGCCATAACATATGAAGATGTAAAATAGGCTAATCTAAGTGAAAATAAGGGAATTTTGAGCTCTTTAGATGAGAAAATAAGCATTATAGATGGACATTACCAACTTATAACACTGAGGATATGACCATAAGGGCCTTTTCAACTAAAAAAATGAGCATGTGCCCACTGAAGGTTTATAAAACTAGTGAAGAAGTAAATATGTTAGTAGCACCTAATTACACCACTGAAAACCACTTGTAGATTCTAAAATTTAATGGATTTAAGTCTAAGAGTTGGTGTGGTGTTGATGTTTATCTAATTAACCCAAGATGGAAGTTATACTTAGTTATGTTTAACCTGTAACTTGTTTACATGCACAATGTAGCTAAATATGAGGCACTAGTTCACGGCCTATGATTTTCCCTAAAGAAGAAAGTCAAGAATCTCAAGGCACTCAGTAAGTCATAATTGGTGGTCAAGTAAGTAAGAACCCAATATGATTGTAACAACAAGCATTTATCTAGATATCATAGTTGAATATGGAACTTCATAGAGGATTTCCATGCATTTAACATTCAAACATTTCTTCATAGATATAATTACATGAAAATTGTATTAGCAAGAATGCCAAGTACTTTAGAACCTATAACCAACTCCAGGTTGAGAAGGTTATCAATAGATTTAGTCTCTACTCTTTTCATTCTTGATAATGTTATTAATTTCTAGGTATTCAATGATGATCATCATATCATTGAATTTAAAAACAACATGGATGTGTTTGAAATTTAGATTATAGATGAAGATGATAAAGAAGAGTTTGAACTAGAAGAGGAAGGTGTGATAAATATGAAAAATAATAGTATAACTAAGGAAATGGTCTCATGAATATTTGTTTGACATGGATTACAAGGTCAAAAGGATAAAATAACCATTTCTAAAGGTATGTAAAACCAACATTGTAATCTAGGAAATGCAAATGAATCAAAACATGTGATTCTAGGCATGACATACATGGGGAAGGAAAAAACGTTTTGGTTCAAGACCTAAAGGAATTAAAAGATGTTATATCATGGATCTACCAATACTTGAAAGTGTTTAACACTTCTATCCTCACACATGCCATCCCTCTCAGTCTGGTAATAAAACCATTCCATTAGAGGCAAAGACTAGTGAATCTATTGCTAGAGCCATTGATATTCAAGGAAGTGCAGAAATTGCTCTTAGTAAGAATCATATTTCCTATCAGGCACTCCATGTGAGTGGCCAATTTGGTTTTAGTTTGAAATAAAATTAGAGAGATAAGGCTTTGTGTGGACTTTTTTAACTTAGACAAATCAATAGAGAAAGATAACTACCCATTGACATCACTAGATGAATGTTATAGATAGTGAATGGATCTCAAATGATGTTGTTTCTCGATGGGTATTCAGGGTATAATTAGATAATGGTAAACTATGAGGATTGAATAAAGATAAAATTCATGATAAAGTGGGGTATATTTGCATACAAAAGGATGTCACTCAGCCTAATCAATGTGGGTGCCACCTTCCAATGTGCCATGCATATCATATTTAAGGATGTTATCAACAATTGCATAGTTATATACATGGATGACGCAATTATATTTTCAAACAAGAAGGAAGATCACGTGAAGAAGTTAAGAGAAATATTATAGAGGTGTATATATCATGGAATCTCCCTAAATCTAAAGAAGTGCATATTTAGGGTCACAAAGGGTAAGTTGTTGGGTCACATCATCTCAAAATAAGGCACATCAATAGACTGAGAGAGAGAGAGAGAGCAGAATCAAATCTAAAAATTTCATTACCAGGTGACAAAAAAGATCAAAAATCATTCTTCATCAATGAACTATCTTTTCCAAGAATAAGGAAGATTATGTGAAGGACTAAAGATTAGTATTGTAGAGGTGTAGAGGTCGTGGAATCTCCCTAAATTCAAAGAAGTGCATATTTGGGGTCATAGAGAGTAATTTATTAGGTCACATCATCTTAGAACAAGGCATATATATAGACCCAGAGAGCATAATCAACTATGATAATTCCATAACTAGGTAGTATAAAAGAGCTAAATTCATTATTTGAAAAAATTAACTTTGTTAGGAAGTTCATTTTAGCCTTTGTAAAGATAGTCTATCTAGTAAATAACATGCTGAATAAGGATTCAAAAATTGAATGGATAATTAAAACACAAGAAAATTTTACTTAAATCAAGACATCAATTGTAAACACACCAATGTTTATCAGTATTGACTATACATAACCCTTCTACATCTATTTTTTCCCTTTAGAACACTCAAGTGTTGTTGTTTTAACATAGAATAAAGAAGCTAGAGATGAGAGACCTATCTCATTCATGAGCTCTCCACTTCATAGTGTTTAGATAAGGTATTCAACTATTGACAAAAAATATTTTTACTTAATCAAATCAATCAATAAGTTCATGCATTACATCCTACACAATAATGTATTTACCATTGTGCATGACCAAACCATAAAGGCTATACTAATACAAAATGATTTGGGTGAAAAAAGAGGCAATAAGATGACCATTCTCCAAGAGTTTGACCTATATCTCTAACCAGTGAAGACTGTACAAATTTAAGGACTCAATAAAGCCATGGCTAAGGTAGAACCATAAATAATTTTCCAATAGTACACAGTGTGAGATATCATAAATGATAATTGGTACTAAGATTTGGTTTACTATTTTCTCAATAATGATTGTCTAAGTCACTTAAATTCCACTCAGAGAGGAGCCCTATGCCTAAAAATAAACAATTTCATGATCAAATCAAGCATTATATAAATAAATAATCATGAATGCATATATTTGAGATGCCTTAACAAAAATGAAATAATTAAAGTTCTCAATTATTTCCATGGTAAATATGGAATTAGTCATAGAGCAAGGAGTGATATAGATCATTAGATACTAAAGGTAGGGTAATGTTGGATGAATGTTTTTAAAGATTCTCATGCTCATGTCTATATTTTTCATACTACCAAGTTTCCATGCATAGAGAATGTACCCTTTTCATGCTATTGTAGTTGATTATAGAGGTCCATCAATTCATAAAATGGGAACTAGACTTTTCTATAATGATCAATGTTAATTCATCTATAGGACACAAGTTTATTCTAATGGTAACTAACTACTATATCCATTGGACCTAAGTGCAAACATTCAAAAATTGTATAAATAATGTGGTAATCAACTTCCTATAAGATCATATCACCACCAGGTTTGGTATGCCTACCACTCTAGTACGTGGTAATGTCCTACTTTCTCTTCTCTCTAATTTACTAAATGGGATTATGAAAATTATGTAATCATCAATTTCTCTTCCAATTATTACCCATAATGTAATAGATAAATCTACTAATAAGAGCTTGCTTTATGTAATTAAGAAAATATTGGAAAAAAATGTTAGGGATTGGCATAATATTTTAAAATTTACATTATGGTCTAATAAGTCTAGAATCAAGTAAGCCCTAGGAACACCACCACACCATCTTGTTTACAACCAAGACCCTATCTTTCTAATGAAACTAAGAATCCCCATGTTACAATTCATGAGAGACTACCATAGACTAATGATAATATCTAAGCTCACCTTCTTAAATTGATCCAATTAAAATAAAAATGTGATGAAACCCTATTTTACTTTAACAAACGCTAAGGATCCATCATTTTTTGATTTCTCCAATGAGTGAAAGTTAAATCCTCTTAGATTTATTATCTAGTCCTTCTTTAAGACAAGGCTCATGAGAAAAAGGGACAACATGATAAATTTTATGCCTTGTGGTTGGGTCCCTAAAAAATATCTAAAATCTTGAGAGAGAATATATTTCAACTAAGGTGTCTAACTGGTGAGGATGCCCCATTACATGTCAATGGCCAATTATTAAAACACTACATTGAGGTTTGAATTAGCTTGGTAAGTCCTATAAATATTTTCTATTTCTCTTTTCTTCTTTATTTCTTATTTCCTTTCTTACTTTATTAGTAGTTTAGTTTCTTTTTCTCACCTTTTTTATCAGCATGGCCTCATTACTTGTCTCTTTTGGGTCTAGTATATCTATTTTTACCTATAGGTTTCCCTATTAGTCAAATAATGAATAATGAAAAGCCTATACATAGGTATCTTGAATGACATTCTGGTGTGTAAGTACTCAGAGTAGTTTCCAATGTTAGATTATGTTTCCAAATTAGTTTCAAAATATTGAGTTATTGTGTGTGTTCTAAATTTGTTCATGAAGGTAAGTTTGGGTAAACTATTTAGGAAATTAAGACATTATCTCGAAACTAAATTAAAAAAACACATCTAAATAGTTTATGGGTTTGGTGAATGAACCTACTATGGTGAATATCTAAGGTGAATATATATATATATATATATATATATATATATATATATATTCACCATAGTAGGTTCATTCACCAAACCCATAAACTATTTAGATGTGTTTTTTTTAATTTAGTTTTGAGATAATGTCTTACTTTCCTATATATATATATATATATATATAAAATTGTATATTTCACTTACCACAATGGTCCCCAACCGAGAACTAAGATGCTAAAACAAGAAATCAAAAAGAGAAAAAAATAAAAAAAATAAAAGAAAAAAATTTAATTCCAAGAAAACTCAATTTTGAATGATCCAGGTAACTTTTACCAGGGCTATAAAAGTCTGACTAGAAGTATAACAAGGCCTAAAGTGGGATAAGATAACCCATCAAGGATATAAGCATCTTGATGGTAGTAAATCAATGTATGGGCAAGTATTCTCAAGGTAGGATTCAATAACATGATGATTGCATATGTATTAGCTAGTCCTTATAGGTTTTAAGAAGTAGTAATCTAACTCATTTACACATAAGGTCAATGAGAATGTTTGATTTGGTCCTTTAATCATTCCTATCTTATCCTCTCTTGATTCTATTCACATCCATGTATAATATTTAGAGATTTTAGGTTCATATATATGTTTTCATTGTTCCAAAATACTTAGGAATATTTTCCAATAGAGTCACTATTTGTTATTGCTTGCACAGCATGCCCTAATTATTACAAGAATTATGAAACCTCTTTTTTGATTTTATATTCACTCCTACTTTTACTCACAAATCATTGGTTTCATAACTCTTAATTTTATTTGGTGTTCCATCTCTATTTGCATACCAAAATGGGTCTTGAAACCATCACCATTGGAAATACTACATCTATGCGAGAAAACTTCATATATAACACTTATCATGAAAGTGGAGTCTTGACCTCCCAATTTATGTTTGAAGCATGAATCTCTTAGCTCTCTAATCCTACTCTAGGAGGTCATCTTTATTTACATGCCATTATAGGCTATGAAACCTTGTTACATTCTAACAACTATGTCTGAATGATGAAGTTTCATATAAGACACTTACCCCCAAAATGGAGTCTAGTTATGCTTGTTCATGCTTGAGAATTTTACTTGCTTATTCTCTCATATCCATATAGCCACTTTGGGGGGTCATTTTATTTTTAATATCATTTTATCCTCTAAAACCTACTTCACCCTAAAACCTACTTCACCCTATTGATCAATATTATATGGATAAGTTTCATATTTTACTCATAGTACAAAAACATGTTTTCGATGAGCTTATCCTACTTATCAACTCTTTAAAATGTTGATTTATAGTTCCCCTAGGCTTATAATTATACTTGAGGGGTCATTTTAGTTTCCATGTTATTTTTACCTTTGAAACTGGTCCCATTCTTAATACCTCACTTGTATAGATAAGTTTTGTATTTTTCACAATGTCCCAAAATGAATTCTTATCCCACTTGCAAGATCTTGGTAATGTTACTTTCTACTTAAATTTGGTTTATTAGTATACTCACAAGAGTCACTTTGTTTCATATGTCATTTCATCCTCTAGAACTTGATCCATCTCATCAATCAAGCCCATGCAAGTAAGTTTCATATTAAGCACTTTGTCCAGGAATGACTCCTGACCCTAATTATGGCACTTGCAAAATATCATCATCTTGAGGTTAAAATCCATTGTTTTCTCTAATTACATATATTTGGCATCATTTCTGCCCCCCCACCTTATTTATAATCTCATTTTTTTTCCCATTTTGGTCTTCAAAGTCTTAATCATCTTATTTTGGGTTTTTTTGAGCTTATTTATTTCAATTAGGTCTATTGGGGTTAAAATATCCATTCTTAGTCATAATTGATCTTTTCCTAGATATTTGGTCTATTTTAGAAAGTTAATTATTCCAAAACTAATAAGGGTTTTAAGTCCCAACTAGATCTTGACATTATGGGCCTTTTCTATGTAGTTGTAATTGAGAGTTTTATTCCAGACGGGCTTAGTGGAAATTCATTTGAGTAGATTTAGACCTAGCTAAGATTTCAAGCTTGAACAGGTAAGTTGAGTGTTAATCCCATGTTTTATTTTTCGGTCAAGACATTTCATCTGATTTGGTCTTGAGTATAGTGGTCAAGGTAAGTTTGGATGTAGCCAGAAGTTATTATTTGATTAGGTCTAGGTTTATGTTGTGGGCTTCTTATAATGTTAAACATGTTTAAAATACCAAATAAATAAATGTTTTTTTTCTGGAATAATATGTGTAGACAATCCTTTTTGGCCACATTCATGTCTAAAAAAAACATGAGATTGGTTTCTACCAAACTATGCAAATTAAGCCTAAGAACTGTTGAACATCCCAAGTTTTTTCACACATTAGATGTAAGTGCCCAAAATTACATAAAAGCATCCTTATTTGGTGTATTACCCTATACACAATGATAAAATCCCATGGATTCATCCTCATTCAATATACATCCTAGCAAACTGACATTTTAGACTAATTAAGTAGGGCACTTGATCAAATTCTTGAAAAATGACCAATAGATTAAGTAGAATTAATTAACCAAGTAAATCAAATTAAATGATAAGCTGAATAATCCATGTTGAATTATTGAAAATATAATTTCCAAAAATCATAATCAACAAATATCAAAGGGAAATGAGGTCATGATGACATCATCATCCTCAAAGTCAAAAATTACAAAATATCAACATAAATGCCTTACAAATTATAAATATTGAGCCATGCCTCTATAAACGTATAATTAAAGACATTTTATATTATATTTGGACTCCAAAGTCTAACCCAAGTTTAGCTTATACCTAATCACACCTAGGTTTGGGTTAGTTTGAAACCTATAAATACAAGGTCTCACACTCACTTCTAACAGGGTCTTTTGTCTAAAGTTATTATTCATAATTTATAAAAGAGGCCAATACGTGCTAAGGAAAAGCCATAGTGGAAAAAGGGGAGGTGTTGTTCACAAATAAATAACATCAATGAATATTCCAATTTGGACACAATCCAAGCAATTTAATTACCATCTCAACAAGCGATTAGGAGCTACAAGGAAGGTGAAAGTGATTTGTCTTTTATCCTTCTAGTTATGTATTGTTTTATCTTATTGTTATTAAGATCCCCCTAGTATCTAAGCTTTAGAATTATTTGTCTTAAGCTTGTTTATTCTAGATGTTTGATTTTACTAACAAGTAACTAATTCATCTTTTCCCTTGGATTCCTATTACATACATAATGGCACGTCTAGTGGGACCAAGCACCCCACACTCATCATAGGAGAAGTTTTGGACCTAATAAGAGCCAAGAAAAAATTATTAATGACCTTTTTCTTATATATTTTTCTCACATTTTCTATGTTTTATCTTTGCCCATGGAACTGCAAATTCATCTATTTCAAAACTATGAATTCAGATCCAAAAATAATGAAAACATTATAAGAAACTATGAAATCATCTTAGGAAATCTTGAAATCATCTCTATTTTAGACTAGACCTGTAGAACTATGAATTTGAAGCACTATTTTATGAAATTTTTAGGGTAAACTATGAAATCATCCTATAATTTTATTGTTTGTTTACCTGCCTGTGTATTAGCAAATTAAAAGCTATTAATTACGAAATCATAGTCAGAACTACAAAATCATTTTGTATGATTCTATTTTTTATAGGTTTCTGTAAAGTGTGAAATCAACAAGTAAAAGTATAAAATTATAAAATCCATGATTTTGCAATAGTGAAATCATCAAGAATAATTATGAATTCACTAAAGACAACTACGAAATTGCCTAAGAACATGCGAAATTGATGAGGACAATTATGAAATCAGTGGAGTAAGTAATGAAACTATCAAGGAACTACAATTTTTTTTAAGTGTTATCTATTTTTTGGTTTTATATGTTTTTTATTAGCCTATAATTTCATAGTTTATACTAATTGTGTCACTGTAAAATCATTCTAGAGAGCATTTTTCATAGTTTTTGGAACAAATTTACTAATTTATAGGTTGTTTTCATCAACTAATCAAACACAAATCAATATTTTAACACTTTTTGTAGGGAATTAAGTGAAAAATAATATTTTTAATAATTAACAAGACCATTTCAAATTTACTTTGGTATTTTAAAACCTTAAAAATAACTTTCAAAATTTTAACAAATGCCAAACTTTAATCATATTTCAATAAGTGCTTTAGAAAGAACAATCACATTAGACATAGAGATCCTAAGAGCACTTTGCTCATTGTTCTTCATTTTTACAAAGCACTTAGTTGGTTTCATTTTTAGTAAATCCTTGAATGTATTCTCTCCCCTTGTTCCATTTAGGGAACTTAGGTGACCAAAAATGCATTGTTTTACTTTTTTGTTGAGTTAAATATGAAGAAATATTGTGTATGATCTCCTCTTATTCCTAGGAACTTGGGTGACTAAAAAATGGCCTATTTATTCCTTTATTTTCTTGTTTAGCTTATGAAAAAGGGTTCATCACCTTATCAAAGGTTATTTAGGAGGACTTTGACCTAGGGTTTTATCTCCCAACATTATTCTAACCCCAATATCTAGTGGAGTATATAAATTGAGTGTACCATTGGATTGAATAGTGGTTGAGTAGTTAGCCTAACAAGTTTAGCAAGCCACTAGGCCATGTGGAAATTTAGACATTGAACTTCACTAATAATTACATGGCTAAAGTTATTGTGAAAAGTATAAGACCTTTGCATAAAAAGATAGAAATTTAAGATCCAATTGACATGAAATTTGTGCCCAAGTGTTTCTAGGCACTTGTGGACCATCTAGATAAGCCAAGTTAAATTTTTTGAATAATTAACCCCACTTACCATGGATTATCTTATCAAATTTTGAGTTGTTTCAAAAATCTAAGTTATTACCATGTATCAATTATTAAGAGATAAAATGGGGCTTAAAAACTCTACCTACATTCACTCTTTATTTTTGGATTAACAATTAATTCCTTTCAAGACTAGTATATTAGTGAAAACTTTAATGGATACTATGCATACCACACGTCAGTTTTAGCATAGGAGCATGAACTTAGGTGATACTTCTTTTACTTGTATTTTTTGAGTCCAAAATTACTTTTTTAAATCAAACAAGTCAAAATGTCAAAAAAACACATGCTACACACACCACTTGATGCAAAAAAGTGTTACACTACCAAAATTATTCCAAACCATTTAACTTGTTAAAAAAAATCAAAACCATTTGTGTCCTTTATTTCTAAATAACATTGTTGCACTAGGCATTTTTACCTAGACAAGCTAGAATTAATCTTGACCAATTTTGAAGCATCCTAAAATTATGGAGTCAATTTCAAATCTAGCATGGTTATGTCATTCACATAGACCTTTGGCCGTTGTACCAAGAGTTAAGTTATATTTTCAAACCAAGTCCTAAACTTGGTTCTAAATATAGATCTATGTACAAATAGTTTACATTTGAGTTTTGATTATCACTTGGGCTTGAAAGTTTCAAAAATTTCACATACTTTTTGATACTCGAGTTGGATTTCTAATTAGTTTGGAGATGTTTGCCTAGAACAACTTGAGACATTTATTTTATCTATCATGAGTTCTAATGGAACTAAGTTAAATTTTGACCTAGTTTCATGTTTATTTTGAGCAAGTGCAATCTTTTTTTTAGACCAACTATCTTAGATTTAAGCTCATTTCAAGTTTCATGCCTAGATTGAGTTTATTTCCAAGACTAGCTTTGTGACTTTTACCAAAGATCTAACATAGTTTCATTTCTAGACATATACCAAGTTTGTTTACCTTTAGATAGTTCAAGATCTTTTTCAAAATACTAGTTCCACATTTGTGTTCCAAATTTTCCTTAGACCTAGTATAGACCTTTTCCAAAGACCATGTTCATTTTTCACTTTTAAACCTCTTTTAAAGAGCTAAGTGTGTTTTTTTGATAGATTTAGATTGTGATTGAGTTTGTTTTGATTTGTCATTTTTAGGCCAATTTTAAAGAATTTACAACAATAGACCAATATTTTTAGGATAAATTTATGATTGATTCAACCATGCCTTATTATACACATAACAAAACCACATATAATTCATAGAATGAAAACATTTTCAAAAGTGACCCTTTTGCTCAAGATCCTTATGGAGATGACATATCATATAAGACAGATCCATGTCCTACATACAACATTCACTATATATAATAGGCCCAAGATTTATTAGCACATTATATTACTAGTACACCTTCTTATTCAAAGTAAGAACAAGACCAAAAAATGCAATATCTTTCTAACATTCTACCTAAAATGGAATAGCTCTAATAATAACAACCTTACTATGTGAATTCTCCCACTCAAATCACTTACAATCCTTACTTGTTTGATCTTCATCTCTTGGATAATAAAGATAAAATACTCATTAAAGTAAAAGAGGTATGTGAAAAATTCTTAATTTACTTTCCACATGAAAGTTTACTTAGCTTAGTTATATCTCTTAACAACATGCCAATTATTAGACCATTTAAATAGGCATCTTCTAGCCATAACTAGGCCCTTGTACCAATGAGTAATCAAGATATTGTTGTTATTTTAAATGGAAGGATCAAATTATTAACAAAATGGCATAAATGTAACCAGTGTACCAAACATACCTCAACTTGGCCAAAAATTTGAATGCAATGACCATTGTCAATACATCACTCATAGAGTTAACTCCATCAACTGGGGTGCAAAATGACTCATTGGGATATACCAATATGAACTTAGACCCATTTTCATAGAGTATCCAAGTTGGGGACATGTTTAATATTCTAACCATTAGGGAATAAACTATGTCTCCTACATAAGACCCTTTGTAAAACATGGTAAATAACACATAAGTGTATCCCAATATACACCAACTTGGGTTACACATATAACAGAGCACCTCATAATAAGTTTCCCCCATAAAAACCTTAAGTGGTTCATAATAATAGGGGGAAGGAACATTTATTTCCCAAATTCTAAAAATGACTGCCCCTCCATCGATCACTTCCTCAACTACAACACAAGTAGTAAATAACCAAACATAGACCAAAATTCTACCCTAATAAAGGGTGACCAATCCTCCACCTCAATAGGTGGTGAACACTATTCCACCTCAATGGGTGACAACTAATGTTCCAAAATAACATATATAGACTAATGTGCCACCACAACAAGTGGTAAATTCATTAAAAATGTTTTCTAATCAATAATGTGCCTTTATTAGTCAATATCAAATGGTGAATGGCTAACAACAACTACCAAACATTGAATAAGTATTAAACATGCAACATGTGTTAAACCAATAAGGGTTTAGCCTCTCTAGGAAATCATTGCCTTTTGCCCAAAAAATACCTCACATTCAATAAGGTCCTGACATGAAATATCTTCAACAACAAACCTCTACCTAACAACATGTGCCTTTTATAAAATAGGGTTTGACTAGTCAATAACATGTTCCTACTCAAACCTACCATTCATAATACATTCCACAAGGCCAAATACCTCCATCACAGTCATTGTTACCTCCAAAATAGAGTTGTATTGACAATTATATCAAAAATATTTATCAATAGTGCATACAATATCTATAATACAATCCTAACCAAAGGATGTGTATTCTAGGCTAGGTTGATCAACCAAGCTAATATTCTATAATACCACATTCCTCTATTGTACCATGGTTAAGGCAATCCACCTTTGACCACCCAACCACAACTGAAACCAAATGTAACATATAGATTTCTAGCCCAATAACTAAAACAAATGAAGGATGTAATTATATCCATTCAAATAGGGAAGTAGAAGGAAATTTTTTAACTGGATGAGGTATGTTCTTACCTTTCAACATGGAGTTCCTTCAAATACCATTTCTAAAAGGTTATGAGACACCAAAGTTTGATAAATACAAGGGTAAAGGTGACCCTAGGGGGAAAATATTATGAATACAAAGGCCTGGGGGTAGAAAAATAAGGTAATCTTGAGCTAATTTCCATGGTCAAGTATAAGGGAACTCATGATATTAGATTTAAACCACCTAGGGGTGACCTTGTTTACATTATTTGTGTTCATACACCAACAACTAGTGATGATGATGTCATTAGTGACATAGAGTTTGATTATATTATATATGAATATTTAGTCAATACCAATCTATTTAACCCCCATACCATATGTACCATCACACATATTATCTATCCTTCTCTACATTTCCTTAATTGTCCACAACTCATCAACTAGGACCAACAAGAATCTACAAAGTCACTAGATGAGTTCAAGAATGATGAGATTATTTGTGAATTTTTAGGCCTAAGAGACCATATTCTACTTGGAGATTATAAACAAGGTTTTTGTATCAAATTTGATCTTGTTGCCTATTTTGGAGAGTGGGTGAACTTCCTTTGCCAAAAAATAACATAAAATAAAACATTGAGGACCAAAAGTGAAAACCTCTTTGAGGCACTTTTAGACCAAGGTAAAAGTAATGAAAAATGCCAATCTCTTGGTGAAAACCTATTCCATGCAACATTAGATGGGGATTCTCACCCTTATTTGAATAAATCACATGATTCCAACAATTCCATAATCATTTTTTGGTCTAAATTTAGTGAATAAGAACAATGGGCCTTTGAATAGATTGTTAAAGAATGTCCCAAGGTATTTATTACATAGCACTTTTCACCATTGGGTGATTCTGATTAATCTTATTTTGGAGAATTAGATAAGCTATTCTAACTAGAGGACTTTGATATTGCCAACCAATTCACATATTTTCCAACTCTCCTAAAATATGGTTCTAAACTCCTTATGGAGGACACTTCTGAGGTAGACACTAGAATATTGACTGATCTAAAGTGAATCAAATTAGGTGCATCCCTCATAAAGGAGGAGTGTGAAGTCCTTACATCACTCCTTAGGGAGTTTTTTGAAAATTTTGCATGGGTTTATTCTAAAATGTTAGGTTTAGACCCCACTTTGGTTGTACATCATCTTATTATACATCTTGATGCTAAGCCAGTGAAATAAAAACTAAGGAAAATGCATCCTCATATTATCATCCTAGTCAAGAAATAACTAGAGAAAATATTATACATAAGATGCATTCATCCTATTGATTAATCTAAGTGGATCTCTAATATTATGTTTGTAAGTAAAAAACTAGAAGGCATTAGATTATGAACTAATTTATGTGACATTAATAAGGAATGCCTAAAAGATGACTTTCCTCTACCAAATATCAACATGATTTTTGAATCCATATCTAGGTATGAAATGCTTTCCATCATGGATGGTTTTTCAAGATACAACCAAATCAAGATCACACCCAAAGACCAACACAAGACAACATTCACCACTCCTTAGGGAACAAATTACTATCAGGTCATGCCTTTCATCCTCAAAAATGCAAGGGAAACATACCAATGGGCCATGATGGTAATTTTCCATGATATGATGCATGATATAGTAGAGGACTATGTTGATGACATCCTAGGTAAATCCAAGACCCATGTTAAACATCCATATATGCTTCATAAAATATTTTAGCAACTTTAGGAGTACAAGTTTATATTTAATCCTAAAAAGTGTATCTTTGGCATAAATTTTTAAAAATTTATAGGCTTCATTATATCTCATAAAGGAAATGAAGTCAATCCAACAAAAGTTAAGGCCATTATTGAGATGCCTCCACCATCTACTTTGAATCAATTCCATAGTTTGCACAATAAGATATAATCAATAAAACACTTTATATTATAGTTAGATGACAAATGCCATCCATTTACCTATTTGATGAAGGAAACTAATTTTTCATGGAATATGTATGCAATGGGAAATGCAACATATTTATAAATAAATCTTAGCTAAAAGAAGATATATCCTAATTACACTTCTGATTAGGGATACATTAGATAATCAGGGTCATGACCAATATGGATCTGCTATAACTAGCAAAGTGATATCTTACCATAATAATATCACTATGGAGGTTTCTAAAGCCTCCATTCAAGTAAAACTATGCAATAACCCTAACTAGGTACTATGTTTTCATATTCACTATATTAATAACAAGTAAAGAAAAAATCTAATCTAGTGCTCACCAAAGCTTGTGGCACAAAGTGGGGGTTAGTAAGCATGCATAAGAGAATCTTAATTCAACTATGTATAGGTAAAACCCTAATGCATGAAGAGACATAATATTATTTAAAATCTATTACTTATGTTACTTATATCTACTAAAGAGAGGAACAAAGTTATAGATACTTACCTAGAAGATGAATCCATCAAGACTCAATCTTTCCCTTAGCCAAAGGTGTTTTTCAAGAGGTTGTTATGGTTTTTAAGGATCATTAAGAAAGGTCAAAGCATCCAAGTCTTCTCCACAAGACTAGAGTCTTCTCCAAGTAAAAACCCTAAGTTAAGATTCCTCAAGTAAAATGTGGAAGAGAAAATTATAAATAAGTTAAAATGAATAATAATTCTTGTCTACTCTCTAAGAAAGGTGAAATGATTATTTTTATATAGGCAGATCTAACCCTAAACCCTTTCAAAAGTTTCGGCTAACAAGGTCGATCCAGTCGACCTAGTATCATAATTAACAAAAACATACTAGGTTAAAGACTAGGTCAGCTAGGGGCCGACCTAGTCCCTAATAAGTTTTATCAATAAGAATACAAGGTCGATGTGGTTGACATAGTCATGTAAACTATCAAAAATGGGTTTAGGTTAGGAAAAGGACTAATAAAGGTGGTAAATGATTAGAGTGTGAAAAATATGAGGCCAAGATTAGGGGAATGGTTTTTAGGAGATAAGTGTGTAGATATCAAGTGGTAAAAGGGACAACAATCCTATGAATCACCAATGGTTTGTCCACCCCTTTCATGGTGTACCCCTTAGGGTATGAACTTAGAGATATTGAGATTCGATGGGTTCCTACAAGATAGAAATCATGAGTAATTGATAAAGTTTAAAAATATTATGTGTATACAAAATGCATATTCCGAGAAGGCCTTCAACCAATTCAAATAATATTTGGCTAATCCATAAATTTTATTACCACTTATACTAGACAAGCCATTGCTACTCTACCTTTATACAATGAAAAATGCCCTAGGGCTACTATTGGCACAAAATGATGAGTAGAGGAAGGAACATTCCATATATTACCTTATCCTTATATTGATCATGTATGGGCATAATTATACATTGATTGATAAATTTTGATTAGCTATGGTCTTTATATCACATAAGTTGTGCTAATACATGCTAAATAATAAGAAAATTGTCAATGATAAAGTAGATCCACTCAAGTATCTACTTTCTAAAATGGCTTTATAGGCCTACATGACTAAATGGATTATTCTCCTAAGTGAGTTGAGATTGAATATACTAACCAAAAGACATCAAGGGATAGATAATTGCATACTATCTCATCAAATCTCCTCTTCTTGAAACTCAACCACTCACATTTATATTTTTGGATGAGTCTACTATGACTATAGTAGAAACACCTCCTAAAGAGAAGTAGTGGAAGCTTTATTTTGATGTTTCTTTCACATCTCATGGGTCGATAGTAGGACCATTGTTCATAACACCATAGGGATATTTCATTCCCAAGTCCTTTTATATGAATTTTATTTATACCAATAACATGGATAAGTATGAAGCATTTATTAGAAGGATTCTTTTAGTGGTATAGTGGAACATTCAACATCTATTGGTTTATGGAAATTCATAGCGTATCATTAATCAGGTCATAGACCAATTACAAACCAAAGATGATAAGTTGGTAATTTATAAATCCATGGTGGACACTCTCAAGAAATATATTTCCCACCTTTAGTTTAAACATATACATCGAGCCAATAATAGGATAGTGGATGATATGGCTAAAATTGGTTATATGACCTACATTATAGATAAGGCAAGAGATTATTAGTTGTTCATTGATCATGTTTTCACACTAGCCCACAAACCATCATTCATTTAGATGATCTATTATATTGTTTTTCCTAGTTCTACCTAGTATTTTGAACTATATAATTACCCTCATGACCAAGTCCTTTCACTAGACCTTTCCTGTAAATAGAAAAAGGCCTTCACCCACCAAGCCTCTTGTTATATCTTACTTGGACCTATGATCTATTGTATAAGATTTGATTGAACTCTACTTAATTATTTAACCTTGGTATAATCTAGACTAACATTGAGGGAAGTGCATGAAGGGGTTTGTGGGGCCCACACCAGTGGGGTTGTCCTTGCCAAAAAGTTACTACATAGTGGGTTTTATTAGCTGACTATGGAATCAAATGCATTTGTTTAGGTTTAAAGGTGTAAATAATGTTAGATTCATGCCAATTTGATACATGATCCAACCTAAAAACTCAATAAAATGACTATACCATGGCCATTTTAAACATGGGGAATCGACCTCATAGGGAAGATTAACCCTACCTCCTCAGATGATCGTAAACATATACTTACATCTACCAAGTACTTCAGTAATTGGGTTGAAGTCATTCCCCTCACTTATGTGATAGTAAATAAAATATCTAAATTTATTTCAACCACATCATTTACCACTATGGTATCGCCTCCAACATTATATCTGATAATGGAGGTTCATTTAAAAAAAAGGATGTCAAATGCCTTTATGATGAATTTAACATTACCTAACATTTATCTACTAAAAATTACCCATAAGTTAACATCCAAGTAGAGGTATATAATAAGACCATTGTTAATATTACTAAGAAGATTGTCAATGATGTTGGCCATGACTAACACTTACAAATCTTTCATGCCCTTTGGGCTTACCAAACCAATTTCTACACTCTAACAAGAGACACACCATATTCCCTTATTTATGGCACTAAAGCCATTTATTCCTATTAAGATTGAGTTACCTTATTTGTGTATTTAATTAAAACATATCCTCTATGGTGAGGATTATAGAGTAGCTCATCTAGAATATTTAGAACTACTAGATGAAAAATGCAAGGCCTATGTGAATAGTCTTCAAGCATACCAAAATTAGTTACATGGTCAATACAACATATGTGTGAAACAAAGAGAATTCAAGATTAGTGATATTGTACTTAAAAAAAACCATAAGAACATTAATACCAAATGTAATAAAAAGGGTAATTTCAATCCTAATTAGTTGGGATGTTATGTGATTATCTCTTACTATGGCTTTAAAGCATATATGTTGGATACACTAGAAAGAGATGAACATGATGAACCAATTAAAATAATACATCTCAAGTACTTTTTCACTTGAGTGACCCAAAGTATTATCTATGAAGATCATTTAAGTTATGTCATAAAATCACCTTATTCATAATGTACCAGACGCCCATTCCTCTCATACCTTCCCTACTAGCTAAATTTTGTTTTGTCTTACCTTTCCATTTTAACCTTCATTCTGATTCATTGATACTCTAGACACATTAAATGGTTGGATTTAGATGTAGTTTTAGTGGATGATTTAGTATTATGACTCTTTAAGTGTATTCATTTTCAAAGGGGTATTATCTTGGGGTAGTATGATAGTGGTCTGGCTATTACATCCTTCATTTTAGTAAAAGTTCTATATCACTTACCTATGTTGTTATTCCCTATATCCTAAGGGAAACCTACCTATCTCATTATTCCTATAGTCTAGGGGAAACCTACTTGTGTTGTTATTTCTTATAGCCTAGGAACAACCTTTTACCATGCCTTGCCATACCATTATTTCATACCCTGTCATTTGCCTATTTACAAACATGTAATTAATGAGTTAGATTCCTCATTGTATGGTGAAATACAATGGCTTGAGGTCCATTTAGACTATGTAGGTAGTTCTTTGTGTGTTTTTAGGTCAATTCAGTCACCCTTATTCCAATACTCTCTCCATTTTGTGAGAGATTTAAGGAATGCTCTCACCATTTTATGAGTAACATAAGCAAACACTCACTATTATTTGAGTTAAAAATATATCTCATCATTTTACATTGAGTTTATATGCCTAAAATAACCCAAAAACATGGAAATACACTAGATAAAACTCCTAAACAAGCCTCCAATACTAGGCCATTCAGATTGTATCATTGCTACTCAAGAGGTACATCTCCTAGTCAATAGGTATAATTAAAGATTTCACATGGGTAAAATCATGACAATTTCCATTTTCCTATTCCATTTTTTGATAGGGTTTCCTCCCATTTCTGGGAGAACTACATTCATCCTGATGTCCATGTTGGACCTTGTGTCTATGGGACTTGTAGGTAGCATCCACTTACCTAGTGTATGTGGATTTAGCTTGACCAGTCTCAATGATTGATGTCATTCACCATTTTATGAGATCATTCCTTCCTATATTTTTGTATCCAAAAACTCTCAAAATTTTGAGTCATAGACCTCTTACAATCTTGCCATTTTATGATTTATTTACACTCTCATTATTTTATGAGTTATTTATGCTCTCACCATTTTGAGAGTCATTTATGTTCTCACCATTTTATGAGTTTATTATCATTCTAATCCTTATATTTATTGAATACTATGAACCACATTATTTTGTGCACACTCCCTTTTTTCTTTCATTATGGTTTTAGCCTAAACCACACTCTCATAGTTTCATGAATTCTTGTGCCTGGGGTTATCATAATCATGAGTGTTAACCCCTTGTATTTTATGATCTCATCATTTGTGATCCCATTCCCACTTTCTTATATGATAAATTTCTTTTTATTATCATCAATTTTATTCTATCCCATATCTTAGGATAACTACATTCGGCCTAAATTCCATGTTGGAACTAGTGTCCATGGGACTATGTAGGTAGCATCTAATTATATAGTGCATTTAGAAAAAAAATTTCCACCCATTCCTTATTATTATATTCCACATGACCATAATAGTGTCATTTTTACCTATAACCTACATAAAACCTTTGTCATCATAACTATGATATTGTTTCTTATAGCCTAGTGTCAAGTTTTATGTTGAGCAGTGTGTAAAATAAGAGGCCAAGCTTAGAGGAATGGGTTTTAAGAGATAAGTGTGTATATAATAAGAGTAAAAGGGTATAAAAATCCTATGAAGCACTAATCATTTTGCCACCCCTTTCTCAGTGCACCCTTTATGGTGTGTACTTAGAGAGATTAATACTTGATAGGTTCCTACAAGATAAAAAGCATCGGTAATTGATAAAGTTTGAAAAGATTACATCTATACAAAATGCATATTTATAGAAGGCCTTCAACCAATTGAAATAATATTTGGCCAATCCACATGTTTTATTACCACTTATGATAGACAAGCCATTATTACTCTACCTCTCTATAATGAAAAATGCCCTAGGGGCACTATAGGCACAAAATGATGAGTAGGGGAAGGAACATTCCATCTATTACTTAAGCCTCACACTAATTCTGTATGAGTAGAAATATAAATCTATAAATAAATTTTATTTAGCTATGGTATTTACATCACATAAGTTGTGATAATACATGTTAAATAATAAAATCATTGTCATTTCTAAAGTAGATCCACTCAAGAATCTACTTTCTAAAACAAATTTATAGGGATGCATGGCTAAATTGATTATAATCCTAAGAAAGTTTGATAGTAAATATACTAATAAAAATGCCATCAAGGGATAGATAATTTCATACCAACTTATAGAAGCTCCTCTTCTTGACACTTGACCACTCACATTTATATTTTTGGATGAGTCCATTATGACTGTAGTAGAAACACCCCCTAAAGAGAAGCAATGAAAGATTTATTTTTATTGTTCCTTCACATCTCATGGGTCGATAGTAAGACTATTATTAATAAAACCATAGAGGGATATCATTTCCAAGTCCTTCTGTATTAGTTTTATTTATACCAATAACATGGTTGAATATGAAACACTCATTACAAGGCTTCTTTTAGCGGTATATTGGAACATTGAATATCTATTGGTTTATGGAGGTTCATAATTTATCACTAATTAGGTCATAGACCAATTCCAGAACAAAGATGAGATGTTCATACCTTATAAATCCATAGTGAACACTCTCAAGAAATGAATTACCCACCTTATAACCCACATTATAGACAAGGAAAAAGATTATTAGTTCCTCATTAAACATCTTCTCTCACTAGCTGACAAACCATTAGCCATTGAGATGATCTATGATATTGTTGGTCCACATTTCACCTATTTCTCTGAACTATATAATTACCTTCATGACCAAGTCTTTCCACTAGACCTTTCCTATAAATAGAAAAAGGACTTCACCCACCAAGCCTCTTATTATACCTTACTTTGACCTATTCTCTATTGTATAAGCTTTGATGGAACTATACTTCATTTTTTAACCTTGGTAGAATATAGACTAGCATTGAGGGAAGTGCATGAAGGGGTTTGTCGGGCCCACAATAGTGGGGTTGTCCTTGCCAAAAATTTATGATGTAGCAAATAATATTGCCTGAACATGGAATAAAATACATTTTTTAATGTTGAAATGTGTAAATAATTTAGAGGCATGCTAATTTTATGAGGACTCGACCTCATAAGGAAGATTAACCCTACCTCTTCAAATGGCCATAAACATATCCTTAAAACCACCAAGTACTTCAGTAATGGGGTTTAAGTCATTCCCCTCAATTAATAGTAAACAAAATATCCAAATTTATTTCAATCGTGTCATTTACCGCTATGGTATCCCCTCCAACATTATACATGATAATGGTGATTCATTAAAAAATAGAGATGTTAAAGCCCTTTGTGTTGAATTTAACATTACTAGACATATTTATCCACTACAAATTATCCACAAGGTAATGTCCAATCGGAGGCATCTAACAAGACCATTGTCAATATTCTTAAGAATATTGTCAATGATGTTGCCTGTGACTGGCACTTATAGATCTTGCATGCCCTTTGGGCTTATCAAACTAATTTCTTCACTCTAACAAGATCTACACCATATTCCATTATTTATGGAACTGAGGCCATTCTTCCTATTGAGATTGAGTTACCTTATTCTTTCATTTAATTAAAATGTATCCTTGATGGTGAGGATTATAGAGTAGCTCATTTTCAAGAGTTAGAATTACTATATGAAAAATGCAAGGCCTATATGAATAGTCTTCAAGCATACCAAAACTAGTTTCATGGTCAATACAATAGATGTGTGAATCATAGATAATTCAAAGGTAGTGATCTTGTACTCAAATAAATCCATAAGAAAACTAATACCAAATGTAAGAAAAAGGTCAAGTTTAAGCCTAATTGGTTGGGAGATTATGTGATTATTTCTTACTATAGATTTAGATCATATAGGTTCGATACACCATAAGGAGATGAACATGATGAAACAATTAACATAATACATCTCAAGTACTTTTTCACATGAGTGACCCAAAGTATTGTCTATGAGGATCATTTAAGTTGTGTCATAACATCACCTTATTCATATTGTATCATACACCCCTTCCTCTCATACCTTCCCTATTGGCTAAAGTTTTTTTGCCTTCCCTTCCCCTTTTAACCTTGGTTCTAATTCATTAAGACTCTAGACATTTTAAATGATTGGATTCAAATTTAGTTTTAGTGGATGATTCAATCTTATTACTCTTTAAGTATATTCATTTATAAAGGGGTATTATCTTTTGGAAGTATGATAGCAGTTTGGCTATTGCATCCTTCATTTTATCAAAAGCTCTATATCACTTACCTATGTTATTATTACATATATCCTAGGGGAAACCTACCTATGTATTTGTTCCCTATAGTCTAAGGGAAACCTACTTGTGTTGTTATTCCCTATAGAATAGAAACAACCTATTTGTGTTTTTATATCTTATAGCCTAGGAACAACCTTTTACCATGCCTTGCCATACCATTATTTTATACCCTACCATTTGCCTATTCAAGAACACATAATTAATAAGTTGGATTCCACACTATAGGGTGAACTACACTAGCTTGAGGTATATTTAGACTATGTAGGCAATGCTCAATGTTTTTTGATGCTATCTTGGCCACCCTTATTCCAATGCTCTCTCTATTTTGTGAGAAATTTAAGCAACACTCTTTCCATTTTATGAGTAACCTAAGCAAACACTCTTTCCATTTTTTGAGTTAACCCATTATGTATCTCATCATTCTACATTGAGTTTAGATTCTTAAAATAACCCAAAAACATGTAAATACATCAAAAAAATCCTAAACAAGCCTCTAATACTAGGCCATTCAAATTTTATCATTGCTACTCAGGACATGCATTTCCTAGTCAATAGGTATAATTGAAGATTTCACATGGGACACATCATGACCATTTCCATTTTCCTATTATATTTTATGATAGTGTGTCCTCCCATTTATGGGAGAAATAAATTCATGCTAAATTCCATATTAGACCTTATGTATGTGGATTCAGCTTGGCTAGTCTTAATGATTGATGCCATTATCCATTTTCTTGGATCATTCCTTCCTATAGGTTTGTCTCCAAACACTCTCACCATTTTAAGTGTCATAGACCTCTTAAAATCTTGTCATTTTATGATTTATTTATGCTCTTGCTATTTTATGAGTTATTTACACTCTCATCATTTTGAGAATCATTTATGTTCTCACCATTTTAGGTGTTTATTATCATTATATGCCTTATATATAGTGAAAAATATGAACCAAATTGATTTTTGCACACTCCCCTTTTTTATTTCATTATGGTCTTAGCCTAAACCACATTCTTATAGTTTTATGAATTCTTGTGCCTGGTGTTCTCACAGTCGTGAGTGTTAACCCTTTTTTTTACTCTCTCATCATTTGTGATCCTATTCCAAGTTTCTTTTATGATTAATTTCTTTTGATTATCATAAATTTTATTAAATACCACATCCTAGGAGAACTAAATTTAGCCTAAAGTCCATGTTGGAACTAGTGTCTATGAGACTATGTAGGTAGCATCCAATTGCCTAGTGCATTTGAAAATAGCTTGGCCATCCCTTCTTTATTATTCTACCCCTCCGACCATTCTAGTTTAATTTTTACCTATAGCCTAGGTACAACCTTTGTCATTATAACTATGACATTTTATCTTATAGCCTAGGGTCAATCTTTATACCGAGCATAACATTTCTATTACACATGCACGAATGGTGTTAGTAAATAGTTAGTTTAATGATTTTATGTATTGTTTTTTTTTTACATTAGATTAGTTGTTTGCTTTATATGCCTTAGATTAGTTTTTTTTTTCATACACCTTAGGGTAATTTGTTTATTACTTTATGGTTTTTCATTTTAAGTGTTGTGTGTTTAAGGAAAATTAATTTACACTTGAGTATTGCTTACAACTTGGGCTTGAGTTATTTAATTTTTAAATTTAGATTTAGTGTTTGTTTGCCTCCCTTCCCTTTGGTTGTCATAGGATTATTACATTTTATTTTCACTTGAGTCTTGATTAACCATATATTATACTTGAGTTATGGATTTTGTATTCATTCCCACACTTGATTTATTGTGTCAAATTGACTTGATATTTGATTATACATATATTACACCTAAGTGGTTTATATTTGCATTTAAATTAAGTTTTACATGCTTAGGATACACATTGTTATTATAGTTGTCTATAACTATGATGCATAATATCACTAGCTACAAAACAAATTAGGCCAAAAAGAATTATTAAGTGGTGATATTAGTATTAATTCCCTTTGTTCACAAGCATACCTACCCAAATACCACCCAAACACATATTAATTAAACCATAAATGAATAGTAATCCTTGCTAGTTAGGATGTGAATCTCCATACTAGTAGGTAGCCTAAATTCATACATGTCCTCTTGTGCCATCTCACCATTAATCCATGATTATGGGTTAATTAAGTGAGATCCCTTTGCTAATTTTCCATAATGAGGCAATTATTTATACCGTCAGTATTCATATCCACCCCAATATGACAAAATATAATTGTATCACACTTATATCTACCATACATGGGCACCTTCACTACATAATGACTATAACCACCTTTGGAAAAATCATTATTTCGACCCATCTACCCTATAAGGGAAAATCACTATGCCATTGATTATAAATGCCTTTGGGAAAATCAATATTTTCATCCCCATTCCCACTATACCATGCCATTTCCTCTTTTCTAGGGCCTGTTTGATGACACTAATTTTTGTTTGATTCCTTGAGGGTCATCCAAGGCTCATCAACTACCCTCTGGAGCATTAACCAAGGTAGAATGAATTTTTCATTATTTGATAATATGTTACTATTCCTATGTCTCAAAATGACTACTCAAATAGGGGGAAAATGTAAACACCACTTTTCAACCACATTCATGTCCAAAATAGACTTTAGATTGGTTTTTACCAAACTATACAAATTAATTCTAAGAACCTGTTGACCAATTTTGCTCACAGGCAAAATCTCGATCGCCTTCTACACTTGCTTTGCATGGCCAATTAATTTTGGGTTGCAAGGTCCACCTTTAGGGTTGAACAGCTCTATTTCAAAGCATTGGCTCATTGGCCTCATTCATTAGCATTCATGGTAGCATAAGACAGAGTCTTCAAATGTTTACAAAAGGGGAGAGGAAAAGGCCGGGGCATTTAACACTAAAGCAAAAAAAGGGCATACGTTTACAAGAATAATGTAGTCGGCAACAAAATTTCCACCCACAACATCGACGGGTAAAAAGAGACCACCAACACAAGCAATGGGTGGCAAAATTACCGTGTGAAGCAGCCGACAGAGAAAAGAAGGCCGTCAACATCGGCCGATGTCAGCAAAATTGCCATGCTCGGCAACCAAATCAGCCGATGTCAACAATATTTCTGCATGTAATCCATGACATTGGGTGGTAAAATCACTGCCCACAACATCAAGCGGCAAAAAAGGTCTGCAGAACATAGGAAAAGGCCCACCCAGCCACCAAAGGAGCAAACCAGCATGCAAAATGAGGTAGCAAGCATGGTCCCAACAGACTTATGATGTCATCTACAGTGTTTTCTCTCTTCCCAATGAAGACTCAAGCTTCCACTTGCAAGCAAAAGGCCAATGAGAGTTCTTCTTGGCTTTTCCCATATAAATTGGCAGACTTGGCCATTTTAAATCATCAGGATCTTCTCCAATTTTGTAAAGAGCACAACTCTACTAATTTTCCACCTGAATCAATAAAAGACAGTTTTACCTCTTTCTTGGATGGATTTTTCTGTGTATTCCTTGAATGTTGGTCTGTGTCTAGTCATTATTCCTTGATGCTCTCACAGGTCCAACACCAGCAAACCAGTCATCTACAAAGTGCCATTGTCTATTGCTGCCAAGAGTAGAGTTCTATTTTGGAGGTATAGAAAAGGAGAGGTCACTTATAGTGTGTATTTCTCAGCACCTTGGTGAGTCCCTATTTCCTATGCTTTCCATAGGAACCTCCCTGTCATTTCCAGTAGCCTGGTATTTCTGTCAAGTCTCAGTGTATGTATGTTTTGTTTGATCCTGAGTGTGGAGGTGGGAAGGTCATTTCATTTTTGGTGTATCACCTCTTTAGTGTAGATAGTTTGTTTTTATGCATTTCTTCCCCCTTTTCATCCCCCCCAGTATATAGTTGTATATCCATTATTTTTACATTACTTGAAACAAACAAGATACATCAGAGGGAACTAGCCCATACCTAGAGACTCTCCTCTCCTGCTTCACCATCCCACAGGCAAGAGAGGGGTTTCCATGTTGTGGGGAGAAGGCAGGAACCTATTTTCCTAACACTAGGTGAAATATCCAGTGTTAATAGTTTTGGCATGCCCGGTGGGACCTCAGTTTGATAACACAGTAGAGTTTCAAGATTGATGCTGGTCCTGTTATAGCAAATCGAGTTTCTTCAGCATCTGGTGACTCTAAGTTAAAACTGCTGGTTAAGCAGCCTGGTGCCTTCATAAATCATCCATTTCTTGTATGTATACTTCTTTTGCAAAAAATCATGGATTTTGTTTTCCTTCATGTGAGTGTGATCAGACTTCAGATATTTATGCAATCCCCTCAAGTAGTTCTCCTAGTTGCCCTGAAACTATAAAGGGGGTGAGGCTAGAATTTGAGAGACAGATAATGGAAATCGATAGGTTGGAAGATTAGTACAAATATCAGTAGGAGCTGATGTATAAAGAGGAACACTTGTTTAAGCAAGCACAGGCCGTACAATCCATGAAGGAAGGGGCACCAAAATGGAGAAATCCATCTATTCAAGGCAGTCAGCCTTGCATGCCCCCTCCTACCCTGAAGAAAACCCCCTCTTTTGCACCAAATCCATTTTATCAAATTGCACTTGCTCACTCTAACTCATCAAATACAACTGCTCCCAATCCCATGCACCTGGCTTTCCAACACCAAATGGCATCAGAGTAACCTCCCATGGAGATCAATCTTTTCAACTCCTTAGATTAGGAATCTTCCATTAAGAATAGTACAACCATCCAGCATGTCCCTCTTATAAAGACTCATCCAATGCACCAACAGTGTTTTCCTTGCATTCCTCAGCCTCCCCAAGTTTTCCAGCATGATGTGCAAATTCTGAGTTGGAGGAAGGAATGCCAAGGACCAACTAAGAGCTTTGAGGAGGATCATGCTGGTGACCTCCAAGAAAGACTCTTTCAGGACAACCTAGCCAAATAGATTGAAGATTTAGAGGCTAGGATGAAGCTGCTCCTTGAAAGAGAGTTAAAATTTATAGACCTTGTGGAAGAGCCTCAGGACCTTGTGGAAAATAAAGTTGCTGCCTGTTCGCAGGGGCATAATTCAAATTTTGAAATCCTGAATTGGGGGAAAACAGTGGAATCATGGGGCAAAATAGAAGGAGAAAAGCAAAGTTTTTTTCAGAACCTTGAAGAAGTTGAAGTTACCCCTACCTATGATAACGTTGGAGACCTCTAGGAGAAGCTTTTCCAAGAAGATCTGAGTAGGAGAATTGTAGAGTTGGAGTCCAGAGAGAGTTTCCTCAACCAATGTGTGGTGGATGGTTCAAACCAAATAGCACATTCCATGCCTAAACATACCCCACCTACACATTTCCAAGAGAGTTATCAGGCTGTGCCTAATATTGATGAAGTGTTGATCAAGTGGAGAGAGGAGAATCATTTGATTCTAGCTCAAGGACTACTTCTTCTTCCACATGCTTTCTCCACTTCACCCCTTCTCAAAGAAGAGCCTATTTTGCAAGGAAAAGGAGAGGAACAAAAGATCCAATCTGCAAGTCTTCAGGAGGTTGTCATGAGCAACAACGAAGAAGAAATTGTCATTGATGCTCCTTGTGAAGACCTTATCAGCAGTGGAGAAGATGCAGGCCTTGCGTATATGCAGATGTTCCTGAAATTTGAAGAGGAACAAATGCATGGTAAGCTCTCTTCTCCTCTGTTTGATGAACTTCCTTACTATTTTGATGAGGATGACTACATTGAAGAGCCTGAGTTAGAGGAAGATCAAGAGAATATTTTTGAAAATATAGAAATTTTGATCAGCAAAGAGGAAAAGGAGAAGTCTGTCTTCTTGGAGGAATGCCTTAAGGAATAGAGTTTTAAACAGAGAAGTGATGTTCTATAGGGCGAGCAATCATTTTGTGAGCCCATTTTAGACATCACCATAGTCAACTTTCTTCAAGAAGGCCAAGAAGAAGCAGAGGATGAGTCTGACAGAGTTTTTAGCGAGACAGAAGGAAACAAGTCAAGCCATGATACATTGCATAAGGAATGTGCAGATCAGAAGGCTTACGGTGATAAGTCAGTAGCAATTGATTTCTTGGTAAGGAGCACCAATATCAAAGACCACCATTTAATAGGCCTCCAGGGATAATTAGAATACGTATATATTGGAGGCATGTTTGATTTTGATCCACTCAGTTTCCAGCCAACTCAGGTGACAGGCAGGAAGAGTAAGTCACCAAATCTCATCCTCTTCCAACTACTTGCCTGCCACGATAAGTCTTCTCACCAAGAAGGGGACTTAAGAAATTTTCCTTTCGATCCAAGAGGTATGCGAAAATTCTTGGTTAGCTATATATAATAGTTTGCTTTCAGTTGTTTTTCCTATTTTCCCTAAGTGCAGTTGCACAGGTAGTTGTTTTTAGCCTTGTGTGTTTCCCTTCATTTATGGGGGTAAATTTTATGTATTTGATTTTGGGATTATCAAAGCTGTTGTGAACTCTCTTCAAAGTTACCATTCGACTCCACACCTAATAGATATTTAGAGGCAACTGGGTTCTAAGCATAACAGGCATGCTTCCCCTGTGAGTCACCAATTTGTTGACCAATTTTGCCCATAGGCAAAATCTCAGTCACCTTTTGCACTTGCTTTGCATGGCCAGTTAATTTTGGGTTGCAAGGTCCACCTTCAGGGTTTGCTAGCTCTGTTTCAAAGCATTGGCTCATTGGCCTCGTTCATTGGCATTCACGGTAGCATAAGGCAGAGTCTTCAAATGTTCACAAAAGGGGAGAGGAAAAGGCTAGGGCATTTAACACTAAAGCAAAAGAAGGGCAGACGTTTACAAGAACAATGCAGTTGGCAGTAAAATTACTACCCACAACACCGGTGGGTAAAAAGAGACCACCAACACAAGCAGTGGGCAGCAAAATTACCGTGTGAAGCAGCCGGTGAAGGAAAGAAGGCCATCAACATCGGTCGACGTCAACAAAACTGCCACACTCGGCAGCCTACTCGGCCAACGTCGGCAAAATTTCCATGCTCGATAGCCAAATCGGCCGACATCGATAATATTTCTATGTGCAATCCATGACATTGGGTGGTAAAATCACCGCTCACAACATCAGGCAACAAAAAAGGCCTATAGAACATAGGAAAAGGCCTGCCTAGCCACCATAGGAGCAAACCAGCATGTAAAATGAGGCAACAAGCATGGTCCTAATAGAATTATGACATAATCTATAGTGTTTTCTCTCTTCCCAATGAAGACTCAAGCTGCCACTTGCAAGCAAAAAGCCAATGAGAGTTCCTCTTGGCTTTTCCCATATAAATTGGCAGACTTGGCCATTTTAAATCATCAGGATCTTCTCCAATTTTGTAAAGAGCACAGCTCTACTAATTTTCCACCTGAATCAATAAAATATAGTTTTACCTCTTTCTTGGATGGATTTTTTTGTGTATGCCTTAAATGTTGGTCTGTGTCCAGTCATTGTTCCTTGATGCTCTCAAAGGTCCAGCACCAGCAAACCAGTCATCTACAAAGTGCCATTGTCTGCTGCTGCCAGGGGTAGAGTTTTGTTTTGGAGGTATAGAACAGGAGAGGCCACTTATAGTGTGTATTTCTTAGCACCTTGGTGAGTCCCTGTTTCCTGTGCTTTTCATAGGAACCTCCCTGTCATTTCTAGCAACCTGGTCTTTCTATGAAGTCTCAGTGTATGTATGTTTTGTTTGATCCTGAGTGTGGAGGTGGGAAGGTCATTTCATTATTGGTGTATCACCTCTTTAGTGTAGGCAGTTTGTTTTCATGCATTTCTTCCCCCTTTTCATCCCCCTAGTATATAGCTGTATATCCATTATTTTTGCATTACCTGAAACAAACAAGATACATCAGAGGGAACTAGCCCATACCTAGAGACTCTCCTCTCCTGCTTCACCATCCCACAGGCGAGAGAGGGGTTTCCATGTTGTAGGGAGAAGGTAGGAACCTATTTTCCTGCCACTGGGTGTAATCTCTAGCATCAACAGAACCATTAAACATCCTAAATTCATCCACATATTGGATGTAAGTGCCTAAAATTATTTCAAAACATCCTTATTTTGGGTATTTCCCAATATGCAATGATAACCTCTTATGGATTCATCCCTAGTTAGGTTGCAACCTAAAAAATTGACATTTTAGATCAATTAAATGAGGTACTTGATCAAATTCTTAAAATAGCCAAAATCCTAAGAAGAGTTAATTAACAAAGTAAATAAAATTAAACAATTATTTAAATAATCAATGTTGAATTAGTGAAAATATAATTTCCAAAAATCAAAATTCAACAAATATCAAAGTGAAATGAGGTCATGGTGACATAATCATCCTCAAAGTCCAGAATTGTTAAATATCAACATAAATGCCTTACAAATTAAAAATGTTGGGCCACACCTCAAAAACGCATAAATAAGGACATTATTTATTGAATTTTGACTCCTAAGTCTAACCCAAGGTTAATTTAGATCTAATGAAACCTAGGTTGGGGTTAGTTTGAAACCTATAAATACAAATTCTCACATTCACTTCCAACAAGCTCTTTTTTCTTAAGTTATTATGCATAATTTATAAGAGAGGCTTCATAGACCAATACAAGCCAAGGCCAAAACCATAGTGGACAAAGGGTAGGAGATACCCATAAAGGAATAGCTTCAATGAAGACTCCAATTTGGACACAAGCTGAGAAATCTAACCACCATCACAATAAGTGATTCAAATCTACAAGGAAGGTGAAAGTGATTTGTCTTTTATCCTTCTAGTTGTGTTTTGTTTTACATTATTATTAAAGTTACCCTTAGTATATAGACTTGAAAATGCTTTATCTTATGATTTTTTATTTTGGATGTTTGATTATACTAAAAAGTCACTAATGCATCTTATCCCTTAGAATTCCTATTGCATGTGTATTCCTTTTTGAGGGCTCGCTCATAATGTTACTATTTATCACTTGATCCCTTAAGGGGGCATATAGGGATTATCAACCACCCTCTAGGGAACTAACCAAGGTAGAATGGATTTTTCATTATTTGAGAAGAGATTACTATTCTTGTGTCTTTCAATTCCTACTCAAATAGTGGCAAAATGTAGACACTCCTTTTCAACCACATTCATGTCTAAAATGAACTTCAGATTGGTTTTCACCAAACTATGCAAATTAATCATAAGAACTATTGAACATCCTAGATTTTTCTACACATTGGATGTAAGTGAATATAACTATGTTAAAACATCCATATTTGGGGTATTACTCTATACATAATGATAACCTCCCCCATATTCATTCCCAGTCAGGTTGCAACTTAGCAAACTAACATTTTAGACCAATTAAGCAGGGCACTTGATAAAATTCTTAAAATGACCAATAGCCTAAGCAAAATTAATTAACCAAGTAAATAATATTAAAATTAGTCAAATAATCCATGTTTAATTAGTGAAAATATAATTTCAAAAAATCAAAATTCAATAAATATTAAAAGGAAATAAAATCATGATGATATCATCATGCTCAAAGTCAAGAATTACAAAATATCAACATAAATGCCTTACAAATTAGAAATGTTGAGCCATGCCTCCATAAATGCATAAATAAGGACATTATTTATTACATTTTGACTCACAACTCTAACCCATGGCTATCCTAGACCTAATCACACCTAGGTTGGGGTTGGTTTGAAATATATAAATACAAGGTCTCACACTCACTTCCAACCAGATATTTTGTCTAAAGTTATTATGCATAATTTATAAGAGACGCTTCATATACCAATAAATGCTAAGGACAAAACCATAGTGGACAAAGTGGAAGTGCTACCCATATATTAAGAGCACCAATGAATACTCTAATTTAGACACAACCTGATCAAGCCAACTACCATCTCAACAAGAGATTCAGAGCTATAAGGAAGGTGAAAGTGATTTATCTTTTATCCTTCTAATTGTGTTTTGTTCTATCTTGTTATTATTAAGTTGCCCCTAATATCTAGGCTTGGTAATGCTTTGTCTTAAGCTTATTTGTTTTGGATGTTTGATTCTAATAACAAGTGAATAATGCATATTTTCCCTTGGGTTAATATTGCATACAATATGAAATGGTAGTCAGGGGAAATAATCCTGACTAGGTTTAGGACTTATTCCCCACATTTTAATTTGATAAAAATTATGAACTCTAAGCTAGTTTACTTGTCACAGTTTCTGTATGACATAAGATCAACCAACAATGTGCCATCATGTAGAGCCCAATCCCAACCATGGTAATTCTAATTCATTGAATATCAAAATGTGAAAAAATAATGAATAATAGAATTGGAACAATCCTAAACTAGACAGTGAAATAAATATTTTAGCTAGGTATGCAATGCTTAACCAATATCCAATATTTATGCAAGTTTTAAAAGGTGTTGTGTAGATTATATTAACCATTGGGTCTTAGTTCTAGTGTTAAATAATTTACAATTGTGGTCAAGTATTAATCCCCAAACCAATCTCTCTTTTGGTAACCAAAGCCTATTATTTTTTTATGTGGACTGAGATTCCTAATTAAGTATATAACAAGGCATATGTTTGAACAATCCCAAGTAATATTTTAAGCTTGATGGGGTTTAAGACCTCCCATCAATGCAATTTGGTAAATGATGGATCCAATTCGGTTTATAGTGTTTGTAGTGACACATTTCAAATTTCATGATGGTCATTAGGCATGGTTTTTAATGTGGTATATATCCTTTGGTAGATATTTGATATGGTTTTGAACCACATGAATAGGTAAGTGGGGGTGGACATGTGCCCCCCCTATGTAGGTAAGTTTTCACTATTTTTTTATTAGAATTTGTTTTTTAATTATTTTAATTAAATTTTTTAATTTAATTTTAATAAATTTAATTTTTATCAATTAAATTGATTAAAGTTAACTATTACAACCAATTTAATTAGAATATTTTAAAATTTCTAAAAAATAATTTATTAATATATTTTTGTAAATTTATTACTAATAAAAAATAATACTTAGCTCGAGAGTCAGAAAACAACATTCAATGGCCCTATCCTCACCCGTCAAGGACTTGGTGGATGCATCACATTGCCTAAGGACCCCTAGTGATAATTGAGGGTTGATAACCTGATTCACACTAGGGTTTTGTAAATTTACAAAAAGCACTTTATCAATGAAGTAAGAGAAGTCGAGACTCTTTTTCCCTTGTCGACTCATCTAAACTGCCTATCACTCTAGGGGCATAACTTTCACTCTGGGAGTCTATTTTCCAAACTACTTGCATTGCTTGAAATCTAATTTTAGCCTAGTCACATTGGTAACCCTAATTTTGTCTAGTTTAGCCCAAGTCAAAAGATTATCATTACTTATTTGTGTACTTTATTGAACATGAATAGGTCTTTTAGGTGTTTTTTTAGACATCCTGACCATTTTTTAGTTATAACTTGGTCCTTTTAAACCTATTTTTGAAACCATAAACATCATTATAAATATGAATCCAATACAAATATATTAATTCCTTCGATTTCCTAAAATTCTTTCAAAAAAAAGACATTTTAATTTTTTATGTTTATACTTTGTCTAAGAAGATTTTAATTGTAAAAATTAACTTTTTAAAAACTTTTTACAAGCTAAAATGGAGAAAAAAGGTGAAGTGGTAGGATTGTCAAATTGAAAGAGAATTTAGATGGGAAATGAATCTATATAAAGTCTATAAATAAGACTAACCCTACCCATTTTAAGGGTTGGATTTTTTTGCTCCAAAATGTTCAAAGTCAACCATTATTTTTGCTTTCATATTATATTATCCTATCCCTATTTTGTAAGGATGTGGTTACATTGGAAAATTTTCAATTGATCAATCATGTTGAACATGTAGTTGTGTCTACATGAATATTTTTATTAATAAAATACTATGTCTTTATTACTTATGATATACACATTTATATAGTGGTTGTGAGCATTTATTTCATTGCTTGGTTCCCTTTGGCATATGCACCCTATTTATTTATGACTGTGCGCATGTTGATCATGTAAAATATTGTTTTAATGAGTTCATTGATCTATAACTATATATTTCTTATTCATTATTTCAATGTTTATCTCTCTTTACCTTTTATATTTTGTATTTTCTTATCAAGTTTATTAAACTAGGGTTCATATGATAATAATCTATTTTTACTCATTTATCTCAATCACTCACTTCATTTCATTATCAATGATTTTCCACACTATTGAATGATTAAATACATAGGAATGAAAAACTAAAGTTAACATTTTTAACTATTTTATCTAAAACCCTATCTTTTATTTGGGAAAATATATGCATATACTTTATTATTTTAAATTTCTACTTTAAACCCAATTAAACACAATACATAGTTGTAATTACAATACTATTTATTCAAGGATAATAACATAGTTAAAATTTAGTTTCAAACTTCACACCAACATGTAACTTGATTGGAATCATCACAACAATGCTTAACTAAATAAATATCAGTGCATCATGACCTGGTATTTATAGAACTTGGAGAGACCCACCTACATGAGACTCCTTTCAAGGGAGGCTTAATATAATTCACCACCCCTAAAGCCTAATATTGGTATTGTGATGCCAAATGACACATCAATAATAACATGATAAATAGATGGACATGGTTGTTCCTCTATGGTTTTGTTTTCTAGTTTATAATATGGTTCTTAAGATCTCATCAAGATCATAAATATTTTTTTAGATATAGTGTTGAAACATAGTAAGAGATTATACTTACTCTTGGTCTATTTTTTCATTTTCCTCATTTTCTTTAGATGCACATTTACATGCTCAGAAATAATTTCTATGATAATCTCTTTAATATGTGGTTTAGTTTCCTTGTTTGTATCTTTATTAGGTAAGGGATGTGTTACTTCATTATCTTGGTCCATATTATTTTGACAAGGATGAATCTCTAGGTGTTTGATAGAAACACTAACTAATCTAAGGCTACACTATGTTTCATACAAATGATAGATCAAACTAAAATAATACATTAATGGAAAACATCAAATTAATTAATACCCTAGTATAAGATATGGTTTACATAAATAAATATATTCACCAAATGTTTAACCTTAAATTGAGATGGGTCAATAAAGTATAGGGTTAATAATATACAAATGAATAATCATAAGGGTGATATATATATATATACATACATACATACATACATATATATATATATACATACATATATATATATATATATATACGTATATGTATATATATATACGTGTGTATATATATATATATATATATATATATATATATATATATATATATATATATACACACACACACACACACACACACACACACACACATATATATATACATACATATATACATATACATACATACATACATACATATATATATATATATATATATATATATTCAAACTCATATAAGTAATGTTCTAAATTTATAAAACTGAGATATGTTAAAAATATAAAGTATAGTTATTTATTGATATTGCAATGAATTATAAAAAATATTACTTAGCTAGTTTATTATGTACATGTAGATATGGTCTAAAATAGGCTAGAAGTAAACTGGATTAGGATCTTGGAATAGTCATTAGATTCTATAATTTTGAATTTTTAGGCCTCTAATGGTTGCATTAAATCTGGATGGTTACATTAATGCTAATATTTTAATTAGATGTAGGTGTCTAGTATATAATATTATCTATATCTAGGTGTGACCACTTGAAACCTTCTAGGGTTTTTATCACATTTACTCTGGTGTTTTTAGATCTCACACATATGCTACCACTTTTTCTCAAATGATCAAGCCCTAGATTTCTCACCTTTGGAATGATTATCAGAAAAAAGGGTTAGTGGGTACACAATGTTGAGCTTCCCCAATGAACCCTCTATTAATGGTTAATACCTATATATCCAATACTCTAAATATAGACTCAGACTTATGTAGTTATCCCCTAAGTGTTGGCTTATGTATTAAGATGAAATGTGTGATAAATAAGTACATAGAGTTACCTAGCTTGTAACATGGAAAATATGGTTCATGGAATGCTCCTTTAGTACATTACAACTATAAATGGGTTTTACTTATGATTGATATTAGAATATGAAAGAATAGGGAAGTTTTTCTCACTTGAATGCTTTTAATAAGTTACTTTATGAGTTACCAGGTCTATGTTAGGTAATGACTTAATGAGGTTTTATATTGTATATGTATCGATCCATTTTAGAAATATATCACATTACATAACTTATTCCAACCATAAGGACATGTTATGATTAAAAATTTGATGAGTTTAGGGCATTGATCACTTATTTTAGCACAAGACACTAATGTCGACGTAGCCATTAGCTAGGATGCAAGTGTCAGGGAATTTGGAAAATAGGTACATGTCCAAAACTTATAGAGAATGATAATAATTAAGTTTAGAGAATTTTGAGAAGCATATAAGTCTTGGTCATCAGAATAACATATGGTTGGACTAATAGATAATAAATTGGCATAAGGGATAGTGGATGAAATCCTTTTGGTATCAACAAGGTCTTAGGAATTGAGGGGTAAAACCATGAGAAGTACTTGCCAAGTATACAATATTGAGGTGCTATATAATTTAGATTTAGTGTCTACACAAGGGTGTTCCATGCAATAAACATAACATGTAACATAAGATGTCCCAATTATGTTTATGACACATACATTCCCTTTTTTATGTTGAATCTTCTATTATGAATCTTGATCAAAAATATTATCTAGCCTAATCTCTTAAAATGATATGGTATAGTTATTTTCATACTTTATTCAAATGTCACTATAAATTAAAAACACCATGATGTGGTCCCATTATGTTTCCACCATCCCCATGTTATAAAATAGGCATATTCACTTTTCTTGCTCTTATTTAGGAATTACCCAATTCCTTGTTTAAAATATAAGATAATGTGAGATAGTCCTTAGATAAGCCATAAACATTTTTCCTTCCAATTTATTTCTACTCCCATTTAGGTTTTTTCATTGAGATCAAAAGTGTATTGTGATCCATAGATAGTGCTTATAGATTTATTAGATAATTACCTAAATCATGACTTATATATGTACTATCAAAGGATAGAATCACATGTAAATAGGTCCAAAATTATCTTGGAGATAACCTAAAAAATCAATGTCGATTTGAAAATTAAAAAAACCCAAATACATAGATGTTTGATCTTTTGGTTAGACTAGGAGTGTAATGATCTGATCTTAGTAGGATAAGTACATTCTTGGTCATTATGTTTGATATTTATTTGATAATTTAATATAATAATGATATTTTTTTTATCACCTTCATCTCCTCATGTTTATAAAAAACTTCTATCATTTTTTTGAATTAAACTTTGTAGATCCCTTAATTTATCCTTCTTGAAAACCATGATTGGTTCAAATCAGCTTCTAAGATCCTAACCAAAGGAATTATTTATGATTGGAATTTTTACATCATTCCATTTTTATTTGAAACTTTTTAAATATCCACTCATGAAATACAACAATAAATTATGAATAACCTGACACTTATCCTTATCATTGAGATTCATGTAACTAGTGGATTTCAAAAAATGAGATCTGATGAGACCCCATCCAAATTTTTTTTAATCCCATGACATGAAATAGGTTTCCATAATATCCATTGTAACATGGTATCATGGATAAATTTAGTTTTGAAGAACAATAAATCAAATAATCTAGAATAATGGCCTTTTAAAAAGTGTTTGGTGATAATGTTTGTAATGGGTGGCTGCCCACTTTACATGTTCGAAATGCATTCTAATTTTTTTTAAACCATATTTTTAAGAATGGGATGTTTCTCATTATAATATCCATTTATAATATGATAATTCATGATCCCATACCAAAATATTTTTTAAGTCGTGCCTATGAAATAGGTTGCCATACATACCCACTAGGACATGGGATTAGGGATCGACATAGTTCTCTAGAATAATAATTTAAAGTAATTTGAAATAATGGCCATTAAAAATGTGTTCAATTATAATTTTTACAATGGGAAACTACCCACTCTAAATTTCCATATCATATTTTAAAGAAAATGTATTAACCATCTTTTTTATAATGTGTTACCACATGTTCTTGTATCCCTTCAAAATATGAGATTCGATGAACTTCCATCAAAATATATTTTAATACCATGCTCATGAAATAGGTTTCCATACATACCCATTGTGACAAGGGACCATACCCAATGTAGTTATATGGAATAATAAACTAAATTAATAATTAATAATGGCCTTGAAAAAAGTGTTTAATGATCGTGTTTGGAATGGGTGACTACCGACTCTAGATATAAATAGCCCATTCTTGTATCCATTTGGGATATGAGAATTTTTAATCTCTAGCTTAAATATTTTCTTTCCCTCACCTATGAAATAGGTTCCCATATATACCCACTATGAGATGGTATCATGGCCTAATGTATTTCTACATAATAATAAATTAAATTAAAGTAAAATATTGGGATTTTCAAAAGTGTTTAGTGATAATGCTTAGAATGAGTGGCCACCCACTCTCAATTTTTTCAGCTTATTCTAAAAAAAATGGTTTAACATATGATATTTGATTAGATCCTACTAAAATATTTTTTAAGCATGTGTCCATGAAATAGTTTCCATATATACCCATTACAAATGGAACCACGCCCTGATATAGTTCTACAAAGCAATAAATTAATGTGTAGTTGAATATTGGGATTAAATTAAACATTTAGAGTGGGTAATTGACCATTATAAAAATAATTACCACTAAATGTAAGTCCATACAAAAATTTTATACAGTTACTATTTTGTATATCTACATATTAATAATTAATAAAATTATATTTAAATATTACTATTTAAATTTATATATTAGAATTATCATGTATAGTTTTTTAACACTCAGTATGTAATTATGAAAAATAGTTTATACACACATATACATGTATATATATATATGTATATATATGTGTATGTATGTATATATATACACATATATATATACACACACACACATATATATATATATACATACATATATATATATACACACACACATATATATATATGTATATCTATATATATATATATATACATATATATATACACACATATATATACATATATATATATATATAGATATACATATATATATATATAGATATAGATATACATACATATATATATATATATATATATATATATATGTATATATATATATGTATATATATATATGTATATCTATATATATGTGTGTGTGTGTGTATGTATGTATGTATATATATAGATTAGTATGCAATTATACACAAAATTATTGATACATATCATCCAAGTAGAGCAAAGGTGCCCAAAAAATATTTTGGTATAAATAAATCTTGTCACATAGATATCCCACAATAGTGAATTTTGAATGTCATAGATGATGGATGATAAGTTTTATCATGGATTGTAATGACTAAAATATATATTTTTGCATTCTATTTATAAGCATCCATGTAATTGTAGTGGATAAGGGTCAACAAATATTTTCACTGTGCCTATGTCAATGGATCACATATATGGTTGAATTTTTTTATTGGTAGCTCTAAACTTCATATTGAATATAAATCAATCATGTGGTAGTTGCATGCATGTGTTTTCTTTTTCACTATTCATACTTGAATTCTATCCCTTAATCCTTGATGGCCTCTCCTTAGATCATGCAAATATGAGGTTAGAGCTATATGGAAAATAGTGATTACACGTACTAAATAATCCATAATCAGGATGTAAAATATTATTAGATGTGTATTTAATGCATCGCCCATAAGCTTTAAAACAACAAGAAAAAAGTTTTCAATCTGTAAGACACTATTCATAAGCTTTGTTTTGATCTTGAATGTCAACATGTTTCCTAGACTAAATTAAATGTCATGTATGATATCAATTAATTCCCTTGACCATTTATGAGAGGCCATCTCTTTTTAATCTTAAATACAGTATTTAAACATAAATGGATTAGGAGTTGTCTTTTACAAAACAATAATAGAAGAATGGAATATAAAATCTTCTATTATTACCTATTAGTTAGTTATGGCCACAACATTAAAATTACATTCACCTAATAATGTATATTTAATATGAATGCAATTATAGCTTGAGAGTTTTGTAATGAATACATGTGACTCTCCAAAAGGTCATGTATAAAATTAATACTTCAATAGGACAGTTGACTCTTATTTATACTATGCCTAGAATGACATGTTCTATTCTCAATCTCCAAGACCTTATTTTAGCATTTTGGATTGCATTTATATTTATAGGTAAAATGATTAAATTTATAAATAGGGTCCAAATTCATAACCCTTTCATCCCATTAAAAGGTTATGTTTCCCATTAGATATTAATAAGAGTTAGCTAAAAATAAGTATCCTTGGAGTTTTTATTTTTGGTATCAACATTTCAAATAATTATTATTATTATTTTTTTTTGCTTTAAAAATATATTTTTAAGCTAATAAAACATGTGATCTTGATTTTTGATTCTACCATTTGCCATTATACATTGAAATTCTAACATCAAACAAAAATATGATTTATATTAGATCTGGGAACCTAGTTGGGTTCTTATGTTCCTTATAATTCACATCTAAGGGTGGTAGAATGGTAATTATTACTAGATGGATTTAAAGCTTCAAGTTAACCTAAATATCAAGGCTTGGGTATATATTGTTAAATTCTTACCAATTTAGGATTTAAACTAATTACAACACAATTATAAAACTAGATGCCAATTTAGAATATTTTGCTAGACAAATAGCTTGACAGTTTTGTAATGAATACATGTGACTCTCCAAAAGGTCATGTATAAAATTAATAATTCAATAGGACAATTGACTCTTATTTGTACTATGCCTAGAATGACATGTTCCATTCTCAATCTCCAAGACCTTATTTTAGCATTTTGGATTGCATTTATATTTATAGGTAAAATGATTAAATTTATAAATAGGGTCCAAATTTATAACCCTTTCATCCCATTAAAAGGTTATGTTTCCCATTAGATATTAATAAGAGTTAGCTAAAAATAAGTACCCTTGGATTTTTTATTTTTGGTATCAACATTTTGAATAATTAGTTTTTTTTTTTGCTTTAAAAATATATTTTTTAGCTAATAAAATATGTGATCTTGATTTTTGATTCTACCATTTGCCATTATACATTTAAATTCTAACATAAAACAAAAATATGATTTATATTAGATCTGGGAACCTAGTTGGGTTTTTATGTTCCTTATAATTCACATCTAAGGGTGGTAGAATGGTAATTATTACTAGATGGCTTTAAAGCTTCAAGTTAACCTAAATATCAAGGCTTGGGTATATATTGTTAAATTCTTACCAATTTATGATTTAAACTAATTACAACACAATTATAAAACTAGATGCCAATTTAGAATATTTTTCCAGACAAATAAAAAATTCAAGTATACCCCATGTAAAATAAATAGTGTCTAAAAACTTAACTATTTCCTATAACAACATGCTCCAACATAGATTTATTAGTGATTTATAAAATTATATCATATATTTTTTCAAATAATTCTCATGTTTGTAGTATGCTTCCACATTTTACATATATTTTATGTTTTATTTGCAAGCAACCATGCATCTTGTTAATGCAGGTTTTATGCACACCATAGTCGAACAAGGTAGCCTCTAACATTTTAGGATATAAATGGAGGTAAAATCCACTCCAGGGCATGAATTTTAGGTATACAATCTATTACAACCTATTGATGGAATAACGGGTAGGGCATGCAAGTTGTTGATAAGGTTTTTGGATGGAGGTGTGGTTCTTAATAAGGGTAGTGATTCTATATGTGAGTTGGATGGGTGGTTAGATTATAATATAAATTTGGTATATCTCAAAACAAACTCAAAAAAGAGGGAAGGGTAAGGCATAAAATAAGGCTCTATGGTTTTCAATAACTACTTCTCTAGTTGGTTTCTAAATAGACATGTGCTCTTAGAACCTATGCCTATTGCTAGCAAAAATTATACACACACAATAAAACATGGATAAGAATTATAAGGAGATAAATATGCTATAAATTCATATGACTCAATCAAAGTTTGTCTCTTTTAGAGTAGTTATTTCACACCCTTAATCAAGAGATGCTGGCTCGAGATAGTGAAGTATTTGAGGAACCTTTTGTACACACATAGAAAACTACATCAAAGAAAGCACTAGTACACATTTTAAAATTATGAATCAAATAAATTTATTATATTAAATAATATATTTTACCAATGTTTAATAGTTTTTTCACATCTACATATCAATACATCAATCAAAATAATCAATAATTCATTTGAAGCTATTGCACACTAAGGATTATTGAAACATATAACCACAAAAAAGTAATAACTAATTACACAAAAAATGGAAATAAAATACACAAACACATTTGTTGACTATTAAAATTGATGTTGATATTATATTCAAAATTATCTAAAAAAAATCCAAGTTAGATTACAATTGTTTATATAGACTTGGGGAAGGGGTCACCTCATCCTCCAAGCTCATGCAAGGTCATTATAAGTGATAGTCAAAACTTGAGTTTTAACTATGGTCTAAAACATTATAAGAGTCTATTTGTAGTTATCAATTTAAAATAGCCTTTGCAAAAGCTATACAACTTGTGTATGTGTATGAAGACGAAGGCAATTTTTATAATTATAGCTTGAACTACATGCACAACTTCAAAATATGGATCATTTAATAAAATTATACACGCTTCCTTTTATAAATTTTGAAAACAACCTATTGATATTTAAAATTAACCACCTTCAAAATAGAACTCAGACATACATCAAAGATAAATACCACTTTACCAATGTTTTATAACTAGTGACACTATTGTTAGTTGTGACCACTCTAACTAAACTATGCATTGCATTTCGCCCACTGTAGTTGTAATCTTCTCCTATTTAGTTTCCAAATACTCACTTTTATATTTGCATATTTGCATGTGTGTTCATATTCTTGATTGAGTTTGGATATTTGAAAATTACACTATTGATTCACACCATCGATCTGATATATGATGGAATAAGATCATACTCATTAGAAGCTCTATAGAACCTCTGTGATCTTGACTCATTACTTGAATATTTCCATGCCAAGTGGTAGTCTTTCAATAATTTTTGGACCTTTAAAATTTCCATGTTGATCTCACACCTTTTACCATCTATGATAAAGATAATGTTGTTCATAGATATTAGTGATTTGACTTATTGACTCTTGTAGGCTTGACACTTGTCACATCCTCATTCCTTTGAAAATTCTATGTCGATATTGTACCATTGGATCAATTATATAGATCAAATTGGGCATTAATCTACCTGGGTTCACTAACCTTTGATTTAAAAATGGCTAATTTAAGATCTTAAATTTGATGTCCACATGATGATCAAATACATCCTCATGACTATCAACGATGTCCATTTGACCATTATAATTTTATCCTGTGTCTTTTAGTTACTGATCCTAAATTCTAGTTTACATGACTATCAAAGATGTATTTGTAAACATAATTTATGTCCATGCAATTTTAAAAATTTAAACCTAAATGTTTTATCTCTAAGCTTAATTTTGATGTTCATACGAATGTCAAAGATGTCCACATGACCATCATGTTGACTTAACTCCCATGCGAGCTCAACACTTATCATTTCCTAGTTCATTATACTTTTGCATGGATGAATGAGAAGAAGAATTAGAACATATATATATATATATATATATATATATATATATATATATATATATAACCTTATACCAGCATCTCAAAAAATAACTCTGGACATAATTAAAATCCCAAGGTTATTTAATAAATATGAATAAATCCCAAGTCTAAGATAATGTTAAAAAGGTGCTCATGTGTGTGCCACTTAGTGGTAGGGTATTATTTTAGGGTAATTATTGCAAGGTAAATGTTGTGGGATTTTGTGTGTAGATTAATTTCTTCAAGGAAATTATTTTGGATAAAATATCTACAACAATTATCTTGAAGACCCAATTCTCTTAGACAAAATATATAAAGCAATTTTCCCAAAGGGTCATTTTCATTGGATAAAAAATCTGAGACATAAAGTCCAAAAAATCATTTTCATTAGATAAAATGTCTAAGACACAGATTTTGAAAGAATTGGCTTGTAGGGCAAAAATTCTAGAATAGAAGTTTCGAAGGGTAGGTGTGAAGGGTAATGACTTAGGATAAAATTCCTAAAGGGTAAGTCTCAGAGGGAAAAGGGACCAGGATAAAAGTCTTGAAGGGTAAGATGGAAAGGGAAAAATGTCTTGAATAAAATGTTTGAAGGAATGGTGTGAAGGGAAAAATCTTGGGACAATAGTCCCAAAGGGTAAGTCTTAGAGGCCAAAGGCCCTAGACAAAAGTCTTGAAGGGTTAGTCTTAAAAGTAAAAATGTCTTGGAAAAAATGTTTGAAGGAATGTTCATTAAGAAAAATTTCTAAAGGAATTGTTTGCTTGAGGAAATGTTATGGAGAAATTATATTAGGAAAAATGTCTGACACAATAAACCCAAAGACCAATTCTTACAAAACAAAAGTTTTAAAGATAAAAGCCTAGAAAAGATAAGATAAAAACATAAAACCTAATAGAGATAAATTGGACAGGTTTGATAGAGATAATCCAAAAAACATAAGCCCAATAAAATAAGCCTGATAGAAAGAATTAGTCTATGAAACATAATAGCAATACCATCTTGACAAAGTATAAAAAGCCAATAGTCAATATTTTTGTAGAATTTACATAAACATATAGAAAATGGTCTCAAAGTGAAGATCATAATTTGAAAAAAGTGGGTCCCCATTTTTGTAAAGAAAGAGGGGATATTGGGTACAATAAATTGTGACTCATAAGGGGAATAATCTTGAGTATTCAATAACCCAAAACTCTAGTGTGAAATATTTAAATCAATCATGAAGTGTGACACATAAGAATACTTAAATCAGAAACATGAAAGAGACTCCTAGGTTAATTCATAAAACACACTTACCTTCTAATTTCTTGGATCTATGTGTGTCAAAATGTGCAATTCATTTAACCCCTATTGTGATGAATTTTTCAAAGGCTTTAATGAGGTTGTAGGTTTCATTCTAGTATTTATTAAATCACATGAAATCAAGGGAATCTCAAGCATTAGTCTTCTTCTAGTTAGGCATCTATATCCCTAACAAAGATACCTTAGGCTCATTCTCTTCTCTTTCCATTATTTTATTTTGATCATGATGCATGGTATATTGACCTTATTTCATCATGTGAACCTTTTGATTTTTTTTTGTTCTTTTGAACTCATTGGTTCTTTTCTTCTTTTGTTTTTTTTGTTCTTCTTTTTATTCTTGAATGGAAAAGAGAAGAGTTGGAACCCTAGTGATCTGGTATAACTACAAAACAAATCATTACTAGAACATCCCTACTAGCCACACCTATACCCATAATTGTCACTTTTAATAGGTATTTAATGTGATAAGTGCATTTGATCCAATAAAACAAGAAAAAATTCTAAATTTATATGAAGTACTCTGAGATCAACTTCCACATGCTTGGTAAAAGTATTCAATTGTGACACCATTCAAAATAATTCATGATTACCTACCTACATCCTAAAGACTCAAAAATTATAAATATACCCAATCTATAAACTAGTCTCAAATTGCCTATTCTCTTTTTACTTTTCCCCTTTCCTAGATGTCCTAAGATTAGTTGGTTTGGATTTTTAGTTTAGTTATAATTAGATAAAAACACAATTTTGATCATCAGAGAAATCAAAGAACAACTAATCTAAGAAATTAAGGAACTAACTAAGAAATCACTTGAAATATAATCTAAGAAAGCATGAAATCTAATTTAATCCTATTTCTACACTCAATTATCCCTCATTACTCAATAACATTAACAGATGACATAACCTTGAAGTAATGCTTCAGGAACTATCCATTGACTGGATATGTAAGCTCATTAGCTTAGAGGTCCTTCAGATGAAATTCATTATTTCCCATGATCTCTAAAATTTGGTATGGTCCAATCCATAGTGGGGAAAACTTGTCATGCTATCCTTTCTTTTCATGGGCTTTATCCCAAAGTAACACTAGATATAAAATATTGAATGCTTTAATGTTTGCTTTCTTATCAAACCACCTCTTTACCATATCCTAATATTTGTTGAATGTATATAAGGCATCATACCTTGAACCTTCCATTTATATTATGTCTAATAGTCTTAATTCTACTTTATCACTCGATTACATGTAGTCTTGCATGAATTGATAAGTGGGAAACTTCAACATAATTAGGAATACCAGTTTGTATCCATACACCAATAGGTAAGTTAAAGATTTAAGGGATTTCTTGTGTTTATTCCACTCTACCCAAAGATCATACTTCGATAAATTATGCTAGTCCCTAGGCTTGTCTCTATATTATTTCTTAATTGCATTCATTAGATTCTTGTTTTTTGATTCCAGTAGTCCATTTTCATAAGCATAATGGTTAGAAGTTAACTTGATAATTATCTAGTTGTCATGTTCCCACTCAGGAAATTTTACTGATATAAAATCTAATCTATTATCACAAACTAAAGAAATGGGTATGTCAAACCTGGTCATTATGTGTTTCTCCAATAAGTAAATCACATCTTATGCTCTGTAGTTCTTTGTGGCTATGGCTTTGGTCCATCTAGTATAGTAGTCTGTAATAGTAAGCTAAAACTTATGGACTACCAAGGAGTTTGGGTTGATGATGCCATTGAAGTCTAAACCCCATTGGTCAAATGGCCTTCCTTCAACAATTAGATGTAGAGGCATTACTACATGTACTTCTCTCTTGGCTAGAGATTGACATTCATGACTTATTATCACATGAGTATGAGAATCCTTGAAAAATATTGTCTACTAGTAGCCCATTATTGAGATCTTATGGGCTATGGTATTTCTACAAGAATGAACACTGCATATCTTTTAATGCAAGTTATCTAAAATTTATTTAGCTTCCTCTGTAGATACACACTTGAGCTAAATACCTTCATAATTTGTTCTATTAAGTACTCCCTTATTGATCATGTAATGAGCATCTTTGAGACTTAAAGATATTTTTCTTTCTCTATTGAGCTCTAGGGAAAAAGTTCTTGTAAGTAAATACTTTATTATATTAGTATACCATTCTCCTTTAGATACTTGAGCTTCATCTACCTCTTCAATGGTAATGTGTAGATCTAGCTCAGTCATAAGATAAATAATGACTTGGCCCCTAATGATCTTTGCAGGCTTGATCTCTATGTTGAATTCTTGTAGTTTGGCCATCCACTTGCCTTTACATTATCCTAGCTCATTCTATGATAGGGTGAGCTTGATTGAAGGATTAGGTATAATATTAATGGTTTTGTTCCTCAAAATATAATATTAAAACTTCTTTACTACCTTGATAGGGGCAAAAATCTATTTATAAATCATTGAATATCTAAGATCTACATCCTTCAGACTTGTGCTCATACACATAATTGGGTGCTTAGTCTCATCATTTTTCTACATGATGACAACATCAGTTGTATGCTCTGAAGTGAATGAGTGTAGGTAAAAATCTTTGTTAAAATTTGGACTAATCAATACTAGAGCCTATGATATTGCACCTTTAATGTCCTGAAAGGATTTTTGGACTTCAAGCATCCACTCTATTTTGGCATCCTACTTGAGCATGGAATTTAGAGTTCTAATGATCTTTGTAAATCTTGAGATAAACTTCCTTATGAAGTTAATATTTTCAAAGAATGATTTGATCTCTTTCTTGTTTTTTGGTGGCTAAATTTTTGAAATCACCCAAATTTTGTTTGAATCAATGGTGATCCCATACTTGGTGATGATGTGTCCCAAAAGCTTACCTTTGGTGACTCTGAATATGTTATTCTTTGGGTTTAGTTAAATACAAAACCTTTTACATCTCTCAAATATGGACTGTAGATGACTTATGTGGTCTTTCTTATTCTTTAAAAATACTGTAAGATCATCCATGTACATAATTATGCATTTTCCTATCAATATTTTGAATGTGTGATCCATGACATATTGAAATTTCACTCTTGCATTTATTAGGACAAATATAATCCTCTTATATGCATAAGTTCCCCATTTCATAGTAAACATCATCTTCATTCTATCCTCAAATTGTATCAGTTTCTGATTATAGCCTAAAAATCCATCCAAGAAGGACATCATTTTAGAACCACTTACTATTTGTATCACCTCATCCAAAGAATGAAAGGAATAATTATCCTTTTTAGAATCTCTATTCAAGTTCTTAAAATAGACACATAATCTAATCTCACCACTTTTTTTAATTACTGGGACGAAATTGGCCACCCATGTAGAATGTCTTACTAGAAAGATGATTTTTATGCTTAATAACCATCCACTTCTCTCTAAATGAGAGGCTCCAGAATAGGATTGACTTATCTTTACCTCTATCTAAATGTATTGTGATCTGGATTCAAGGGAATCATATGAGTAATGACATATATATCATATACCTTCAAATCTTCATATGTCTAAGTAACGACATCCCTATATCAAGTAATTAGATCCTTCACTTGTTATCTCTCTTCTGGTGTACAACTTAGGCCAATATTAACATAATTTAGGATATGCTCATATCCTATATTTTCCCTTCTAAAGTTTTATTCATTAAGCTTTGGCTATCTTAGCTATTTTTCTTGAGAATTTATGTTAAATAGTCTTTCCAAGGAGACCAAGCCGGCTAGAATTTGATTCTTTTTGAGCTAAATAATGCCCACTTTATCTAATTCCTCTTGATAAAGGTGATTAATGTCTTTGTCATTGATGATTTGGGATTCAAATTCCCCTAGATTAGTTAAAAACTAAATAATCTATTGGTCATCATCAAAGCCTTAGAAATTTTATATATTATCTAGAATAGAAGGACATGACACCATTTCAATAGAAAACCTTTTTACTTTAGATTCTTGTAGTGGATCCAAATTAGTAGTAATAATAACTAATGAATCAATGGTTTGGTTTTGCTATTTAGGAAGTGCTACTATGTTGAAAAATTCAAATATTTCAATCAATCCCCATGCTCTATGTTTGTATCTTCTTAAATAAGATAGCTTTCACTGATATTTATTTCTAACTTGACTAACCACTAGTTCTGAGTCACCAAATACTAATATTTATTTGACATTATTCTTGATTGCAAACTGTAGTCCCATAACTAAATCCTTATACTCAACTCTATTGTTAATGTATGGAATTTACAACTTGTATGCTACCAATAACTTTTTACCTTATGGATTAATTAGCTAGATTCTCATGCCTAATCCTTACTTGGATCTATCACCATCAAAGTGTATACTCCATAGATTATTAGAACCTTCAGGTTATAGCTTCTATAATTAATTTTGAGTAGTAAAAGTATAAATACCAAGGCTAGGAGATTCATACTGTAACTCTTCATTCTTGACATTGTATTCCATGATGGGATACTTCATTCTAGGTTCTCTATCAATTCTAATTTGATTTGTAACTCCTCTCCATAGCAACCATATATGAGAGAAGTCTATAGAGATATATACATTGAGTGTTTTGGACCAATCCCTACTTATAAATAGTTTATATCTTTTTAGTATGTCTACCACTAGAATATCAATGCTCATCTAGACTTGTAGTTTAGATGTTACTTGAATATGCACATTGGTCAATTCTCCAACTACTGGTATTACTATCTTGTTTATTTGTGAAACTATTCTCTTTAAAGGACTTAGAGTGAGACCTAGATTTTGACATATGGATGTGGGCATGATAATTGTAGATGCTCCAGAATCAACTAAATAATTATGGATGTTCTTATTGAATGCTTGGATAGTCAGCATGAAGTTTATAACTTTTGGCTTACTCTTGTAGATGATGTTGGCATCAGTAGCCTTTGCTTTGTCTATAGATGCTTTAGCTTTTTTCATAGGAGATTTTACAATAATATACTTATAAAGCAACTCCTTTTGATTTTCTTCATGTCTTTGATAATATCATATCCTCCCTTACTTGATTCTTCCTTGCTCTAATACTAATCACTCCCCTTTGGAGGGGGTGGATTATTATCTGATTTAGTATTAGGGGGAATCATCATGGTATTTAGAGGAGTCGATGTTATAAGTGGCTACTTATTCCTTAGATTATATGCACCTATTTGGAACTACTTGAAAACATGAACTTTATCCATATTATGTTTTGGTTCATTGTCATCTTCATCTAGGAAGGGAAACTCATGAGTTTCAAAGAACATAATAGTGCTATAAGAGCCAAGATCTAGATGATGCTTAGGTGGATTATGCATCTGATCTTATCTAACTACTTCCTATTGGAAGATTTCAAATGTTGCACAAAACTCAATGTAGTTAAGCTCACCATGCTCAAAAGTATTATTAATTGTATACCAATTGGGAAGATCAATTTTTTATATGTTGATCTTTGGAAGTTTATTAGGATACTTAGGCCTATTGAATGATCTATTGTATTTATAGAATTGAGTGTTCTGATTACTAGTTAGGCCATTAGCATTGCACATATTCCTTTGTATATTTAAGAAGTATTTGCTTAACTTTTAAATCATCTTCTGAATAAAATCTAGTTCTAACTTTATAGAATCAATACCTTATAAAATAGAAGAGGGGAGTGCAACTAATTATTCGTTTTGCTGGTAATAATTGCCTATCGTATGATTTTTAAAGAAGCTAAAATTTAACTGTGTTGTCTATGTCAATGGAGACAGTGTGTATAATTGATTTTGATTGAATGGAGAAGCATTTTGCTTCATATGTGGTATTAGATTTAATGTTGGAAAGATATTGTTGACATTAGGTGCACTAAAAATCTAAGGATTGAGATTCCTATCTATATTAATAGCATATTCATATGCTAATGTCAAATTATTAACAACAACTTCTCTTCTTAGGAACATGATAGTGATTAGGTTTGAGGCATTATTGTACATATCCAATGATAATGGCTCATCTAGTTTATACCTTGGGATTAACTAGCTGTACATATTCTAGAACCTTGAATTAAAAGCTCAGATGGGCTCATTAGGTTCTCTCCTCATGTTGGTGAAGTGTTGGTATACCAAATTAGGATTGGTTACCTATCCAAAATGTGCAAGAAATCCTACTTGACATTCATCCCAAGAAGTGATAGAATTTTATGTTAGATTTAAATACCAATCATAAGCAACATCCATTAAAGTAAAATGGAATAATTTTCATGTAAAATCCTTTTGTATAAAATTCATTAGCCTCAAATTAGCTTTAAAAGATCTAATATGTTCCTTTATTATCCTTGATCATGTAGGAGAAAATTATGTCAAGTAATTTTTAGGATTTCAAGGTAAATCATGTACATCTCTTAGGATGGTAATAGTAGATCCAACTAAATAGGGCTGAGCGATTGGTTGGTTAATAGGTAAAGGGTTCCTTACAAGTAAGGGGTTCCCTACTAGAGGATTATTTTGAACTAGAGATATTGGCACAGTTATAGGTCTCTTATGATTTGTTAAGGATAATACTAAAAAACTAGCCTAGGAATTAGATCTGATCACTATCCTAGGTGACTCCAGTGCAACTCTATGTAAAAGATAACTACTATTATCAAGGGTTATGGCTTTAATTCTATCATAAATGAAACTATTTATGTGGATTCTATGCATACCATAGAAAAACAATGTAGCCTCTAATGTTTTATAATCTCAATGGAGGTAAACTCCACCCTAGGGTATGAGTTATAGGTATGTAGTCTATTATAACTTGTTGATGGAATAGTGGGTAGCACATGTAAGTTGTTGACAAGTTTTTTGGATGGAGGTGTGATTCCTAATAAGGGTAGTGAATCTTTACATAATTTATATGGGTGGTTGGATTCTAATCTAAAGTGGGTGGATCTAAAATAAACTCAAAAAGGAGGGAAGGATAAAGAAAATAATAAGTCTATGTGGTTTTTAGGAACTACTTCTCTATTTGGTTTATAAACATACATGTGCTCTTGGAACATATTCTTGTAGCTAGAATAAATTACACACACACAATTAGACATGGTTAAGAATTATAAGGAGATAACGATGTAGGAGATTCACAAGCCTTAGTCAAAATTTTCCCCTTTTAGATTAGTTGTTGTACACCCTTAATCATGAGACTATGGTTCGAACTAGTAAAGTATGCGAGGTAGCTTTTGCACACACATAGAAAACTACATCAAATAAAGAACTAGTACACATTTAAAAATTATGAATCAAACAACTTGACTATCTTAACCAATATATTTTACCAATATTTCAATAATTATTACACATCTATAGATCAATACATCAATTGAAATAATCAAGAATACATTCGTAGCTATTGTACACTAAGGATCTTTGAAACATATAACCAAAAAAAAGTAACAACTAACTACACAAAAATTGGAAAGAAAATACACAAACACATTTGATGAAGATCAAAATTAATGTTTCTCCTATATTTAAAATTCTTTGACAAAAATCCAAGTTGGATTACAATTATTTATATAGACTTGGGGAAGGGTTCACCTCATCCTCCAAGCTCATACAAGGTCGTTACATGTGATAGTCAAATCTTGAGTTCTAATTGTGGTCTAAAAATGTATAAGAATCTATTTGTAGTTATTAGTTTAAAATAGCCTTTACAAAAGCTATGCAACATGTGCATGTGTATGAAGATGAAGGTTTTTTTTACAATTATAGTTCAAACTGCATGTACAACTTTAAAATATGCACCATTTACCAAAACTATACATATCTCCTTTTATAGGTTGTAATAACAACCTATTGATATTTTAGATTAACTACCTTCAAAATGGAACTTAGACATATATCAAATACAAATACCAATTTATTAATGTTTTATAATTAGTGACACTATTGTTAGCTATGAACAGTTTAACTTAAATGTGTATTGCATGCCACCTGCTATAACTATAGCCTTCTCCTATTTAATTTTTGAATCCTCACTTTCATATTTGAATGCATGTTCATATTCTTGATTTAGTTTGGATCTTTGAAAAGTACACTATTGATTTGTACCATGGATCTGCTACATGATGGAATGAGAGCATGCCAATTGGAAACTTTGTGGGGTATCTGTGTTCTTGACTCATTGCTCAAATGTTTCTATGCTAAGTGGTAGTCTTTCACTAGTTTTAGGACCTTTGAAAAGTCTATGTTGATCTCAAACCATTGATCATCTATTCTCAAGATAACACTATTCATAGATCTTAGTGATTTAACTCATTAACTCCTATGAGATTGACACTTGTTATGTCCTCATTCCTTTGAAAAAGTCTATGCTGATCTCACACCATCAGATCAACTATACAGATCAATGCTAGCCATCAATTTTCTTGGTTCCACTAACCTTTGATTTCAAAATAGCTAATTTATGATCTTAAATTGAACATCCACACGACCATAAAATATGTCCTCATGACTATCAATGACATCCATATGAATATCATAATTTTATCCCATGTCTTTTAGTTGCTAATCCTAAATTTAACATTTATGTGACCATCAAAGACATCCTCATGGCCATCAATGACATCCATAAAACTGTTAACATTTAAACCCAAACCTTTTATCTCTGAGATTAATTTTTATGTTTACATGAACATCAAATATGTCCATGTGACCATCAAGTTAAATTAACTCCAATGTAAATGGAAAAATGTCTCAGACAAAATGTTCAAAGGAATGGTGTGAAGGGCAATGTCCTGGTATAAAAGAACTAAAGGGTAAGTCTTAGAGGGCAAAGGCCCTAGAATAAAATTTCCAAAGGGAAATATGTGAAGGGAAAAATGTCTCAAATAATTTTTTTGAAGGAATGGTGTGAAGGGTAAAAGGTCAGGACTAAATTACTGAAGGGTAAGTCTCATAGGGAAAGGGCCTAAGACAAAAAGTCTTGAAGGGAAAGTCTCAAAGGGCAAGATGTCTTAGATAAAATGTCTAAAGGAATGTCATTAGGCAAAATGTTTGAAGGGATGGTTGGATCATGGAAATGTTGTGGGGAAATTGTATCAAACAAAATTTCCAACATAATAATCATGAACACCAATTCTTATGGAACAAAAGTTCTAAAGACAAAATCCAAGAAAAGATAAGCCAAAAACATAAAACCTAGCAAAGACAAATTGCACAAGTTTGATAAAGATAAGACCAAAAATATAAGCCCAATAGAATAAGCTCAATAGAAATAATTAATCTATGAAACATAATACCAATGCCATCTTGCCAAATTATAAAAGGCCAATAGTTAGTCTTTTCATAGAATTTGCATAAACATATAGAAAAGGGGCTGAAAGTGAAGACCATAATTTGAAAAAAGTAGGTATTTAAGAGTAATTTCAGCCTAAGTTCTAAAGAGAGAAAAGAGACTCAATATGGGTTATGGTAGGAATACATATTTGATTATGCATGTGTTGAATCAGAAGATTATGAGAGCTCATCTTTAGCTTGGTAGGAATACCTGGAGATAAGAAAGCACTAAAACAAACTTGTTTATTAGATAGATAGTTGGGTGGATTGCCTAGGAAGAGATAGATCTCAAAAGTGAGAGCTTCCTTAAGGGTTATCAATTCACCTATTTTAAATAATTAAGTTGATAAAACTAGAAAGAAGATATTTACATCAATAATAGAATATTATTGAAATCAAATACAAAAAAGCTTGTTTAGAAAAGAGACTAGAAATGATCTAATTAGTGATAAACTAATTATTAATCATGCTAATAGCTTAAGGTATGGCTCAAAAAATTAGAAAGGGACATATGAATAGGCAGTGACATGGAAAAGTGATATTGGTTGGGTATAAAATGGTCAAATTAACTTGCTAGTTTTTGGTGTCACAAGTGACCATCATTGATCATGCAATTATCACCAGTCAAGGGTAACTATCACTAGTTAGGTGACTATCACCAGTTGATGGTAACCATCACCAATCAATTAATCATCATCGATTTCTTGTTAGTGAATTTAGAAGTGAAACTAGGGTTTGGGTTTGCTCATTGACATGATCTAGAAAGTGGATTCTGGGAGATAGATTAGGCCTGGAATGAGAACCTGGTAAAAGAATATAATAAATGAATACTTGTCTTACCAAAAATTAGTTGGTGGGTGGTTGATGTGGATTTTCCTACTAGTAGAATCTAGGCTGATTTTAGTAGTGTAACAATACTTGGGAGCTTAGTGGAGAGTCAATGATAAGTAAGCTCCTTATGTGATGGCTGATAGACATGATAATGTGGATTGACCTGATTGACCTACAAAAATATATTATGGATACAAAGAGATCTTGATAAAAATTGTAGATGGTTTGACCTCCTAGGCCTCTCTCTTTTATAGGCACAAGCAAGAGGTGGAATTGGTTGTCCAAACTAGACTTGAAAAAGGATTATAAATATAAATCATCTAGGCAAAGGGCTCACAACCATATTTAGACTACCATATTTAGAAAATCAAGGTGGTTTTTTCATGTAGGTTGCATGATGAGTCTAGGCTATCAAATTTGACTATCACCAGTTAGGGTGACCATCATTGGTCACCCTAACAATCATTGATTGAGGAACTGGGAAAAAGATAGGTTAAAATGGGTGAAAAGGTGAGTTAAGCAAAAATAGTGACTAACTTGACTCTGGATTAGGTAAGTAGGCTAGGCTAGGTATTTTTATCAAACTTATAGGTGTAGTCAATAGAGGATCAAGAGAAACCAAAGGTATTGCAAAGACTAGGACCATGTGTGTGGTTTTTTAGTGTCTATATTTTCCCCTTTATTGTTATGTGATTTTCATAAAGGAGAAGGAAAATAAAAATAGATATTATCTCTGGATCTGATTGCCTCAAGAGTAGGAGGAGATGTGTGCCCCTCAAACTAGGAAATGGTGAGGTGAAACATAGGTGGGTATAAGTTTGATAATAGGTAGATGGTAGGTCATAAGGTAGGTGATAAAAAGAAGGGTTGGGCATGTGAGATGAAAACTTGTACACAAAATGTGATAAAATGGTGTAATAGTCAAGATTATTTAAAATATTGAAATTGTTAATGTTATTAAAAAGTAAGGGTCAGTGCTATGGAGAACAAGTGATAAGTGAACCATGTAACTACCTAAAGTCATGGTGACTAGGAAAACTCATAAACATAAGTCACATAAGTAGGTTTTATGTTCCAAATGGGTATCAAAGGTATGAAGTGATCCCAGGGACAACACAAATGGGTCAAGTGTCATGGGTATTCAAGGTAGGAAGTGTTCCCATTGAGACGTAAGCAGGTTGGTGTGCATGAGGTGGCATAAAATATAAAATGTCAACATGGAAATATTATCACTATGATTAAAGGACCAAGAAAAAAAGTGTAGAAAACTTGCATGCCAAATAGGCCAAAATAAACTAATGGTAAGGTGATGAGGTTGTTGGGTTGGTGGGCATGGCTGAGCTAACTCCATGTGCACAAGGCATGTGGACACTACCTACATAGTTATGCAGATGTAATATCTAGCAAAATGTCAGACCAAATATAGTTCTTCCCATATGGGAAAGATATGGCTAAGCAACTAGGTTGGTTGCTAGTAGGTGCTTTAAAAAGTAAGGTGGGGACCTTGACTAGTGATGGTTAAGGGAATGCCCCAAGGTTAGATTGATGTTGGTCACCCTGACTAGTGTTGGTCACCCTAACTAGTGATGGTTAGGGTAAAACCCTAAAATTTGCTAGGGTAAAAGTAAAAAATGAGTGTCATTTTCACTCATTTGGACTTTTGTGCTTTTGCTCTAGTGAATTATGAATATTTTTATATGTGATGGGCCAAGGGTTACTGAGGTAGAAGTGAACTAGTAATGTACTTACCGAGTGAGTATCTTAGAGGATGGAGGTAGGTTGAAGATGTGGTAGAGTGGTTGGATGAGGCTTGCAACCATGATATTACTCCTAGAACAAGGTAGGGGATGTATTTAAATTGCTAGTTAGGGTAGGGTTTAAGATTGTTTAGGGATTATGTTATTTTAGGCTTACTGTGGAAGATGTAGGTGGGGTTTATTTTGAGAATAAAATTTAGGAAATCAAGTCTAGGGAAGATTTTGATTTGTAAATAGGATTGGGGGTAGGTTATGGGAACAAATGTTAGTGTGTACTAGATTTTTTAGAATGTTGAAATGCTTACTTTGGTGAAAATAGGAGGTATGGGGTTTGAGTCTCTACTACTAGGGAAAAGATAGTGACTAGAAATTGTTCAACTTGACCATCATCGATCGACCCCTAAGGGGCTAATTATCCCTAGGTGACCAGTGATAGTTAAGGAACTATCAACGATCGAGGGTATGAGTGTAATCTTTTTGAATGCTAGAATTTATGAGGCTATTTTTTGTATTGTGTTGCTTAGATATAGGTGTAAAAAGGTGTGTTTTAGGGGAATTGGTTGGATTAGTTGAGTGATATATATTTTATTAGCTGGGGTAGGTAGGTAGCTAGGCTAAGGGGATGGGGTAAGATGGAAATAGGGTAGGGTAAGGGTAGGTCAAAAGTTAGTACTTAGTGTTAGGTGAAACACTATAATATAGTGTTTTATGTTATACTTGCAAGCTAGAGAGTAGATTAGGTTGAGAGACCAGGTATCAGTACTCTTTCCCAAGGTTTAGGATGTCATGAATACATAGGAGTGGTAACACATGTAGGATGTGGGCTTAGGTATAATGTGACATTATCATCATCTACCATAAGACCCTGTGATGATTATCACACTCATCGAGAGATGGGACCCCATAACAAACATATTTTGGATATCGATTGGAGAGATCACCATCTTATTAGAGGATGTGAATAAGATCATGCATCTATTGATCTAAGGAGAGGAAGTATATTAGACAAAGGGAGAGGAGGTAGATGACTTGATGGAGATGATCTATGGTGATGATCATGCTCAGGCATGGTACCATGTAGGTGGGTTTAGCTATAGCCCATTATACTAGATGGCTCCAATAGATAGATACCCAATCATGATGGCATTGATGTCCTTTGTGATACCTAACTTATTCAGGGGTAGTTTCCTATGGATTTATCAGGTGTGTTAGTTGAGATGTTATTAGAGGAGACTATATTCAACTAGGCCCCATTTTTATTAGTATAGATATATTAGGATCTTTTCAGTTTCAGACACCATAGGTGGTACAAGATTAGTGTTAGATTTATTCTTCACTATTAGACTTTAAGCACATTTAGGTTTTGAGGCCCTTGGGATTACTGATAGAGGGTTATCTCCTGATGGATTATATAGTGGTCTTCCTATGATGGAGGAGAGGAGAGCTATGATAGGAATAGGTGGAAGAGCTAGAGATATTAAGTGCTTGTAATGGGCATTAGATAGCTTGGTAGTCGGGGATGTGATATGGAAGCTCTACATCAGGTGGCCATAGTGGGTAAGGCTCAGATATCACACCTTAGGTCTATAAAGATGGTGGTGGATATATATCCATAGGGAGGGTCAGGATGAGATTTTCCCATTTGATCATGTGTGGAGATATTTTGGGATTGTTTATGGGATCCCACCTAATTTCCCTAGGTAGAGGAAAGAGGAGGTAGAGTTTATGTTCCCTACACCCTAGCCATAGGAGGTTGTGCCAAATTTTGAAGAGTTACTAATGAGAGTTCCTATTGATGATGTAAGTAGTGATGATGTTTATGTGGCCTAGTACTAAGGTATGTATGCTACAATATACTTCAAATGGGATGATGGGGGTCATTGGCCCATGGATTAGATCTAGCCTAAGCACTAACTTACGTATAGGGAGATGGACAGGTAGTAGTAGCACTTTACACAACATAGGCCTAGGTTATTAGTTTATAGGAATAGGTGACTACATTATAGGGATATGTGGCCACCATATAGGGGTAGGTGTAGTCTTTGAGAACTGAGAGAGACAAAGCATAGGCTTCTCTTACCATGATTATAGGCAAGTGGGATACCATGAGGGAATATCTTATAGGGATAGGGGTAGCTATAAGAGCAACTAATTTAGTGCCTAGAGTATGATACTTATCCATTATATGAGATCTTAGATATTATGAGGCCATGGTGCTAGATCAATTTCCCCAAGCCATGAGATATTCAGAGTTTATAGTTGGTTTGGTTGATGGGGTGATAATAGATACTCTAGGCCAGTGGGCATCCATGATTAGATAGGTAGGGGCTTCAAGGGGACTACCACTAGGTACAGGTATAGGTGTAGGACCAGATGGGGCTAGTGGTAGTGGCACATGACTAGTTGGGGCTGGTGGGGGCCCATGATTATGCTTGGTATGTGATTTTTGTACATTATTTTGATACCAACCTACACGTTGATGTAGTGAGATGTATATTTTATTGAGAGAGAGTTTGATACATTTCTACATGTATTATTTTTTAATATTTAATTTATATGATATATGACATTCGGTGTTTTATGTGATGTTCATGTTTGTGATTTATGGTCATGGTTATGGTTATATAGCTTAGTAGTTTAGGCATTTGATGTTTATAAAGTTGAATTATTATTTTTTTATTTTGTTCATGGTTATTATATGATATGTCATGGATGGATACATTTTATGGCTCATGTTTATGGTTATATGGATTGAATGGTGAATGGTATATGATATGATTTTTTTCATTGATTTGGTTGATGCTTGTGATTGTGTAATGACATGATTATGGTTTTTTATGTGATTGATGTTCATGATATGCTATGATATGTTTACATTGTGTTTATCTCATTGATGGATAGATGTCATCGATTGTTGGTAGATCTCATGATGTACATGCTTTTGATGTGATTTGTATTGTTCATGTTCATAGTGATAGGCTTACATAAAATAATAAGAGATAAGAAAAATAACATGATGCTCTTTTGTTGGTAAAGATTGACATGAAACCCAAAATTAGATTGGATTAGTGAAATAAACCTTTCAGATACTTCACATTATTATGCTTAGGTTGATAGATATGGATCTTGATAATATTATGTCAAGTAATCTCATAATCCCATGCATATGATTTGTGGAGGGAGAATGGGTGAAATTGGAACCATTAATGATACTAGTATGCCTTTTTTGTAGGTGCCCAAAGAGGTAGTATAAACAAGTATATGTCTATGAAGTGTAGATTGATCAATGTGGAAAGTCTAATATGGAGATCCAACTGTGGCTTTCCCAGATTACTTTTGTTATGAAAGATGATTGTGGCTTTCAAAATTACTTTGTTCTTGATTTTGTTTTCACTTTTTATTTTATTTGAGGGTTAGGGAAGCTGATCGATGTAAGAAGCTTCCAAAAAATTGATAGTTTTTCCAAATGGTCTACTTAGCCATACTTTAAGGTAGTGGTCTAAGTTTATGTTCCTAGTATAAATGATTTTGATAGCTATCCTTCAAGGGAATAGTCCACCTTACATCTAAAAAATCTCAGTTGACTTTTTAACAACTATCCTTTATGGGAATAGTTTGTGAATGCTAAAAATGACCCATGATTTGTTTTTGCTATTTGATATTGCTTTTGTCTTGAATTAATTTTGCTTTAAATAGGCTTTCTCATGTATGCTTAATGGATTACCAACTTGAAGGCAAAACAAAGCTGACATGAATATTTAGTATGTGAAAGAGAGGTATAGGTAACAATGACCATAGGAACCGATCTCAAAGAGATGGGAAGTACTATGAGAATCATGCCATGGATAGAGCTATGATATCCATAGTTTAATATTAGGATATAATTGTGATAAATACTCACATGATTCAGTTGCCCTTAAAAAGAGGGAAATGAATGTGGTTACAATGGATGAGCTTAAATTTAGAAAAATGGGGATTGGTGATCCCTACTTAACAATAAAAGGGACATAGATGTGAAACATTAAGGGGTTCAAGTTTTGGTTGGCCTTTGAGAAAATAAAAATGATAAGATTCTAATCCATACTTATGGGTAATAATGTAGGGTCCAAGCCAATTGAAATCAAATTTGCCCCTTTTGCTTTTCTCTATATTAGTGACATGTTGGTTTTCCTTGAGGACAAGATCTCTAATGTTGAATTCTTGGAATTTCAAGTGATTGGTATAGGCTCACTTAATTCATTATTTATAGACATAAATATGGAAAATAGTGGCTAAATGATTCTCATCAAGTATCTCAATTTGGGATAAATGTTCTTGACGATAATTATCTTTTGAAATGAGGTCATACAAACATATGTGAAGAGAAGTTATTTGGATTTCAAGAGGCAAGATAACATTAATGCCAAATATGAGAGAAAAGGGTGTAACACTAATAGGGGTTTGGATGCTAGTATGATATGCCCATAAGGTGAAGGGGATGTGCAAATGCCAATCCTGACCTAAGGTATTGACTATTTTGGTAAGCATGTTGTTAAGGGTTTTGTTAGAGGCTTTAGCTTATCCATTTACTTATGGGTGATAAGGTGAAAAAAATCTAAGTTTAATACCAAATACATTACAAATTCCCTAGACTTGTTTTCTTTTAAAAGATTTATCATTATTGGTGATGATCTTATGGGGAACACTAAAATGGTAGATGATATGGTGGGTGATGAATTTGACAATATTCTTAGCCTTTGTCAAGATAAGAGGAATATCCTCCACCCATTTGGTAAAATATCTAGTTGTGGTAATGATAAAATGATGTCATTATGAAGAGTGGGGGTTGATTTCATTGATAAGGTTTAGACCCCATTATGAAAAGGGCCAAAAGTCTACATAAATGTGAAGACTATTTCTAGGTGTGTGATGTAAATTAGTATGTTATTGACATTTGACACACTTTTTCACATAATCACAATAATCTTGGTTAAGGGTAGGCCAATAATAGCCCAAGCAAGGGATATGCTTGGCCATAATGAGTCCACTAAAGTGACCCCCATAGATACCCTCATGTGTCTCCTCAATAGCGTGAGAGGCTTCTAAACTATAGAGGTAACATAATAAGAGGCCATCAAAACCATGTTTGTAGATAATTCCTCACATAATGGTATAATATGAGGTGATTTGAATAAATGCTTGATGTGCATTCCTAGAGAGGCTAGAGGGAACTATGCTAAGGTGAAGGTAGTTGAAGGTTTATTGATACCAAAGGTCAGGCACAATCTCTTGCACATGAAAGATGGTTAGAGAGTTTGACTTGGTGTAAGAAGGTTTGGTGAGGTGGTGAAAAATAATTAAAATCTTGGAGTCTAAGGGTGCTGATGAGATCTAAGAGGTAAGAAAAGCCATGGTATCAATAAATTTGTTAGTAAATCGAAGGGTGGTTTGGATATAATAGTGCTTAAATGATGCTAAGAGTTATGTGACAAGCTGTCTATATAGTTTTATCATTTCATTCTTACACTATTAAATTCCATTGACTTGGTTAACCACCAGTTGGGAGTCACCAAAGATATTGATTATTCTAACTCCCAAGGTAAAGGTAATTTGGAGACCTATTACTAGGGCTTCATACTCAACCACATTGTTGGTGCATTCAAAGTCAAGTTTAAATGACAAAGGAAGTAGTTCATCGATAAGGGGGATAAGGATAATATTGTCTTCCCCACTATATTGACATTTGGAACCATAAAAAAACATGGTTATTAGGTTGGTGAAATCTGCTTGAAATAGACTTACAATTGACTTGTCTAGAAATTCAAGAGGGGGGGTTGGTTGTTTGTTAAGGGTACCTTAGCTAATTGGTCAACAATTACTTGTCCCTTGATTGATTTTTTCTAGAATAACTCAAGGTCAAACTCAGCTAAAGAATGAGCTACTTATCCATATGCTAGTTTTAGTATAGTTTAGAGTGCATGTATTTGAGGGGGTCGATATTGATTATGATAAAAAAATTGTGGTTAAGAAGGTAATGGCAAAGTTTGGTGGCCATGAAGACCAGGGTCAAACATAGTATCTTATCATGTGTGTATTGAGTCTTATATTTAATAAGTGTGTGGATAATGTAATAGATGGCTTGATTTTTATGTTGTTCATCCCAATAGGTAAGCATCACCCTTAGGGAGTGATTTGTGACAAAGATATAGAGGTAGAAAGGTTGGATATCTTTAGGAGGTGTAAGGACAAGTAGAGATAGTAGGTACTATTTGAGTGCATCAAAGGCATTTTGACAATCAACATTCCACTTGAAAGAGACATCCTTTTTTAAGAGGTGGTGGAAGTGTTGACACCAATCAAAGAGCTAGGAAATGAAGTGATGAATGGATTGAAGTTTTCCCTACAAGCTGTGGATTTGTTTAAGATTGGTTGGAGGTAGCATCTTCAAGATGGCTTTGATTTTGGTTAAATCCACCTCAATTCCTTGAAGGTAAATGATGAAGTCAATAAGTTTCCTGAAAAGACCTCAAAAATACATTTCTTGGGATTGAGGTGGATGTGATAATGGATAAATTTCTCAAAGATAATATTGAGAATGGCTAAATGGTCTTTGTGAAGCTTAGACTTCCCAAGAAGGTCATCCACATAATATTCGATGATTGTATGGATAAGTTCATTAAAAATATAGGTCATGGCACATTGATAGGTTTCTATAGCATTATTAAGACCAAAGGGAATTACTCTATAATAGAAAGTCCCCTATGGGGTGATAAAGGTAATTTTGTGCTGATCTTCAAGGGCAATCAAAATCTGATTGTAACCCAAGAATCCATCCATGAGTGACAACATCTTGTGGCCTGTTATAAGATCAACAAGTTGGTCAATGCTAGGTAGAGGAAAGCCACCCTTTGGGAAGGCAAGGCTGAGGTCATAAAATTTCATATAGATATGTAGTCCCCATATGGCTTTAGTGATATGTATGATGTTTAGAACCCATTAGGGATAATCAGTGGGTTGAATAAAGTTGATAGAAAGGAGGAATTGAAGCTCTTATTTGACAAGGAGAGCTCCATAAGGGTGTATTCATTAAATTTTATATTTGATAGGTTTGGCATCATGATCGGTTACAATTTTATGGGTGGTGATGGTTGGGTCAATACTGGGCATGTCATCATATGAAGAGAATGCAATACTATGGTCTTGGAGGAAGGTAAATAAGTCCTGTAGTTTATTAGAGGTGAGAGTTTGGCCAAGTTTGATGATATGGGGGTTGTTTAGAGTGCCTATGTAAATATTTATGGAGATTCATTCAACATGGTTTAGGTTTTTTGAGGTAAATATTTGTGGATGGAGGAATCCAGTGTACCAAGGTAGGTGAGATTAACATCATCATCTTGACACTGAATAATGTTAATGGTAGGAGAGTCTTCTCCCATGAGTTTAAGATGGGTCAAAGGGATGGATATGGATTCCCATTCCTTTTGATAAGTTAGGGGGTCAAGGGTAATCATTTTTATATAAAAAAATTGGGTGGGATGATGTCCTCATCCTCACCCATAGGTGGAGGGGGTGTTGGTGAAGAAGGGGTTTCTTATTCAACAATGGTAAGGGTAGTTTATTTAGATTTATTATTATTGGGTAAAATTAATCTAATTCCATGTTTATTTTGAGGCTTTTAGGTCTCAATTGAGGTCAATGTGTGTTGTCCGTACTCATATCAACCTAAACTAAATCCCTTCCAAGCACATTTGTGAAGGTATAGTTTGATGAAGTCTAGGTTGTCCAAATAAGAGAAGGTAAAGGTGAATGGTTTAGGTGGAGAGGGATTGATGGTAGCATTAAGTGGATTTTAAATTATCCCATAGATAAAGTGGGTTTGATAGCTCAAAGGCCCTAATGGGGTAATGGCTCTAATGTTGGGGTTATAACTTGGTTGGTGATTGAGTTTCTTGTATTATTGAGTAAGGAGGGAATCAAGGGTGAGGATATGGTATTATCTAAGGGTAAGGTGTTGGAATGTAGGTTCCAAAGGGTCAATGATGGGTATCTGGTCTATGGGGATAGATGAGTTGGTAGAGGCCTCAATGAAAGGGGAAGAAGTAATGACTTTGACTTCCATGGGTGGGGGTTTGATGGTGGATGTTTGCAGTACTTTAAATGGAGGAAGAAGAACATCATTAGGTTGGTAGGTCATATTATATATTAAAAAATGGATAGGATAATCTTGTATGGTAACAACTTGACCTTCATGTTCAAACTTAATGTAATGGTGGAGGGTGGAAGGTACATAATCCATGACTCAGATCCAAGGTTTCCCTAGCAAAACAATATACTAGAATTCACCTTCAACCACATAAAATAGTTTGAGGAGAGTGAAAGGTCCTATTTGAATATGAAGGATGATGATTCCCAAGGTAGTGGTCATAATGTCATTAAAATATCTAAGGATGGTTGAATTTTTAAACATGGCATTGTCTAGTATCTTTAGTTGCTCATAAGCATGAGAAGAGATGATGTTGATATTGGATCCCACATTGATCATAACCTATTTGATGTGTGTTTAGTTGATGTGTGATATAATAAAAATAGGGAGATCTAGGTCTTCAAGGTGGATAGAAGGTATCTCTGAGTCCTTGAAGGTAACAAGGGTAGAGAGTTAGAGAGTAGCAATGAAGGCCTTTATGGGTTGAGAATCCCCCATTCCAACTTTAATGGCCTACATAGCCTCAAGCATGGCTTGATAATGGTGAGGTGAGGTGGAAATGAGCTCATAGAGGCTCATTTTACCAAGGGTCTAGTAGAGTAATTTAAGGATGACTCTCCTGATGGATTAAAAGGGAATAGCCTTTGATGTACCTAAGATAATAACTTTGGGCTTAGCTATAAACATGGAGGTTGGGATCAATTTTGGTTTAGGGTTAGTTGATGGGTATGTCCATGGAATGGACACTTTGGCCTTCCCTTTATCCTTTTGTTGTGATCATGTGACCACATTAATGGTATGGATAGATGGGGAAGCTATGTTTGGGGTTGGGTAGATTCTTCATCACTCTAAGGTGAGAGTGGGGGGATAGAAATGTGTTGTTGGTTTGTTATTGGGTGTAATGGTGGAGTAATGGATGGAAGGTAACCTACCAAGAGATCATCCTCATCATAGAGTTGGTGGATAATGACTTGGAGAGTTTTCAATTTTTCATCTCATGCCTAGGTGTCTTATGATAGGAGAAAATTTGATGATAATTGTACCAAGTTAGATTCAAACTGAAATGATTGAAAGGTCTAATGGGAGGTAATGTGAGGCAAGAGGTATGTACTAACATTTGAATAAAGGTTGTATAGGATTTTTTTAGAGGTAAGTAATGTTTTGGGATCATGATTTTTATTGGTAAGATGATAAGCTGGGTGAGAGATGATTGGGTAAGGTGCTTTGGGAAAATGGTCTTGGCATATGTATTTTGGTAGTTAAGGTGGTTGAATCGGTGGTCTAATAGATTGTGATTTGGGAAGGACTGGTGTGTTGGATAATAAATGCGTTAGTGTAATCAATGGAAATGGGTGACATATGTTGAAAGGGGTTTGCTTTTTTATCAAAGTGGAAGGGTGAGGCCCTAAGATAGAGGGAAAGGTAGAGGGAGGTAGAGGGAGGTAGAGGCTTAGTCATGTGTCCTTTTAATGCTTTCATCCTCTTGGTTAGTGTGGGTTGAGATCTGGGTATAGGCTTGGGTGAAGTTAAGTCTACTTTCAAGGATGGGTGAACCAAACTCCAAGTAGGGAAGGCACCAAGAGTTTTGAAAGGTTGGGTTAGTGAAGTGGTGTGTTTTTTGGTTTACCACAAAATTGAGGGGTTGTTAGAGGTTTGGATTATTTTAAGAGGTAGTGGAGAGATGATGGATTGGCTGGTTAGAGGTGTGTTATATCATTTAGGTTTATTGATAGAGGGAAGCCCTGAATATTATTAGAAAGTGGCTTGATTCATGTTTGGTTTTAAGGTGAATTCTAATTTCTATACTAATGTGGAAAAGGGTTTGTACACTGGTCCTAATCTATGGGTAGTGGATGCAACAGATAGACTTATAATTTAGGTAGGATTCTTGGTAGGTTGGTTAATCTCTTGAGGTAAGGGATCAAGGTTGAGATAAATGTCTCATCCATAGGAGGCATGGGTAGGAATGTTCCTCCTTTAGGGACAATATCCATAAGTGTGGCAGTTTGTTGGGTAGTTGATAAACGTGGTAAATTAAGAATGTTGATTTGCCTAAATGTACTAGCTGAGGTAGTATGTGATTATTCCAAAACCTATTTGAGGGTAGCTAGGGAGAAAGGAACTTCTTTGGTTTGGCTATCCAAAGGAGGGTAAGGTGAATCCATGACTTTGGTAAGTGAATTAAGGGAGGAATGGGTAGATTGGTTGATTGAGTCCTCATGGGTAGGTGTATCATGAACCATGTTGATTGTGTGGGCATTATGAGAGTACACAACCTATGTATCCTCAGATTTAATAGGGGCATGGTTGGGTAAAGGTTTCCTAAAGATGTCAAGAGCTTGATTTTGAGTGGCATTGGGATTATCCAACATGAGTTCCCCTTTATCGATAAGACTCTAAATAATATTCTTGAAAGTATTACATCAGCTAACATCATGTCTAATTACCTGATGAAAAGCATAAAGATCATTATCATTGTACCAAGTAGGTGTTGGATGAAAAGAATCAAATTACTAGGGAGGTTTAATAGGTGAAAGTTGTATAAGGTTAGATTTTAGTAGCTTCTCTAGAACTGAGGTGTAAGATTCTCTAAGTGGAGTGAATTATTTTTGGTTGTTTTAGTTTGGGTTCCTTGCATTTGGATTGGAGGTAATGGGATAATTTTTTTGGTTGATATTGGGTGGAGGGATGGTTTTAAGGATGATGGCATTCATGGTTTCCTTGGTATTGGTTCTGGTATTGGCTTGGTTGCTTAGTTTGGAGGAAGAGGTTTCGTTGGTCTTGAAGGTAGAGTTCTTGTTTTGTAACTTCAATTTACCCTCATCTATGGCTCAATTTTCCAACTTACATGTCATGTTAAAAGCCTCATCAAAGATTATAAAGCTTTGGACATGCATTTTAAAAGATATATGTTTGATGCATTCTTGAGAAAAAAGTTTTATAAGTTTAGGTTGAGGCAAGGAAAATGAATGTTGATTAATCAAGCTTCTCCAAAGGGTGAAAAAGTCAACAATGGACTCATCATTGAATTGTCTAATATAATATAGGTTCATGATAGAGACCTTTTTGTAAATGTTAATGGAAAAGTGATCTAAGAAGACTTGTGATAGTTGGGTGAAAGAAAAGACGGAATGCTTGGTAAGGGCACTATACCAGTCAAGTGTTGGACTAGATAAAGACATGGGGAAGGTTAGAGGAGAAGGGAATCATCATAAGCAATCATGTAACATGTATTCCTAAAATCCCTAAGGTGTTGTTGGGGGTCCTCCTTTCTTTGAAATTTGGTAAATTTTAGAAGCTCCTATTTAGGAGGGTAAGGTCCGATAGGAATAGAAGGATGAATAGGTTCATTAAAAATTTGATGATAGGATAGGATGTTATGAGCCCCTAAAATGGATGAATCAAGGTTGGTCATCTTATCCATGAGAATTTTCATTAGGTTGGTTTGAGGTCATGCACCAAAAGGACTGTAAGGATGATATTATGGTTAAGGTTGGGCAACATATTGGTAGTTAAGAGGCTATCACATATTGGAATGTAGATGCCAAAGGTTGGATAGGGTAGGTAGATAATGGTGGTTAGGTAGTGGGTACATACCCTTGTAGGTTAGGGATGTTTCCTTGATTGGGTGAAATCTGTAACTTTTGATAAGTCCCTATGGATTGGTCATGGGTGGTAGTTAGGTTAGTGACAAGATAGGAGGTAGTGACCTTCATGTAAATGGGTGGTGAGGTAGAAGAGATAAATACCCCTAAGCTTGGTAAAGAGGTATTAACTGATAGGATAGGTTTGACAAAGGGGAGGTTGGTAATATTGGTGGTGGGTGATCTAACTACAAGTGTGAAATGATGAGTTAATGGTTGGGTTGTCCCCAAGGTATAGGAGTCATTATTAGGGGTGGAAGGTGTAAGGGTAATGGTTAGTTGGATAGGTTGGTTCTCAGCCATAGCATCAAAGGGGTTAGTAGATGAAGATGCCTGGGTGGTTGAAGGTTGGGTGGTGACTACAAAAATAAGGATACCCTCCATAAGGTGGGATGACATGCAATAAGGAGGATCTTGAGGTGGAGTTGAAATTGGGATATGGTGAGAAGAGGTGTTAAGATAGTGCTAAAGGGACACTAGATTATTATCTAAAAAGGTGGTAAAATCCATGTCTCCTTGGGGAAATACTCAAGGGAAAGTAGGGCTTCCCAATGGATAAAGTGAATCTTCTACCTCAAATACATACTCCATAGATGAGGAGGTAGAAGAGGTTGATTTAAGTGATGGGATTTGTTTTGATAGGTATTTTTACTGTTGATGAGTGAGAACCATACAAAAAAAGGGAGAGAGAAAATAAGAACAATCTCATCACTCAAACAAGAAGAAAAGAAGAAAATGATCAAGGAAATCATGACACACACTAGAAATTATGTTAAGCCTAGAGGTTAGTTTTAATCTCACTTTTAGATTCAACCTTAGTTTATGAGAATGTGTGATAGAAGTTGGCTTGTAGATTAGGTACTATAGAAGCAGTCTATGGTTGGTTTTAAGTTATTTAGGTGCTCAAGAGAATATTTATTAGAATCAATACATGGCTTGGTATTGGGGCCTACCCCCTCACCTCACAGTCCCATAATGATAAGGGTGTTGGGTGCTTAGCTAATATATATTCATATCTAGAGTTTATACTCAACTAGAGAACTGACTTGGTTCTTCTCTTGGTAATGACCTCTAAGTAGGATCATCGAGAATGGGTAAGGTGAACGCTAAATAATATCCCAGTTAGGTCTTGTCTCAAATTATTTTTATGTTTGACTGATGAAAGTGGTTTGGCTGGTGTGTGTAGAAAAAGGGGTACTATGATAAGATTAGTGTTCTTTAATTCAAAGTGAACTAATGTTAAAAGCAAGCATGGATGTAGTTGATTTTAAACCCAAAATAATTTTTTGTTTCAATTATGAGCACAAATAGAGAGAAGAGCATACAAATGCAAAGAAAATGTGAGTAAAGACTCTAGGTCCCACCGAGCATGCCATAAATGTTTAAGAGTAATTTTTAGCCTAAGTTATAAAGAGGGAAAAGAGACTCAATGCAAGTTATGGTAGGAACACCTATTTGATTATGTGTGTATTGATTCAAAAGATTATGAGAGCTCCTCTTTGGCTTGGAAATAATACCTATAGATAAGAAAGCACTAAATATAACTTATTTGTTAGATAGATAGTTAGGTGGATTACCTAGTGAGAGATAGATTCTAGAAGTGAGATATTCCTTAAGGGATATCAATCCACCTATTTTAAATAATTAAGTTGATAAAATTGGAAATAAGATATTTTTATCAATAATAAAAGATTAATGAAATTGAATACAAAAATAACTTGTTTATAAAAGAGATTAGAAATGATCTAATTAGTGACAAATTGATTAGTATTAGTGCTAATGGGTTAGGCTATGGCTTAGAAAATTTCAAAGGGGCTTGTGAACAAGTAGGGACATAGAAAAGTGAATTTGTTTGGGTGTAAGAGGGTAAAATTAGCTTTCTAGTTTTTGGTGCTACAAGTAACTATCGTTAGTCATGCAACCATCACCAGTCAAGGGTAACCATTGATATTTAGGTGACCATCACCAGTTCAGGGTAACCATCACTAGTCAGGTAACCATAACTAGTTGCCTATCAATGAATTTGGAAGTGAAATTGGGGTTTGGGTTTGTTCATTGATGAGATCCAAAAACTGGATTTTGAGAGATAGATTAGGCTTGAAATGGAACCTAGTAAAAGAATAAAATAAAATGAATACTTGTCTTACCAAAAATTAGTTGGTGGATGGTTGATGTAGATTTGCCTATTGGTGGAATCTGGATTGATTCCAGTAGCATAATGGTACTTGGGATCTTAGTGGAGAATCAATATCAAGTAGGCTCCCTATGTGATGGCTAATAGCACTTGATAATGTGGATTGACCTGATTGACCTACAAAAAGAGATTATAGATACAACGATATCTTGATAACAATTGTAGATGGTTTGACCTCCTAGGTCTCTCCCTTATAGGCACAAGTAAGAGGTAAAAGTGGTTGTCCAAACTAGACTTGAATAAGTTTTATAAATATAATTAATCCATGAAAAGGGCTCACAACTAGATTTAAACTACCGTATTTAGAAAATCAAGGTCATGGTTTGCATGTAGGTTGCATGTTGAGTTTAGGCTATCTAACCTAACTGTGATCAGTGAGGATGATCATCATTGATCACCCTAACCATTACCAGTCAAGGAGCTAAGAAAAAGATTGGTTAAAATGGGTGAAAAGGTGAGTTAAGCTAGACAAGTGACTAACTTGACTCCAAATCAGGTAAGTAGGCTAGGCTAAGTAGGTTTGTCGAACTTATAAGTGTAGTCGATAGCTGATCAAGAGAAACCAAAGGTATTGTAATGACTAGGACCATGTGTGAAATTTTATAATGTCTACAGTAGGTCCCCATTTTTGTATAGAAAGAGGGGATGTTGGGTACAACATATCTAGAATGGATGAAAAATCTAAATACTTTAATAAGATGTTTTACAATTATTTTCACTATGCCTACAATGGATCACATGTGTGGTTTAACTTCTTTTTTAGTATCTCTAAACTAGATATTCAAAATGAATTAACCTTTTGGCTGTTGTGTGCATGTGTTTACTTACATGTGTGTGTGTGTCTACACACACACATGTGTATGTATGTATGTATATACATATATATATATATATATATGTATATTTGTGTATACAGATACATACATACATACATATGTATGTATGTACACACACACACACACACACACACACACACACACACACACACACACACACACACACACACACACACACACACACACACACACACACACACACACACACACACACACACACACACACAATGATTTTATATTATACTTTTGTGTTATTTAGCTTGGATATATGGTTTTTATGTAGATGGAAATAAATTGTATTATGCTTTAGATTATTTTAATGTAGATATTTTTGACAAATTTTATGAATCTAATCATCTAGAGTTAATACTCTTAGATGGGTGTTGTAGGGTATATAATTAAATACTTTCTAGTTTATATTGACCTATCCCTAATTATTTTTTATTGTGTTAAGATAACGGTGAAGTATTTTCAGGAAATATAAGTGGTGTAATGTTTATTTGTTGTCCTACAACCATTCATATGATAACCAGTTGATGAAAAATATATATTAATTGAAATGGAACATTAGAGAGACTTAACCTTGTTAACCTACTCTTACATTATGATAATTCATGTAGGTAGGGTTATTTAACCTATATTCATGACCTCTAATTAGGAAAATATGTCATGTATGTTCATATTGGAGTTTCAAAACTTAATAAAATTATTGTAGAAATCCTCGTGCTATTGGTAAACAATATTATTGAAATTGTTGATTTATAGTTGGTTGTGCTCTAAGTATTTTCTAGTTATGTGTATCATACCAATTGAATTTATTTATGATGGATTGTTCTTGTGTTATTTTAATCTATTTAACATCATTATACAATCATAACAGTTCTTATTTTACATTTTTTTTTGTCCCAATCCATATACATTTTTGATATTCATATAATCAAGGTTTACATTTGAGGAATTGTGTTCCTATGCAATATTGTATATATTTGTGAATGAATTTTAGTAAATTCCCTTTCTAGAGATGCAATTGTAAATTACCTTCCTTTAGCCCTGTATTAGCCAATTTCATTTCCCATGTTTTTATAGAATTCAAATAAAGTAATGATATTAATTCCAAATGGAAACTCATTTGTTTTCTTAAATATTAGTGGGCATAATGTTGTTTTTCTCTAATTTACAGTATAGGGTATGACAATTATGGTCTAATTTCTAGTTTATTATATTGAAATTTAACATAGAGTATAACATGTTATAATGAAAATTATTGGCTATTAGGCTTTATGGTGTGAATGATGGTTCCCCCCACCCCCTCCCTCCACCTCTATTCCTTTTTTTCCTTGTATATTGTAATTAAAGTTGTGGGAATCCATTTTATTATTTATAGATTATATGATCATGAAACATTAAGTGGTATCTACTTAAATTTGTAATAAGTAAATTTTCTAAATATCAAGAAACATTTTCCATACTCTATTTTTTAAAGTAATATCCTTATGATCTATATTTTTGTATAAATTGACTTTGACAAAAGGCATACTGAATTATTAGTCAAAGTGGGTCATTTTTATCCATGATGTCTATTTGTAGACCCATTAAATTATGTTTTTTGAGTTGGGTTATTCTTATAAATTACTTATTTGAATATTTGTATTGATATATTTATTGAAGTTAATTTTAATTTTATTGAGATATGGAAATTAATAATAATTCTATGCATTAATACTATTCAAAATAAATAGAGTAATCTAGAAGTTTTTGAAAAGGTTTTTTTTTTTGTCCCTAGTGGCTTTTTTCATTTAAATTTCAAGGGATTGAACCCTAGATACAAAATTTGAAGTTTTGTGTGAAGCTAAGATATTTTTTATTTATTGTTAGATTTGACACATGAAGTCATTAATTTGTATTTTTTATTTTGATAAGACTCTAAGAGTTTTAACTATGCTTGTGTAAATCATGACACACAGTATATTGTTCTTCTGTTGGTATACTATATAAACTAGGTAAATATACCCACTAGTGTGGAAGGAAATAAGCTTAAATTTTCATAAAGATAATAAGGTTTAAAATGTATTCATTTTAATATGCTAACTTTACTCTCTCTTAAGATAAAACTCAAAACCATTGTTAGCACTATATGTAGTTTTGGTTTTTTATTTATGTAGGAAGGGTATTAGGATTTCTTTTTATTGATTATGTACATCTTATCCTAACTATCCTAAACATAATAAAGGTACTAATGAAGACATTAGTGTTATAGTTTTAATTAAATTATATTATTATCATCAAGGTTTTTTGATCCTTTCTAGTTGGTTCCTATAAATATTTATAACTAAAGTTAAGCAAAACCTTGGACTAGATTTTAATATGTTGTACTTTTATATTGATGATTTAATCTCTTAGAATAATGTAGTAATTTTTTTAATTAATTAATCAAAATTTATTCTTTCATTATATTGCACCATGAGAATATAATTAGCGATTTCTAACGTACTACCAAATCATATTAGACAATCTCAAACTTAACACAATAACAATTTCAATCGCAATCATTTTATGTGCATAACATAATTGTAAGGAAAGTAATCACTTTAAAATATATCCATGGTTGGTATAATAATATATATACTAATATTGAAGTATAATAAATAATATAATTAAATTTCAATTAGGCATTTTTCCTAAATATAATAAATAGATACTATGCTCCACGGAGCTCCAGTCAAACTAACTCATGTATCTCTGATAATATCAAGTGAAGTCTCCAATAAGTATTACAATAGGGAGGGAGAACATCATCTAAGTGATTTTACACACCAACCATAGACCATTCATCCATTTCACAATCTTTTTAGAGATATAAACCATTGAGGAGGGTGAATCAATGGTGGCAAACAATCCAATTCAATTTCCAAACCTTTCAAAACACTTAAGAATTAAATACAACCATTCATGAAGCATTTAATATGTTTATATAAATGAAAAAATATATATTTAAATATTACACACACAACACAAGATCTATGTGGAAACCCCTCTTGGGGAAAAAACCCACTCTCAAGCCTACAAACACATCGAATACTTATCCTATAAGATGATCAAAAACATGAGATTAGTCACGTCCTTCTGAAATTTTTTTAGTGAAACACATGTTTCATAAGGAGAACCTACCCCTAGGATGATCAAGTCCTTATGACCACCTGTTGGTCAAGTACTTTTGATCAGCTTTAGTGAAACACCTATTTCACAAGGAGCACCTAACCCTAAGATGATCAAGTCCTTATAACCTAGATGTTGAGCACCCTCCCAACACATATGAAATAAACATATCCTAATCACTAATTACCTGCAAATATAATGGAGATACAATGTATATCATCTTTATTTAAATCTATACACTACATAGTCCACACTCTAATTTGCCTCTCAAATCAACAACCAAGCTCACATAAACATCATCAATCTTTTACTCATCCTCAATATTCAAACATGTAAGAGAAATATATTTGAAATCAAGAATATAACCTTTAAGTCTTACATATATTAACCAACCTAATCTATTGTATAATCCATCTACTGGGTACACACCCTTCTTCTTTCCTTCATTCTTCAACTCTCACATTCACCTCTTCTCTCAAGTTTACACATCTAGAAATCATCTTTGATTTCACCATTTATGGAGCCTTCATGATTATTATTTTATTGGTTAGACTTTAGACTTACCTTAACCCTTAAGACATATTACATATCTCAATACTATCCTCATAGGTCAACCATAGAAACTATGGGTCATACTTAAGCAACTATGCCTTTAAATTAGGTCTTAGTAGTCTTTATAGGTCTCATGGAAACTTATTCACCCATTTAACACTCCATCTATCAATTTATAAACATAGGACCATTTAAAAATGCATAGATCCACTCCATATGACCCCTTTAACATCCTCAAAATATTACAGTCACCATTACATACCTATGCTAAATCACAATTTTCTCAAACAACATTTTGTACATAAGAACACTATGAATGAACACACAGTCAACTTATAAGCATTGGTTCATACTAAAGATGAATTGATCAAACCTTTAAAATCCATATAGATCATTCTCAGGGATTATAAAACACTATCCAATAGCTAATTCCCCTTAAAACATCTAAATACCAATACACATACATAGTCAACTTTGGAGTTCTATATCTTTGATTGTAGAAACAAATTAAACCTTATAACTAGATTATCTAGATGCACCATGAAATATTTTACAACTTTTCCTTTTATACCATGATCAAATTATACATATATCAAAAGTTATAGGACAAAAATTTTAGACTAGTCTTCCCTCACAAATTCAAATATTTAAATTCCAATGGTCATTAAGCAACTGTTAAAATTTGAACACTTTATTAACATCTTGTGCCATCTCATAGATTAAAATACTACACATCATGGATTTCCCTTAAAATTAGCTCAGTCATTATCTTTGCTTAATATTACAAATTGAGCATTTATCATCATCTTGTTGATTCCTGATAATTTGGAACAAATGTGCTCCGTTGATATCTTCTGAGTAGCTCAATCATAATCTTACAACTCTCACCGTTAGATCTAGATTATAAATCCTATTATTGTTACATTTTATACCCTTGTATTACTTATAAACACTTTTCTATCAATCTATCCACTTTTTCCACCTTGTATTCTCACATGCTTTGTTGACTCTTTGACTTGTCTCACACCATTGATCTTTTGACTGCATGATCATTCATGAATTGTTGATCTTCTATCTAAGTTCCATGAATGTGACACTCATCACCAGCACATGAAACCTTTGACATGTTGAACTAATACACATCATTTATCTCAATATGTATGATTAAGTTCTCATCATTGGATCTTCTAGACCAATGACCTTAGACTTTAATGTGATTAAACTTGACATTCTCTGGCCCATCACAGTCTGCTAGAGTAACTTTGAAGATTTATAACTTGAGATAGAAACCACTTCAAGACTCCAAATTTTTAGGGTAGATTATTGGCATTATAGATAGCATATCCATGAAAACCTTTTACCACTATTGACTTTCTAAGTACCTAAATTAAATGTAAAAACTTGTTGGTTCATTCATATCTACATGATGTGCAATGACAGTTTGGCTAAGTATAGAAACTTAGTAAACTTCTATCTGAGAGGCTAATTTGGCACCTACATATCTTTATCTATGCTCAACATCATGACCTAAAATTTGAACTAAAATAACTTGAGACTAATTTTATCACACCCATATGATCAACTTACCCTAACTCATCCATACATGGTAATGGTGATGTCATCAAATTGCTTACTCATATTTTTCTATCACAAAACCAAATATGCCAAGATGAACATAATGAAGAAATAGATGAATACCATATAATTACAAAAGCTCTCTAATAATCCTTAAAATTTTATAGGACCCATCACACATGATAAATACTTTAGACCCATCTCTAATCATGCCAAAATTAAAGATCAACCAAGCCTACTTCAAGTATACTAGGATAAGAACATTGTACACTTTGTCATTAACACTTAGATTATCAAGACACTTCATCCATTCACTTGGACACCTACATGACATCACTAATGTTGGGACCTAAATACATTCACCTATAATATTAGTCTAGGTGTAGACTAAAAATTTTGTATGAGGTAACGTTGGGCCCTAAATATGTCCAAGTATAGGATTCACACCAACACAATAGACACTTGGGTACAAGGAAATCACTTATCATGGTTTTTTTTGGTCAATTTGTGATGCCAATTGGTAGGAAATTAAATAAATCCCTTTTATCTTAATAATCATTAGGAAACAAGCACATGGTATAGTCATAGCTCAATTGAGGTAGGATATTAGAGTGGATAGAATGATTGTACCCAGTGCTAGTTTAGCAACCAGAGTTCTCCATTCTCCATGGCATTAAGGCACCCCAAAACACTATAAATCAAGGCTAATTCCAATGATAAGGATGATAATATTGGAGTCTCAAAGCCATAAAATATTGGTTCTAGATACTATGTTACCATTAAAACTTAATGCTTAGTTCAGGATGCCTTTAATGCTCCCCAATGTAATACCCAAGCTCACCTATGAGCATATGGGCCTTTAGCAGATTAAGATGAGAATTTTATCAATTACTATATATATATATAATATTTGACTTTTTTTAATGATGAATGGATTTGCAAAATGCTTAATAGATTAAATGTTTAAATCTATATTATGTATGTTGAGCTCTTGCAAGATTTTGACCTAATTCATCTATAGTGTTCATATAGCTTATGAGGACACTAATAAATGATATAAGAAATTATCTAAGTATGGGTAAGACCATATGTATTATAATGATATCTAATTTTAAGTTCGAACCTAAGCCCAAGTACTTCAACTAGGTACCCTAATGACCATTCAAGTACCTGAATGATGTTAAGCCAAGGGAACCAAAGGCTTACATCCATGAAGCTATAGACCTACATCATATCTACTTATACGTAGAATATAGTTAGTTTCCCCCTCATGATAGCTTATATCCATGAATACATGACCACTATTTCACTAACCAAAGTCCCTAGAGAATAAATTTATGTCATGGCAAAACTAACCCAACATGAGCCTTAGTCCTTTCTCTATTGTGGTTTAGGTGAGATCATAAGGATTGTGCCTTTTGTGAAGTGATGCCAATGTAGTCAAGTGTCAAATGTTGAGAACTAAAAGATTAGTTAAGGCCTATGACATGTTATAACAAGTCTAATTCTAACTTTGAAAGATAGGTAAGTAATTGACAAGGCCCGTGACTAAAGACAACTACTTTTATACAACATTTTATTTCTATGGATGGGATGTGTAGAATTTTGTTATTGTAATGATGCACCAGAACAATGTTCTAACTCTCCCTCAATAACATTGAGTGATGCATAGAATGAGTGGAATATAAATTTAAGCTGAGGCATATAACTTGTAAAGAACATAACCCAATGAATTAGGTCCAAAACCACTTGTATGATTCCCTATATGAGGTTTATTTTGTGAACTATCAAAGCAGGTGTAATGATGGTTGGCTGCTTATGCAACACATAGAATTTAAAACTATGGATAGTACCTCAAGTGGATGAAATAATGCATAAAAAGTATTGAGAACTTAGATGCCACTTGGACTAGATCTATAGATAAATGGTGGCAAGGGACACTGAACAACTATGTTCTTAAATTTGTATTATCAAAATACTCCTTCCCTAAAGAAGAATATCAATTTTTGTGCAAACCTAGAGGTGAATTTGTGAAATTATTTGGCACCAAACTCAAGAATTTAATGGTATATTATGGCTTTGAGACTATGAGGATGAAATCCTAAACTCCTCTCATATATGATCAATGCAACAGGGAAGAAGGAGATGTGTAGGTGAGATGTAATGGAAGGGGATGAGAAATTTAACACAAAAGAGATTAGGAGATAAGCTTATAACAAGAGAATGCATGAATTTATGGAAGATATAGAACTTGGAAGTGTTGAGAGGACTCATAGTGAGGGGGAAGGGCATGGGGAAGGATCTATTGAATGACATCAATACCCAGAGGAAGGAAACCTTGAATCCATGGAACAAGCTCCATATTTGATAGGTGAATGCTCAAGGTCTTTATATAAATTAACCATTGGAGATGTGTCAGATACACATACCCAATTTATACCTATGGTATGAGATCATGCACTATATCCCCCATAGGAAGATAGAAGATTGATAATTGACCCCATTATGAATTTAGACTTTGACTATTTTATAGAATTTGACAAAAAAATTATGATTGAACAAGTTGTTCCTTATGAGGAGATACATAAAGATACCTATAGACCTCGAGGTGTTATCCCAACTAGATAAAACATGAGCACAAGCATCCCAATCTAGCCAATGTTAGCTACACAACTTAGGCAACATCCTAGAAGAATTGGCCCCATGCCACTAGTCAGTAGTATAGTACCATCATCTTCTATGGTGCCAATGGTAATGATAGGAGCAACACTTGGCCCAATGGCTAGAGGCATTGGAGGACCACTATAAGGACAAGTACTAGGGGGATAAGTGCCTCAAACATTGGCTACTCCCCCACCCTATATTTATTATGAGATAGCTATGCATTTACCTAAGTATCGAGGCATGGATAATTTTGTATAACATGTGATAAAATGTGAATTAAAATGGTGTACTTGGGGAATAACCTAGTCTGAGCATAAGGCAACTTATTTTCTAATGACCTTGCTTGATTGTGCCCATACTTGGTATAATAAGTTTGGTCCTAAATAGGTTATGGTTGATTATGACACCCTAAAGTGAGCCTTCTTAAAAGAGTTGATATACTTTATTTTGAGTTTTAGAGCATCACTACACTCAAAAAGATCAACTGGGGATTATCAGAGAGCATGCACTTGTATAATATTAGATTTAATATTCTCCTTTCTGATATCCCTTATGATATTCACCCCTTCTATCATGTATATTGGTTTGTTGGAGGATTTTTAGTACCATCAAAAGGGTACTATCCATGAAAACATTCATAAACCCTTGGGAAGTGCTTGAAGTTTTGCTTAGAGCCAATGTGGTCAAGAGTACTAATACAAGAATTAGCCCTTCATAGAGGCCTAAATTGTGTTTATGGACTCTTAACTAAAAAATCTAACTAATTTTTCATTGTAATATTCTTGAAGTTGGTTATGGTGTACCTATTATGAGATAAAAGGCCATAATAGAAATAACTAATCTCAAAGGAATGTGTGCACACTACTTCTCAATTGTGAAGTTTGTCATAAGGTGCATGATGTTTGTAAATAACCTTTATTTCAATATGCTAGTTAGGTCATCATAACTACCTATTGTTGGTTATGTGATGTCTATACCTATACCATGTCTGATTATTAAATATTCAATGAGATTCACAAGAATATAGGGAGAGGTGCATGACAAGTAATGACAATAGTAGGAGGGTAAAGAACCCAAGGAAATGAGGGTTATGGCCAATAGAATGTAGTTTATGGGATGTAAAGAAGTGTTAAAGGTCAAGGTGGTGAATGTGGTAGAGGAAGGCTCCCACCATGATCATGTTACAAGTGTGGATTGATCAAGCACTATCAACACAATTGCCCTATTCATCTAATGTGTGGGTATTGTTGAGGAACACACAAGGTCAAGGAATGCCTCAACTTGTAAAAAAATTGACCCAAAGTAGGTTCAACACTGACAAGGTCATAAGAATGATTAGAGATGATCTTAAGAGCTGAAATAGAATCCAAAGGCATAGCCAATCTACATGGAGACAATCAAAGTGTAGGCAACTACTCAGAGTGGACTCACCTCTCAACTGCTAGCTATGCCAGTACAAAAATTGTGCCTAGAATATGTGGAGTACATTACATAACTAGAACCCAAAGTTGTGCCTTATCCAGACCTAGTGTATTAATAGGACATATTATATCAAGCTATGAATGTGATTTAAAACCTACAAGGAGAGCTCTAACAAGAATAAGACCTAGAGGTTCAAGTTACTACCTCTCAAAAACATAAATATGGATAGGAGGCTAAAGTAAAAGAGCTAAAAGAAATATTATGCCTCTTATAAATATAATGGATGCTACCCTTATTAAATAATTTGATTTTAGAACATATAGGTCAATAGTCAGTTGAAGTCATCATGCCATGTATGGAAAGGGTGTGAGAGGTTAGGCATACATAGAATATAGAGTATGACCAAGAAATCCTAGTGAATTCCACCATTAATGAATGGTATTTTTATGAGGTCCTTATCAACATAGGTGTTGAGGTCAATACCCTAACAAAGAATGCATGGGAAAAGATGGGTAGGCTAGTATTGAGGCCTTCTCCCCATGTACTCTTCATGGCCAACAAGAACCAAGTGTAACTAATCAAAATTATAAAGGGAACCATTGTAAATATTATGGGTTCCAAATTCCATACTGACTTCAAGGTAATCGAGTTAACTGAATAGGATAACTAGCTAGTAGTTCTAAGAAGGCCATGGTGATATACAAATAATGCTGATATGCACTTTAAGAAGTGATATATGACCTTTGAAAATGGTAACGAAAAGGTAGTGATTCCCCTCTCAAGTGAATAAGGACCCCCTATGTGGAGAGCATTGATATAGAGGATAAGATCAACCATATATATAACATCATGATGTAAGGTGTCAAAAATCTCAACCCTTCTAATCAAGGATTGCTCTTTTGAGAGGATGGGCAGTCAGCCTCAAACACCACTGATGTAGCTTGTGATCAATGGGTCAAAGAGTCTTATGAGGCCACTGGTCATAGATTCTACCTAGTTTATATAAAGGCACCAAAGCCTATGAGGACTAACTGGGTACAGATTTATCACACTCCAAAATGATGGGTTCCATTCCATGTGGAGAAAGGAAATAATGTACTCTACCTAAGCAAAGGAAATCTTACATTGATTCCAAAATTTGAAGGGATAAACCCAATGGAAAATTATGTCCATGAACTTGAATCATGTGTCCCAAAATAAATAAATAGAATGGTTACACTAGTGTATACCTTAAGAAAGATTATCACATGTTGGTGGGTAGTGTAAAAGTCTAACTTTCCAACTTGACTAGAGGTGAAAGTAGACATTTGCACTATATTTAGGATTAATAAGGACTTGGATATATCAACATACTTTGGTGACTCTGATCTTGTGGTGAATATGCATCTATATGAAGAGACATGGACTGACTGCAACATGACTACCCCAAAAAAATTATTGGTGCATATCTTTTATACAACTCTAAAGACATGTAAGTGAACATGGTATGTGTTCAATGAGATGAACCAAGAGAGAACAAATTAGGATTCCCTTAAGGAAATGTGAGTGAACACTTTCTCCTTTTCCTTACATAATTTGGAATTGATCGAGCCACTGCAATTAATTCAAAGGGTAGTGTTTAGGACACCACCATCCTTGAGGAATGCCTAAAAGACATGTTTAGGGAAAAAGGGATGGTATTATTGAATTTATTTGAAGAAAAAATTCTCAATATCAAATTGAGAGAAGAAGAAGATGAAACTTAGAAGGAACACTATTGAAAAATGTTGACCTAAAGAATAAATCTTGTACACCAAGTAGATGATAGTGCTCCTGATGAAGAAGCCCCCACTCATATTCACATGAGACAACTAAGGGAACTTGACAAGTTAAGGAATCACACTAATAAAATAATGAACCATATCATGCACCCATAAATACCATCAAAGTAGACATCAGTGTAGAAGGAGAGATAAATATGGATACTCTAGGCACCTATTGGTCTAACTTAGAACTAGAATGCATCATAGACCTCCTAAAGGAATTCCAAGAATTATTCCCTAAAAATTATCAATATATGAAGGGCACCCACCCATACCTTGGTAAGATGATCATAAATATAATAAATGGTGTAAGGTCAATCAAGAATCACCCTTAAAAAATTATCCCAACCTTTGTGTCAAGGTTAAAATAGAGATCAATGCAATGTTAGTTGTAGAGGTCATTTACCCTATGTAAAAGTATAAGTGGGTAATCTTGATGGTGATAAGAATAAAGAAGTATGGGTGAATTTTCATTTACATATATTATATAATGTTGAATGACACCTACATCAATGACCCTCCTAACCTTGTTCATTAATGAAGTCCTGGAAGGTGTCCTAGGCTGTGAGATCTACACCTTCACTGATGGGTTCTTTGGATACCACCAAGTCTAGATTGAAGAGGAGGACAAGACCAAAAACACCTTTTCAACTAAATGGGATATTTTGGTTATAACATGATGCCCTTTGGAATCAATAATGCACCAGTCATGTTCTCTAAAGTGGTGATCACTATGTTTAAAGACTTCATCCACAAGTTCCTTCAAGTTTACCTAAATGACTAAACAATGTATGGCCTCATGAAGGACCATTGTGATAAACTTCACCTAATGTTTGAAAGGTACAGGTAGCTTTAGATGTCCCTAAACATAAAAAAGTGCATCTTCATGACACTATTTAGGACCCTGCTTGGACACATTATCTATAAATATGGTTTACTTGATGATCCCATGAAGATTGTGATCATCATTCAGCTCTAGATTCCTTCCACATAGAAAGACATTCATGTCTTTCTTAGCCATTATGGGTATTATAAATTTTTTATAAGGATCTATTCAAATATTATGATGTTTCTAAAAGAGATCTTTCATAAGGATGACCCATTCTATTAGGGTAAAATACAAGAAAATGCCTTTGAAATGTTGAAGCTTATATTAGATAACATGTCTATTTTGTAATTTCTTGACTAGATGACCCCATTCCATGTCCATGTTGATGCATCTATCTCTATGATTGGCACAATCTTAGTGAAGGTAAAATATATCACCCCATCTCTTTTCTTAGAATAAAACTAAAAAAGGTAGAGTAAAATTATACCATAACTGAGCATGAGACACTCACCATAGTTTACACCCTAAAAAAATTTAGACAATATTTTTTGGTAACCCCATTCATCTTATTCACTAACCACAAGGAAGTTAATTACATAATGAATAATCCCATTATCCATGGGCACATTTATAGATGGATCATTCTATTTCAAGAATTCTTGTTCTCTATTATTTCTAAGCCTATAACATAGAACTTGGGCCCATACCCTTTATCCCATATAAACTCTGGTAATGCATCAACACCTATTAAGGATGATATGTAAAATGCTCAATTTTACATATAATATCATACCCCTAAGTACTTGGTGGAGATATCCACTTTGTTAACATCTATATCTATGCCCCAGACAATGACAACTAAATAAAAGAAATAGCTCATAATTTGCACCACCCCTTTTCATCTCATTAGTAGGAAACTATACAAATTAGGCTAAGATGAAATTTTGTGTTGATGTGTCCTAAAAAATGAAAAGGACTCCATCTTATATGAGGCATATGAGGGGATAGTAGGAGGCTATTATGTATGAGATGTAATGATGCATAAGGTGTTACAGTCAGACTTATGGTGGCCAAGTTTATTTTAGGATGCCAAGGCATATGACATACCAGTTCATAGGGAAACCCAGCCATTGGGATGAGATGCCTATCATACCCATTCTTTCCAAAGTGCCATTTGAGAAATGGAACATTGAAATTTTTAGACCAATTACTCTTATAGTATAGTGTATAAGCATGAGGTACATTCTAGTAGTCACTGACTATTTCACCAAGTGGCTTGAGGCCGTACTAACCAAAACCTACATAGCCAATATAGTCATACAGTTCATATAGGAAAAAATCATAATCCATTATGGGTACCCACTCATCTTGACTAGTCATAGGGAACACACTTCATTAATGAAACTATGTGGATCTTTATAACAAAATACATGGTGGTGCACCATAAGATAATGCCTTACCATCCCCAAGTGAATGCCACAACTAAGGCATTCAACAAGATCCTAGGGATGTACCTCAAAAATATATGTGACATTGGTCATAAAGATTAGGATGATCGAGTGTTAGTAGTGTTATGGGAATATAACACAACCTAAAAGTGTTTGAACAAGGCTATATAATTTCAACTAGTGTTTAGTGTTAAGGTGATTATATTGATGGAGTTATTGGTGCCATCATTACATATCAAATGTATTAGTCAATTAGATGACCAATAATCACTAAATGCAAGGATGGAGGACTTAAAGTGCTTAGATGAGGCACATGCCTAAGTAAGGTGGAGCTAGCAGATAGAGAAGGCACACTAGAAGATCTGACATGACAAGCATATAAAGCATAAGTTACTAACGTAAGGAGCATTATTTTTTCTATATGACTTCAAGTATATTAAGCACCTTGGAAAGTTGTAGATAAGGTGGATGGGACCATATGCCATCCAAAACATATTAGAGATTGGCATATTTAAGTTGCACATATTGTTAGGTGAAATGCTCCTTGGTCATTTCAATAGAAACCAATCGAAGCTATATCAGCAATATAGTGGTGCATGCACCATTAGACACCAACTTCCTAGTCATGATTCAGATGTATTGAGTGACTAGAATAAAATTTGGTGTAAGCCAAACAAGTTCCTTTTATGTGTGTTTTTTGCAATTTTGATGTGGTGAGTGAATAAGTGGTACTTTGAGGCCACCATTAAAATTTTTCTAGTGCTTTCATGTATAATTATAGCTAGGTGAGTCGAAAAAAACCACCTTCCAAGCACCTAAGGCTAGAAACCTAAGTTATGAGTGCATGAAGTTTGCTAGAGTTGGAAATAAGGTGCACCAAATCTTCATGCATAAGATTAAAAATGCAAGGCATTATTAATCTTGTAAAAGGGTTAATTTGGCACTTCCACACATAATACCAGTTAGGTGATTTGAATGAGGTTGCTTCCTAGGCACCTAAGGTGAGACACCTAAGTTTATGGGTGCATGGAACTCACTAGACATAGAGCATATGTGAACTGAGAGAGTAAAATATACACGTGTGTAAAAGATAGAGTGAAGATGCAAAACATGATCATGCATAAAAGACCAGATGAGAATTCCACATTAGAGGGCTAATAGAGGGGATTTGTACAAGGTAGGAAAGGGCAAGGAAAGAATATGAAAGCATAGTGAAATCAACCAAGATAGACAAGAATGATTTAAATAGAAGTTCAGTAGGAAAAGGAAATGGGAGTGAGGAGGCTAAATCACATGCATATGAGGAACTACACCTAGGTTACCATATTGAAGGTGAAGATCATGCTACGCAAATAAAGCATAGGAGAAGATCATCAAGACAAACTAGCATACACCCAAAGAGAGGTAGGAAGTGACCATTTGAACTACATGTCATTTCATCAAACATTTATTAGAAGAAGTAATGAGGTGGTGGTGGAAGCATAAAGATCCACATTGAATGCACAAATAATAGTAGATTTTTGTAGATTTCATGAGTCATACTAAATCCCAAGGAGTATATGTGCCATCATGCTATTAATCAACCATAATTAAGGTGGTAGATGAGAGTAGATGTATAAAATAGTGAAAAATGACTGTCTAGTTACAAACCTTATGATAATTTGAATTTAAAATAAAAAACTAGACTGAAACTATCAAACCAAAGAGTTAAATAAAGGAGACCCTACTATAGTGAGACCCTGAGCACCCATAGATTCCAAAAGTGAATGATTATGTATAGAAACAAACTATGTTTCTTATGATATTGACATAGGAAAGTAAGGGGCATGAAGTGAGAAAGAACTAGGTAGAAAAAAATTAAACTGACACTAAGGCCACCATTTTTAGTAGATGAAGCTCAAAATTTAAACACACAATCATAGAACTCATGATTGTGAGAAGCACCAACAAAGATTGAAGGCTTCAACAAGATAAATAGACCATAGTTTAACACAAGTAGGTTCAAAATGGGGGAAAAGTGTATGATCTTAGGCCCATAGAAAGTGCAAAAATAAACCAAGAAAGCATGATTATTAGAAGAAGCCACTACCACAAAAATAGTATCACCACTAATAGGAGTAAGCATTATCAAAGTCAATCTAGAGGCATTTGAGAATATGTCATATCGAGACATGCAATTTTTTGAAGAGGTCTTAATGGGATAAAATTGGGCATTATTCATGCATAACTATCACCTAAAAGAATATAACCACCATAAATCAATAAATATGCAAGACCTAGTGTAAGATTAGGTGATAGAGACAAAGGAAAAGACTCCAAAAGGCACAACACTATTTGATGTATCAATCTAGGATAAAGTAGTGACCACTAGCATGACTCAACTCTATGAGTTGCCAAGTTTTGGGAAGTCAGAGGAACTCATGTAGTTCCTCCTCTTGTGTGTCCATAAGGACTAGTTTTACTTTGTAGGAAGGTGCATGAGGCTATTTTCAAGCTTTATCAGCTGAATCATTGGACTCTCAAGCTCTGGTACGAACATCTGCCAAATGATGGTAGGAGATGTTGAAGTTAAAAGGGTCAAGAAACTCCTAGGTTACTATAAATGAGTTCTCACATTCTTGTTCAAGGACATTAAAAATCTTAAGATGAGGGTAGTTTCATTCCTAGTGAGTTCAAACTTATGTCCTGATAGTTAGTGGATGGATGTCACAAAGACCTACCTTTGTATCACCTACCACATGGTATAGGGGGTAATATTTAACATTTCCAAGTTCATCACAAAAGACATAATAAAGAACATGCCTGAATTTCATATGGTGTGAGAGACCTTTTGATGGGGATCCATGTTGATATTGATTATGATGAATGAGATGATCATGCTTGATGGTGATAAGGATAACCTATGGGTCTTTCTAGCGCATAATGATTCCATGATGGTGAAATACCAAAATTATACTTGCCCCCTTCCTTCAACCTAGAGTATAAATCCCAAGTAATGAGATGGTGCATGTAATATATTGAAGTATTTAGAGAATAATGGTGCATCCTTGAGAAACTCACCCAGAGTCTATTTGGAATGGTGAATTTCACTATTATAAAAAACTTCTATGTCATTCAATTGGTTCTCAAAGATGGCAATTGCTTTGGCTAGCTAAAACTACCTTATGCATTTTTTAGTCAAATAATTTAGATAGACACTAATAATAATCCCCAATGTGTAATAGGTGGATATCCTAGTGAAGACCATGAATGAAAAAATATGTAGGCTAAGGTACCAATACATGTGCCTAGGTGGAAAAGCAACCAAAGATGAGGAGGACTCAGATGCTACCAACATCAATCCCCTCAAAATAAATGTCATCCTTGGGCACATCTATAGGATTTTATATGAGATGAAGCCAAGGAAAAAGGGCACATGTAGGGACAAGGATGATGGCCTCCCATTTAGGTTGGTGAATAAGGAGAGTAGGCACTAGTGGCATCGATAAAATCCCCTCAAAAGAAGTGGGGAGAAACCTTGGAGGAAATACAAGAACACCTCTAATTGAAGATCAATTTTATCAATGAAGCTACCCTATCTATGCTAAAGAAGAAGCATGTGGTATTTACACCATATATCATGTTATCTAAACTAAGGGAGAAGAATAATAATAAGTCTAAGGGGCCAATGATAATTCCCATGATAACCCTAGTATAGATGGAGGTGTAACAGGTGTGAGAGGAAGTAAAGGCAAGGAAGGTGTGGGAAGAGGAAGAAGAATATGGAGGGATGAAGTTATACATCATCCAAGAAGAATAAATAGAGAAAGAGCTTAGTTCTAAAAAAATTCATGAGGCTCTCCAAGGTGGCATTGCTATTATACTTAGGGGATTAAAAAATTTGTGAAGCACCTCAACCATAGAACCTGCGATACAACCTCCACAAACTGAGAAGGAAAAGAGGTTTTGAAGGATGGAAATGGGCCTTCATAGGGACCATTAGAGGTAGCTCTAGAGTTATATCAGAAAAGAGAGGCCATAAAGGCCAAGGTCATGACCTAGGTGGAGATTGATAAGGATGAGGCTAAGGAGATAAGAGTCAAGGAGGAAAATATAGCCATGATAGTGAAGAAGAGGAAGGATGAGATAAGGAAAGCTCAAAAGGAAAAATATAGGAGAGAAATAGAAGAAAAGAGGGTTACCAAAAGTGTATAACTCATAAAGGAGAAAGTAGTAGAGGTGCCTAGTACCCTCATTAGCGCAATGGAGGAAGCCACACCATAAGAATGCCCAAGTAGTGAAGAGATGCCTAGAGACAATGAAGGTGATACTAGTGCCTTAAAGAAAAAAATAGAGAGTGTATTGGAAACCCAATAGACTTGAAAGAGTGAAGCTGGTGCTAAGAAAAGGAAGAAGTAAATGAAGGGGACAAGTCTGAGGAAGAACCATTGCTAGAGATAGAGGACACATCAAAGGAAAACATTGAATAAAGTGCTAGTTCTAATTAAGAAGAGCTAGAGTAGATAGAGTTGACCATCTAAGGAGAGGAAATTGAGTTTAGCCTGCAAGATAAAGCATAGAATGGGTTCGTGAATGAAGATTATTATATGATGGAGTAAATGCCCTCTAGAACTATCACAACACTAATGCACCAATAACTATCCTTTTCCTTTGATAGTTATATAGATGAGCATTAATTTGAGGTACCATAAAAGGCATTCCTTAATTCAAACCAAATAGAGGAAGGGTATGACTCACTTCTTTTCAACCCCCATGTAATGAATCTAGTAAGGCCAACTAATGCCCTTATCTGAATGGCCTCTGAGGTATCACAAAATAACATCTTTAATGATTTTAGATCCTCAATATAGAAGAATATTACATTATAGGAAGAGGAAAAGATCAAGGCCATAACATTCAAGTTAAAATAATTGGTCAAGCATGTGGAGGACGTTGAGCCATCCCTCTTGGATGACATGGACACTTCAAATTTTTTTGGAGTTCCATAAGGTGTGTATGTTACTGGATTAGATGTTCCCAAGATTGAAGGTAAAATTAGTGCCAAAAGAAGAGGAGTATGCTTATGCCGACATAAATTAATATATTTCCATAAAACTCAAAGAGGTGGAATACCTCTTCATGAATCTCGAAGAGGGCATAAAAGTAGTTGATGTAATCTTTTTTAACTTATCCACCTACTCATTAGTCATCAATGCATGTCTCAAAAAGGCAAAATGGGAGAAGGATGCACTAATGACATAGGCATACACTATGATCAAGGTTGAGTGCACTTATATAATGGCATAGGTAAACACTTTGAGCACTTAAATCAAGACCTAAGAGTAGGACCTAGAAGAACTCTTCCATGAATTACAAACAAAGGCTTGTGAATAATTAGCTATCCTCGTTGGAGGTGTAATAAGGTAAAAGTAAAAAATATAAGCCTTTAGGAAAGAGTTGGAGAAAATTAGAGTGCTCACCCTTAGTGAAACTTCCATAAAAATAGACAGTGCCATAGAAGCAATCAAACTTATAATCCAAGGCTTTGAGGACTTTAGAGTGGAACTAAAGGAGTGCATGTCTAAGTTTTGTGCACTTATAGTGATGGAAGATTAGTCCAAGGTCAAACTAACTATTTTTTATGGGGTAATTTTGGGCCCCAAATCCATCTAAGTATAGGATCAACACCAAAAAAATAGACACTTGGGTGTGAGGCAATCACTTTTCATGATTATTGTTTTGTCATCTTATGGCACCAACTGGAAGATAGATAACTAACTCCCTTCTAGCTCAATAATAATTGGGAAGGAGTCACATGAGATAGTCATGGCTCATTAGAGGCAAGATAGTGGAGTTGGTAGAATGATTACACCCATTGCCAACTCAAAAACCAACATGCTTCATTCCCCATGGCACTAAGGCACCCAAAAACACTATAAAGAGGGGATGATTCTAGTAAGGAGGAAGATAAGATTGGAGTAGTGAAGCCATAGAAGATTGGTTCTAAATAATATGTTCACCATTATAACTTAGAGCTTAGTTCAGGATGCCTTTGATGCTCCCCATTGTAATGCCCAAGCTTGCTTGTAAGCCTCTAGGCCTTTAAAAACTTAAGATGAGTATTTACTCAATTTTTATTGATATATATATATATATATATTGTCATTGACTTTATTTAATGATGAAGGGCTTTATAAAATGTTTAATAGATTTAATTCTTAAATATGTATTATTTATGTTGAGCTCTTATGATATTTTGACCTAACTCATCTATGGAATTATTTTATCTCATGAGGATACCAACACCCAATATAAGAAATGCCTTAAGTATGGATAAGACCCTATGCCTTGCAATAATACCTACTTCTAGGAACAAAAATAAGCTTAAGTCCCTTAGCTAGGTACCCTAGTGACCCTTCAAGAACCTAAATGATGTTAATCCAAAAGAACTAAAGGCTTTCACCCATGAAGCTATAGACCTGCATCATATCTACTTATGACTAGTAAATAGTCAATTTCCCCCCCAAGATGGCTTGCATCCATGAATGCACCACTGCCATTATACTAACCATAGTCCTTAGAGAATAGAGTTACACCATGGAACAACTAGCCCAACATGGGCCTTGATCCCTTCTTTTCTATGCTTTAGGTGAGAATATAAGGATGTACCTTATGTGAAGTGATGGTATCATAGTTGAGTGTCAAATGTTGAGTGCTATAGGATTAGTCAAGGCCTATGCCATATTATAACAAGTATAATTATGACTTGGATAGCTAGGTAAGTGTCTAACAAGGCCCATGACTAGAGACACCTACTTTTCTACAATAACTAAAAACTTTCCAACAATATCCTCCTTGTCATTAATGTCAACACTCATCATACAACTCACCTTCCTTCTCTCTCTTTAATCACTCTCATAATAGGAACCTTTTCCCCCTTGACACAATGACAAAGTGGGCACAAAATGATCTTGAGGAACTAAAAATACCACAACAGGAGAATACCACCTTATAAATATGATAAAAATTCCCCCTTACCTTGAACCTACCTCTTCTTTCCTTGACATCTTCCTCTTGCTACATGCCAACACTCTCTTCAACCAAACACTATAATTACTGAAGAAAGAACTCACAAAAGCACTAAAATATGATGTAACTCACCAAGAAACATCTAAGATGGAATCCCCCTAAGATATTTGAACCATTTCACCTCTTGAGCATCTTCAGATCTCCACACACCATGAAGAACCACAACATAGGCTTACTAGCCTTCTCTCTCAAGCCACCTCAAGGACCACAAATAGAAATTCATGCCACTCATAAAGTAGGAAACATTATCTAAACCAAAATAAAAACTTACCTTCTAATACTCATGCCTTTCTCTTTTGGATAAACTAAGTAGAAACATCAAATCTTCATACTAGGCCTATTTAGACTCCTTGTAGCCCTTCTTGGAAATTACAAAGCTCATAAATTTTATTAAACAAACATTCAAGACCTAAAACTTCATATCTGGAGTGCTCTCATATTTCCCCTTAATCACACAAATTTTCATCTCCTATCTCATCTTTTGCAACATACTTCCTTCACAAACCTACTAGCCCATTAGGCTTCCATTTTGATAAAAACATGAATAATTTGAAAATCACAAACCTTTATACCTTTTTGAATATTGATTTGACAAACCATTTGGCCCATTAAACCTATTAATAATACTATGACCTCAAATCATAAGGAAACCCACTTTTATAGCATAGCCCAAAATTCTAGAATCTCAAAATAAACAAGGTCAACAAACCTCCTTCTAGTCAATGCCCACCTCTAAAAATTCTTGCACACCCCGAGACAACCATCACACACTTCTAGGCCAAGATATGATCCTTCACACCTTTGGTAACCTTGACTTCCTATACCATGGATTTGATTTACACTAAGAAAGATAAACCTGGGAGCACACAAAAACCTCCAAAAGGCACAAAAAAGATCATCAAGAGATAACACCACCTAGAACACATCACAAAAAAGTACACAAATCTTTTTGAGTACCAAAATTCTATTTATATTCTATCAATCTCATTATGCCACCTAAAAAACACCCATTTTGATCTTGAAGACACTGTATACATAATAAAAACACCTTATGACATCACTCTAACCTCATCAAAGCATTTATCCCATCTTGACACATCAAATCCAACTAGAAACACTCATCTCATGCCTTCTAGGACCTTCTAAATAACACTACAACAACACTTGCTTCTCCACTTAAAGGAGTCTCTTAATAAGCATAAATAGAGACCACATCTACACCACAATGATCTTAAAATAAAGTGAAGCAAGGAGTGGCCCACATCTCATCAGTAACCATTGGAATATTTTTATAGCTATAAGACTTCTTGATCTTGTTCTCCTTAGTCTAAAGTTTGACAACTTGTTCCTCTTCTACATCACTCACTTTCTCTTCTATGATAGGATATACAACATTTGGAACAACTATGGAATGTTGACATACCTTGATCATTGAAGTAACTTATTTTCATTGAAGGACATCACCTTCAGACATTGACAACATAAGAACCAAGCTTTAAAATTTCTCACACACAATAGCTTTCTCATTAGCATCCAAACACACCTCAGAACTAACCTCAACTAGAATCTTGGTCTTTTCCTTGAGCTTGGTCACTTCATTCAAAACATGAGCAGAAAATGAGAGCTCTTGTCACTCTCCAACTTTTTTAGCATTCTCCACCATAGCAAACATATTACTTGGAATTTTAGATTCATCATGACTCACACTTACCACCTTTTATTTTGATGAGTTAACTTGCCTTCTTTATTTCACTATAGGATCCTGGTTAAACCTATTCTATCTTGTAGGCCTTTACTTGTATATTTAACAATGTGACCTCTTTGTTGATAGTTAAGGCACACTATACCTTTTGCAAGAAAATTATCCTACCTATCCTAATTAGAACAAAATATTTTAATATGTCCATTATTTTGACAATTGAAACAAGCTACTCCTTTTGAAGAAGACTCACCTTTTGACTGATGACACCTATCATAGTTCCATGCAAACTCATTTTTAATAGGTCTCTTACATTCTCTATCTCTATGCCCAATTGATTACATGTGTAACAGTAACCATTGAAACTTGCATACCTTATGACATTTGGTTCTTTGATATGATTTTTCTTCACCCTATGAGCATCTTCATCCTTTGACTGATTTTTGACCTTTAATGTCTGATTTATATTAGTCTTCAACTTGTCTTGAGTTGCATTTTTTGGTTCTTCTTTGTATCCAAGAACAATACTATCACTTACATGTTTTTTACCACTCAAAATATTATCTATATCACTTGAGATGTTTTCAAATCTCACAAATGACTTCATCTTATTAGATTTATTTTCTAACTTAGCTTTTAATGACTCATTTTCAATTACATACCTTTAACATTCATCTTCTTTAGCTTTTAAGCTAGTAGGTAGGATTTCCAATTGACAACTGAAATGCTTGACTATATCTTCATGCTCCTTGGTATCTTCATTCATTTTTTCTTCATAAACACAACATTGTTCCTCATAGTCCTTGATTTTTGACTTCATCTTCTTGTTAATATTCATTTCAAACTTCATTTCTTCAAGAGCATTCATTGATTTAGTCTCATAGTCCACCTCATCTTTGTCATCATCTGAATCACTCCAAATAAACTCCTTTTGATATGAACAACTTATTTCCTCAATAATGAAGAGGGATTTATCTTCAATAGGACCATAATCTTCATGATCATACTCTGAGTCACTATCTTTACTCTCATCTAATGAGCTAAAATCTTCTTTGGTGTTAAGACTCTTCTTGTCCTTGAAGTACTTATTCTTGTTGTCAAACCTTCTAAATCCCTTCTTACTTTTATCAGACCTGAATGATATCTTCCCATCATCATGTCCTTAACCATGAAATTCACCATCATTATTTTTATGATTATGAGGGCACTTGTTAGCAAAATGTCCTACCTCACCATAATTGAAGCATTTGAAGGGTAGTTTACCCTTATACTTTCCTGACCTTATTTTCAATTTCTTTATAAACAAAGCAATTAGTTCATCATCATCAATATCAGATATGTCATCCTCCTTGAGTTTATTACCTTGGAAATTCTTCTTTTGCTTCATTTCTATCTTGAATGTAGATTCCTTCTTTGATGGTATATCATCATTTACTCTCATCTCATAGGTAGTAATGATGCCATGAAATTCATCCATATTCAACTAAGTAAGATCATGACTTTCTTCTACAATAGATACTTTAGAATCAAACTTGAGAAAGAGAGACATTAATACCTTTTAAACTATAGTAGATTATTCAAGCTTCTCTCCAATACGTCTGATAATGTTCACAATCTTATCAAATCTCTATAGAAAGGATGCTATAGAATCTTTTTCCTTCTTTTTAAGACTCTCAAATTATCTTCAGTGAGTCTATAACTTTGCCAAATTAACCTTTGAATCTCCTTCATAAATATTCTTCAATTTATCCCACATTTCCTTATGCAATGGATTAACTTGGTGTATTCAATCTCTAAAAGACCATAAATGATAGCATTCATTTCCTTATAATTTTTCTCAAATAAATTCTTATTTGCAACACTAGATGGAGGAATAGTATGTGCAGAATAACCATCCACAATAGATTTCCAAGTTTCAGACCCTATGAACATGATGTATGTTCTCATCCTCACACTCTAAATATCATAATTGTATCCATTGAACATTGGTGCTTACTTAGTGGAAAAACCTCCTAGAATTTTATGGCTACCCATATTGTACATTAGATCTTGTTAAAGTTGTCAAGCCTTTGCCAAAGGATCAACTCTGATACCAATTGTTAGAGGTACAAACCATTGAGATGGGGGGTGACTCAGTGGTGGAAAACAATCCAATTTAATTTCCAAACCCTTCAAAACACTTAAGCATTTAATACAACCATTCATGAAGCATTCAAGATGTTTATAGCAATGAATAAATAGATAAGGCAAGATTACACACACAACACAAGATCTATATGGGAAACCCTCTTGGGGAATAAAACCCACTCTTAATAATAAAAAAACATGGACTAATTGTCCTATAAGATGATCATAAACATGATATTGGTCAAGTATTTCTAACTAAAATTTACTAAAACACCTATTTCACAAAGAGCACCTACCCTTGGGATGATGAAGTCCTTATGACAACTTTTTGGTCAATTACTTTTGACTAGATTTAGTGAAACACTAGTTTTATAAGGAGAACCTACCCTTAATATGATCAAGTCCTTCTGAACACCTATTCGTCAAGTCCTTCTGACCTAGATGTTGAGCACCCTCTCAACACCTATGAAATGAACATCTCCTAATTATTGATTGTCTACCAATTTGATGGAGATATAATGTATATCAACTCTCTTTAAATTTTAACAATACACATTCCACACTCTCATATACCACTCAACTCAACCATTAAGCTCACATAGACATCATCTATCCTTTGCTCATCCTTAATCTTAAAACTTGTAAGAACACTACCTTTGATATTAGGAATATAAACTACAGGTCATACACATAGTCATCAAACTGCTCTGCTCTACATTCCATCTACTAGGAACACACCCTTTTTCTTTCCTTTACTTTTTAACTCTCACATTCACCTCTTCTCTCATGTCTTACACATCTATAAACCATCATCTTTGATTTTACCATTTATAGAGCCTTCATGATTATTATCTTCTTGGTCAACCTTTAGACTTACCTTAACCCTTAAGACATATTAAATATCTCAATACTATCCTCACAAGTTGGCCATAACAACTATGGGTCACACTTAAGCAAATATGCCTTTCAATTAGATTTTAGTAGCCTTTATAGGTCTCATGGAGACCTATTCACTCATTTATCACTCCATTGAGAAATTTATAAACATAAGAAAATTTAAAAATGCATAGGTCTAATCCATATGACCCCTTTTGCATCCTAAAAATATTAAATTAATCATTACATACCTTTGCTAAAGCACAATTTTCTCAAAAAACATTTTGTACATAAGAACATTATGAATGAACACACATTCAAATTCTAATCATTGTTTTATATTGAAGATGGATTGATAAAAGATCCAAAATCCATAAATATCATCTTTAGGGAGTATACAACAATTTTCAATATCTAAGTCCCCTTAAAACAACTAAATACTAATAGAATAGCTCAAAATATCCTTCTCAGGTTACTTGTAGAGCATGAACACATACATAGTCAAATTTGGAGATTTATATCTTTGATTGTACAAATAATTAAACCTTCTAACTAGGTTTTATAGATGCACCATGAAGTCCTCTACAACTTTGAATTTTATACCATGATTAGATTCTACATATATTAAAATTTATATCACAAAAATTGTAGACTAATCTTCCCTCACAAATTCAAATATTTAAATTCCAACGGTCACTGAACAACTATTAAACTTTGAACACTTTTCTAACATCTCATGCCCTCTCATACCTTGAATGAATACACATCAATGATCTACCTAGAAAATATCTCAGTCATTACCTTTACTTACTATTAAACATCGAGCATTTATCATAATCTCATTTCTTCTTGACAATTTGGAAAAAATATATTCCATCAATCTCTTCTGAGTATCTTGATCATTATCTTACAATGCTCATCATTAGATCTAGATCATAATTATCATGATTAAAACACTTAAAACCCTTATGTGCCTTATGAAAAATTTGATATCATTTCATGCACTTTTACCACTTAGTAGTCTCATGTGCCTTTTTGACTCTTTGACTTGTCCTACATCATTGATCTTCTGACTACATGATCATCCGTGAACCGTTGATCTTTTGTCCAATATTTATGAATGTGATGATTGTCACCAGCATGTGCAACCTTTGACATGTTGAATTCATACACACCATTGATCTCAATATGTATGATTAATCAATGACTATAATATATTCTAGACCAATTAGCTCAGAATTTAATGTGATTAAACTTGATGGTCTTTGGCCCATCACAGTCTACTAGATCAACTTTGAAGCTTTATAACTTGAGCTAGAAATCACTTCAAGACTCTAAATTTTTAGGGTATATTCTTATAAATATATAAAAATTATACATGAAAACATTTAAAAATAATTTAATTTATGATTACCGTCATTAAATTCACAAAATTTCTAGTTCATTCATATCTGCATGATGTATAGTGATGATCTGGCTAAGTATAGAAACTTAGTTAACTTCTATTTGAGAGGCCAACTTTTCACCTACATATATTTTGCTAAGTTCAACCTCATGACATAAAATTTGAAATGAAATAACTTGGGACTAATTTGATCACAACCATATTACCAAAACTCCTTAACTCATCCATACGTGGTAATGGTGATGTTAGGAAACTGCCTACTTAGATTTTTATGTCACAGAACCAACTATGCCAAGATGAACATAATGAAGAACCAAATGAATACCATGAACTTCCACAAGCTCTAAAATCTTCCTTAACCTATAAGAAGACCCCTCACACATCATAAATACTTAATACCCATACCTAATCATGCCAAAATTGAACATCACGAAGCCTACTTCAAATATACGAGGACAATCACACTACACACTTTTCCATTGACACTTAGATTATCAAGACACTTTATCCATTCACTTGGATACCTCCATCATATCACTAATAACTATCCAAAAAATCCCACATTATGGAATGGCCCTCCCTTCATGGATGGGTATATAGTGATGGTGTGAGAATATAGAGAGTCATGATAGTATCCGTGTGTTGTAATATTTTTACTACATGATGTGTACCATAAATAAAATATGTTCTAACATGATATTTCACAAACATGTAAATCAAAAATATGAAATGAAAATGTCTATGCATATTTTTAGCTAATTTAAACCTCTTGACATAAAATTTTAACCAGAATAACTTGGGACTAATGTGATCACACCCATATGACCAACTCCCCTTAACTCATTGATACGTGGTAATGGTGATGTCAGGAAACTACCTAATTAGATTTTTCTATCACATAACAAACTATGCCAAGATGAACATAATGAAGAACCAAATAAATACCATGCACTTCCACAAGCTCTAAAATCATCCTTAACCTCTAATAGGACCCCTCACACATGATAAATACTTAATAACCATACCTAATCATGCCAAAATTGAAGATCAACCAAGCCTACTTCAAGCATACTAGGACAAGCACACTACACACTTTTCTATTGACACTTAGAATTTCAAGACACTTAATACATTCACTTTGATACCTCCATCATATCACTAATAACTATCCAAAAAATCCCACATCATGGAATGTCCCTCCCTTCATGGATGGGTATATAGTGATGGTGCGAGAATATATAGAGACATGATAGTACCCATATGTTGTAAGATTTCTACTACATGATGTGTACCATAAATAAAATATGTTCTAACATGATATTTCACAAATATTTAAATCAAAAATATGAAATGACAATGTCTATTTAACATTATTTTGGACAAATTTTTCAAATAGCATATGATCTCTAGGATCAATCAATTTCATACACACCACTTAATTAGATTACACTCACCTTGCATTGATGTCACTAACTAAGCTAGTGAATTCTATTTCACTACTTATTTACTGCCATATATGTGAGGTTTGGTTAAGAAAAACATAACCAATAGATTCACTTGGATTGTTTCCTATTAGAAGACATAAAACATGCTAAGTATGGAAGTAATCAGATACATACATTTTAGTCCATCAAATGTTATATAATGAATATAAAATCATTTTATTTAATACATAAATAATAAACAAAAGATGAACAGTCCTCATTAGGACATACCATTTGGGTATAAACCATACTTTAGACTACAATTTACTAAATCTAAAAAGTTAACTCAAATGCTATTTTATTCAACTTATAACATTAATTTATAGCCTAAAATACACAAGCCTTCATAGCTTATTTCTTGTATATATTTATCAAATAAAAATAATCTAGTTATGAAAAAATTCAAGGAATCATGCACTAAACAATATAACACCATATCTAACATTGTAAAATAAACTAAGTATCCCTAAAAACCAATCCAAATAGGTATTGTTCAACTTCACACAACAAGTTGTATACAACTATTGTTGGCATAGAAGGTACCAGATTTACTACAAGGTTTATATATCCATCTATATTATATCTCATATATGTTATATAAATACCTTTACAAGTTTATATACAAAAATCTGATCAATTTATATTATATCCATTTCCACCTAAGGGATCACCCACATTTTATCAACCAAAGAATAATTATACACCCCTGTAAATTGATAAACTAGTATAACTAATAAAACATGGATATAAAATTGTAAATGACATAAAGAAAACTAATTCCAACATAATAATGTTTGACTTACTCTAAGTTTCTAACCAGAAAGACTTGTTAATACAAGAATTATCTGATCTTAAATGGAAATAGGCTAATAAGCTAGTTAATGCTCATATTTAAATATGCAAAGAAAAAATTGAAACTACCCCTTTCCTCCTATCAATCCATATTTCTTGTAATAACTTATACATTTTTTAGGTGGTTTCATGTGTTTGTATAAATTTTATGCCATATGTAGTTTGCCAATAGTTGGGTTTGACTCCTAAGAACTTACACCACTAAAAACCACTTGTAGCATCTAAAATTCAATGGATCTAAGTATAAGAGTGGGTGTGGTATTGGTGTTTATATCATTGATCTAAGAGGAAGTAATACATAGTTATGTTTCACCTGTAACTTATTTGCATGCATAGTGTAGCTGAATATGAGGCACTAGTTCATGGTCTCCAATTTTCCCTAAAGAAGAAAGTCAAGAATCTCAAGGTACTTAGTAACTCAAAAATGGTGGTCAAGTAAGTAATAATTTATCTATATATCATAGTATAATATGGAACTTGATAGAATATTTCCATGCATTTAACATTCAAACATTTCCTCCTATAAATAACTACATGATAGATGCATTAGCAATAATGATGAGTACTTTAGAACCTATAGCCAACTCCAGGTTGAGAAGGTTATTAGTGGAGTTAGTCTCTACTCATTTTGTTCTTGATAATCTCAAGAATTAATGATGATCATCATATAATTCACATTAAAAAAAATGGATGTGTTTTAAATTCAGATTATAAATGAAGATGATAAAGAAGAGTTTGAACTAGACGAGGAAGGTGTGATAAATATGAAAACCAATAGTATAACTAAGGATATGGTTTCACTAGAATAGTTGTTTGACATGGATTAAAAGGTGAAAAGGATGAAACAACCATTTTTTAAAGGTATGGAAAACCAACATTGTAATCTAGGAAATGCAAACGAATCAAAACACATGATTCTAGGCATGACATACATAAAGAAGGAAAAATAAAGTTTGGTTCAAGACCTAAAGGACTTCAAAGAGGTTATAAAATGGATATACTAATACTGTAAAATTTTTAACACTTCTATCCTCACATATACCATCCCTCTCAAGATATTAATCAAACCATTCCATCAGAGGCAAAGACTAGTGAATCTATTGCTAGAGCCATTGATATTCAAAGAAGTGCAGAAATTGCTCTTAGTAAGAATCATATTTCATATCAGGCACTCCATGTGAGTGGCCACTTTGGTTCTAGTTTAAAATAAAAGTAGAGAGATAAGGATTTGTGTATACTTTTTCAACTTAAATAAATCATTAGAGAAAGATAACTACCTATTGACATCACTAGATGAATCTTATAGATAGTGAATGGTTCTCAAATGATGTTGTTTATCGATGGGTATTTAGGGTATAATTAGATAATGGTAAACTATGAGGACTAAATCAAGAAAAAATTCATGATAAAGTGGGGTATGTTTTCATACAAATGTATTCCATTCATCCTATTAAATGTGGGTGCCACCTTCCAACATGCCATGGATATCATATTTAAGGATCTTATCGATAAATACAAAGTTATATACGACCTAACTATATTTTCCAAGAATAAGGAAGATCACGTGAAGGACTTAAGATCAATGTTATATAGGTGTAAATATCATGAAATCTCCATGAATCAAAAGAAGTTCATATTTAGGGTCATAAAGTGTAATTTGTTGGGTCACATCATCTCAAAGTGAGGCACATCAATAGACCTAGAGAGATAAGAATCAAATATAATAATTCCATTACCAAGTAGTAGAAAAGAGTACCTCTTCTGCAATTAACTAAATATATTTTCTAAGAATAGGTAGGATCTTTTGAAAGACTAAAGATTAGTCTTGTAGAGGTGCAAAGATTATGGAATCTCCCTAAATTCAAAAAAGTGCATATTTGCGGTCATAGAGAGTAATTTATTGGGTCACATCATCTTAAAATAAGGCATATCTATAGGCCCAAAGAGTAGAATCAATTATGATAATTCCATAACTAGGTAGTATAAAAGAGCTAAAGTCATTATTTGAAAAAATAAACTTCACTAGGAAGTTAATTTTAGGCTTTGTAAAGATAGTTTGTCTAGTAAATAATATGCTCAATAAGGATGCAAACATTGAATGGACAACTAAATCACAAAAAAAAAAATTCTTAGATAAAGACATCAATTTTAAACACACCAATGTTTATTAGTCTTGACTATACATAACCCTTATACATCTATTTATTCCCTTTAGAACACTCAAATTTTGTTATCTTAACATAGAATAAAGACGCTAGAGATGAGAGACCTATCACATTCATGAGCTCTCCACTTCATAATGTTGAACTAAGGTATTAAATTATTGACAAAAAAAGATTATTTTACTTAATCAAATTAATCAATAAGTTCATGCATTACATCCTACATAGTAAGGTATTTACCATTGTGCATGACCCAACCATGAAGGCTATACTGATACAAAATGATTTGGGTGAATGAAGAGGTAATCAAATGACAATTCTCTAAGAGTTTGACCTATATCTCTAGCCAATAAATATTTTACAAATTCAAGGACTCAGTAAGGCCATGGATAAAGTATAACCACAAATAATTTTCCAATAGTACATGGTGTAGACACCTAAAACTAGCCATCGATAACCTCCAACCAAGATTTTGACCAATTTCTACCAAAATGCATAATTTGGCATAAAAACACTAAAACACATTAAATGATGTGAACCTGACATATTCAAGTTCCAATTTTGGCCAAAATATCCTTAAATGGAGTAATGCATTTTATAGACTAGCTAACTTTGATCAGATCATTTTGAGTCAAAATAATATTTTTGCACCTGGGTATTATAGATTGCTCTTTTCTATTAAATTTCTTGTAAAATACATGTGCCTTTGTTATTTTGAATTCAAAACATCCTAAATGGGATAATTATTCCAACACATCTAACATCAACTTCCAATTCTAATCCAATCAAATTTTGAGCCAATAATATGACATTTTGACTAATTTGATTAATTTGTGCACAAATTGCCAAGGTTTTGCATCAAAGTTGACTAATCATGTTTAAGGATAATTAAACCAAATCAAGATCTTAAGTTAATTTTACATGTAAATTTTTGAATATTTATTTTTGGAAATTGATTTTCATTAACTGAATCATTAAATGACATCATCCTATGGGGTGGCATCCACAAGCCATAAGTGCCACAAATATCTAAATTAATGCCTCCCATGCCTCATTAAGACCCTCTATGCCTATTAATTTTCCCTCTATCCTAAATATTGATGAGCCTATTTATGAATTTTAATTACATAATTGAATTAATCCTTATCTACACATCTTCATCTTGGGATGGATGTTTCAGGTTGATTCTAACCATTTTAAAAATCTATAAATAGGAGGCCTTGCCTATTGAATTCTAAGATATTTTATGACAAACTTATAATGCTCAAATGCATTCAAAAATCCATTAAAATTAGTGTTATAATGTAAAAATATTGATCCAAGATAATCCAAATCCAAACATGGTGCCAAGGAGAGATGGAGGTAGCCACACTTCATTGATGCAGACTTCATGAGTACAAACTGAGAAATCCAAATTGAAGAATACTCTTTGAGCATCAAGGAAGGTAAGTAATGTTTGTTTTCTTGCATTTTTGTTGAGTTTTTTTATTTTTGTTCTTCAATAAGCTCCCCCATTGAGATAGGCTTAAGGTGTTAGCTATCAGTGTGTTATTTTAAATTTGTTATATTTACTAACACAATACTAATCTCCCCTTATTGCAATCTTATATTCACATATGGCATGCCTGGTGGGACCTAACCTCAAAAAATTGGTCAAATTTCACCTACATGCAACCTACTAGACATTGTCATGTAGGATATTAGAGTGTGGAAGTAAAGAAGGAAAAAAATTGAGCAAAATTCTATTTTTTCTAAGCCATATTTTTGTTTTTAGGACTGTGCAACCCAACTCACCTCTCAACCCAACTCACATGTCAAACCAACTAACTTGTCAGCCTAACTCACCTATCTATCCTAACTTGCCTGTATAACTTAACTCAATTTTTAACCCATCTCACCTATGCAACCCAACTTGCATGTCAACCTAGCTTATTTATCAACCCAACTTGCCTATCAACCCAACTCGATTACAAACCCAACTTGCCTGTCAACCCAACTCGCCTATCAACCCAACTCGACTACCAAACTAACTCGCCTATCAACCCAACTTGACTATCAACCCAACTTGATTTTTAAATCGAGAGCTTATTTTTTAAAGTCCTTGTCTTATCCTCTAAAGTGATTCAAAGTAGGTAGACTATCAACCCAACTCAACTATCAACTTGAAAGCTCATTTTTCAAAGTCCTTATCTCATCCTCTAAAGTGCTTCAAAGCATGTAGTCCTAATATTATTTTTGTAGGTTGAAAGGATGGTTTAGAAGATAATTTGGGTGTTTTAACTAATCATACACTTCAATTTGGAGTTTAAAAAAATTTTGGTATAAATCATGCACACTTTAAATTTGGTGCCTAAAATGAATCTTTAGCATGCTAAGTCTTGAACACTTCAAACTGTGGGTTCAAAATGAATGTAGGTTCTTATTGTTTCATTTAGTATTTTTTATTGTAATATTTACATTTTTTTACAAATTAAGACCAAGGGGTTAAAATAATATCACCAAACTTTTATTTTAGTGATTAAAATTGGACTCATTTGTCAAGTTTATATTCAATAGATGATTAATTAATTGATTGGCAAAAATAAGGTTCATGTGTATATAATCTTCCATTCATCCCCTTTAGGGAACTTTTATAATCAAAAACATCATCCTTATTGCAAACATGCCTAGTCTAAGGCATATAAAGAATGTCATTTAAAGCACTCCCTAAAAAATCACAATAGTATCGGGTGATCTTGAAATGACCCTAAAGTCTTTCTATTAATCATTTATTTTATTGCATTTTGTCTTGTGAGGGGACTTAATTACCTCCCATAAGTTATATATGGAAGCTTTGACCTAGGGTTGTATCTCCCAGCACTAACTTCAACCACTCCTACTAGGATCAGAGGTTTGATTAGTTAAACCACCTTCTAGTGTTGGAGTTACACAATTGACATATCTACACTTTGGATGTTGCACTACACTAAGCAAGTGAAAGATGTAGTGGTTTTAAAAAGGGAAAGAACATTTTACAAGTCAAGTGCCATGGACACCCAATTAAAATGTGCTTCTTTTACATCATTTGGCATGAAAGTCATTGTGTAATTGATCCATCTAGAAAAAATCAAAAATCAATTAGTTTTAGTCAACCCTACTTTGCCACACCCTTAATAGGAAGTTGAATGATTTACTTGTATTTTTTCATTTAATAGGAATTTAGATGATTTACTTATATTTTGTCATTTTATTACTTGGTATTTTGAGACTAACTTTTTGTTTGTCTGTTTATAAACCATGTCAAAACCAATTTGTTTATACATCACTCTTTTGTCTAAAGAGGAATTATGTTGGCCATTTTACACCACACTTGTGCCTTGAATTTTTTGTTAAAATTATTTATGTGTATGTCATTTGAGTTGTGAAGGGTAGTGTTATTCTACCAAAATCATATCAAACCATTTTGACTTTGAGTCTTTGAAACATAACATTGATCACATCATTAGAGCATGCTTACAATATTAGGCTACTCAATTTACTTCAAAACCAGTTTACCATTGCACCAAAAACCATTTGTTTTGAACCATGTCACATCAGCCATTTGGACCTTGTTTATGCACTATCATGTTATCTAATCTTGTCTAGCTTGTTTGGTCAAATCCTAGCTTTCAAAATTGAGTTTTCAATTAACTTTGTCAAGTTTGGATTCAAACATTGATTTATTTCTATCTAACCCTCAATTCTTGGGGTTGATACATAGATCTTTCTCTTTTGGGTTACATAACTTTGGTTAATCGATTACCCAAATTTGAAAACTATTGATGGTTTATTTGTTTAATAAAAATAATTTTTGACATAATATTTAGAGTCCCTTGAGTCAAAATTAGATTCAAAAGAAGAATATGTTCATGGCTGTTACAACATTGGTTACACATGCCTTGTAGATCAATTTTAATATGTTTGTGTCCTACAATTTTTGAGGATGAGTAATTTAGATTTGACATAAGTTATCCTAGTATCTTTTATGAGGATTGTGTAGCCTATCTCCATTCCATTACCATTTCAAAAGCCGTTACTATCAACAAAAATATCCATATTATTGACATTCCATCTCCCACAAGTGTCAATTGGGACTGATAGAATCACACTTTATTGAAGCACATCCATGGTGACATAACAGTTGAAGAAGATCAAGGAGGCCAAGACTACATTCATGAAAAAAAGAACAATCTCATAGTAAAACATTTTTGGAGGTGTTACGAGATAATCAAAGTTCAAACTCAGCATATTTTAGAACTTTTTCAAATCTAGAAGAAAATCAAAGTCAAAAACCAATGTTCATTAGTGACACCTTTTTAGAGGCACTATGGGATAATCAAGACAATTTCATTGGTAAAAACCTCTTTAAATTGCCAATAGTTGAGCATAAAAGTTATTCACTACTTGATGAAGATAATATCAAATCAAAATAGATTCCTATTTATATCCTAATCAGATGGTTGCTACTCTCAAGCCTAAACAACAAAAAAAGCTAGTGGTCCTATCGAGAGAACAAGTATTTAGCCCTACCACAAGTAAAATTATGTTAAATATGACATCAAAAACATTACTATAACTAAAATTCCTGATCTTCATTTGTTTCCATACCATCATTCATTCCTTATCATCTATCATTCTATTTGACAATCAAAACTACCATCCATTATTTGTCCTTATTTACCATCCACAATTGCATTTTCCTTTATAGAGGATAAAAAGATACCTTTTATCGATGCTTGAAGGAATTAGAATCAATAACATATAAATATCACAACAACATTCTTTACATCCAAATATGTAAGCCATTCTTGACAGAGCGACTATTTAGACAAGGTGTGGTCTAAAAATTAACATGATTGATTATTTTGTTTGTATCATCTACTAATTAGGATGTACATCTCCACTTTAGTAATAATAATATAATCATATTCCATTTATCATACCTAGGCCAAAAACATGTACCATACCATTTCATTTCCATGTCATTACCATTATTACAGATCCTTTTGCCATTGTCACATATCCCAGCCAATCACCTTACCACTTGGGGGAAACCCTCTTACTATTTTATCCAATTTATAGAACCATCATTATCCTTAACAAGACCATACCATCCTATCATTCCATTCCTATCTAAACCAAAGCCTATTTTTAGTAATCCTACCCAATCTTGTTTTGATCTTGGTTCTTTTAGTTCTTCCCATACTTTTTGTGAGGGGATTTTGATCAAGTTTCAACTCTAATCAAATCCATGTTTACAATGATAATCTATGAAAGTAGTGTGATAGTTGATCTGGTAAGATATCTTTTATTTTCCATCTTATATCAAAGTTGGTTTATGTGAACTTGATTATAACCACCTATGGGCAAATCAGTGATTTACTAGTCTTTCTACTAGTTATAACCTCATGTGGGAAAATTAGTATCATTGATATATGTTGTTGTATCCTAGTTATAACCACCTATGGGAAAACTAGGGGAAATTTTTGTTTATCATGCATTGATGCATAATCTTGTCATTTTTATTTTCATTTGACTAGCCATCTGATAGATTTAAGAACTTGTTGGGACCTAGTTAGTTTCTCTCTACCTTTTGTGTGGATGGAATTACTGTGACTTGAGGTCATCTTCGAGACTATATAGGTCATGCTCAATTCATGTTAACTTTGGCCAAAAATATCCCAAAATGGGGTAATGAATTTTATGGTATATTTAAATTTGATCAGATCGTTTTGAGTCAAAATAATGTTTTTGCACCTGGGTACTCTGGATTGCTCTTTTCTATTAAATTTATTATACAAGACATGTGCCTTTGTTATTTTGAATTGGAAACATCCTAAATGGGATAATTATTCCAACACATCTAACATCGACTTCCAATTCTAATCCAATCAAATTGTGAGCCAATAATATGACATTTTGACTAATTTGATTAATTTGTGCACAAATTGCCAAGGTTTTGCATCAAAGTTGACTAATCATGTTTAAGGATAATTAAAACGAATCAAGATCTTAAGTTAATTTTACATGTAAATTTTTGAATATTTATTGTTGGAAATTGATTGTCATTAACTGAATCATTAAATGACATCATCCTATGGGGTGGCATCCACAAGCCATAAGTGTCACAAATATCTGAATTAATGCCTCTCATGCCTCATTAAGACCCTCCATGCCTATTCATTTCCCATCCATATCCCAAATATTGATGATCCTATTTATGAATTTTAATTACATAATTAAATTAATCCTTATCCACACATCTTCATCTTAGGATAGATGGTTTAGGTTGATTCTAACCATTTTTAAAAATCTATAAATAGGAGGCCTTGCTTATTGAATTCTAAGATCTTTTATGACAAACTTATAATGCCCAAATGCATTGAAAAATCCATTAAAATTAGTTTTATAATGTCAAAATATTGATTTAAGCCAAGCCAATCCAAATCCAAACATGGTGCCAAGGAGAGATGGAGGTAGCCACACTTCATTAATGCAAACTTTATGAACACAAACTGAGCAAGCTAAATTGAAGAATACTCTTAGAACATCAAGGAAGGTAAGGAATGCTTGTTTTCTTGAATTTTTGTTGAGATTTGTCATATATTTTCTTCACTAAGATCCCCCATTGAGATAAGCTTAAGGTGTTATCCATTCGTGCGTTATTTTGAATTTGTTTTATTCACTAACACAATACTAATCTCCCCTTATTACAACCATATATTCACACACAGTGCAAGATATCACAAATGATGATTGGTACCAAGATTTGGTTTACTATTTTCTCAATAATGATTGTCCAAGTCACTTGAATTCCACTTAGATAAGATCCCTACACCTGAAAAGAAATAATTTCATGATCAAATCAAGAATTATATACATAAAGAATCATGAAGGCATATATTTGAGATGCCTTAACAAAATAAAATAGTTTAAGTACTCAGTGATTTCCATGGTAAATATATAAATATTCATAGAGTAGGGAGTGATATAGCTCATTAGATACTAAAGGTAGGGTATTATTGGATGCATGTTGTTAAAGATGTTCATGCTTATGTCTAGAGTTGTCATACTACCAAGTTTTCATGCATAGAGAATGTACACTTCTATGCCATTACAACTAATTATAGAGGTCCATCCATTCTTAAAAAGGGGACTGGACTTTTCTAGACTGATCAGTGCTAATTCATCTATAGGACATGAGTTTATTATTATGGCAACTAACTACTGTACCCATTGGACCTAAGTTCAAGCATTAAAAATTTGTATAACTAATATGGTAATCAACTTCCTAGAAGAGCATACCACCACCAGTTTTGGTATTCCTACCACTCTAGTATGTGGTAATGGCCCTACTTTCTCTTCTCTCAAATTTACTAAATGGGCTTATAGAAATTATTTAATCATAAAGTTCTATTCCAATTATTACCTGCAATGTAATGGGATATATAAATCTACTAATAATAGCTTTATTTATGTAATTAAGAAAATATTGGAAAAGAACCCTAGGGATTGGCATAATTCTTTAAATTTTACATTATGGTCTAATAAGACTACAATCAAGTAAGCCCTAAGAATGCCACTGTACCATCTTCTTTATAGCCAAGACCCTATCTTTCTGATGAAACTAAGAATCCCCATGTTATAGTTTATGAGAGACTACATAGAGACTAGTGATAAGATCTAAGATCACCTTTTTAACTTGATATAATTAGAATAAAAATGTGATGCAACCCTATTTTAATTTAGTAAACACTAAGAATCCATCAAGTTTTGGTTTGAGAAATGAGAAAAATTGAAGGACTTTTACATCTATGATCTAGTCCTTCTCTAAAACAAGGCTCATGAGAAAAAGGGATAAAAAAATAAATTTGATGCCCTATGATTGGGTCCCTACCAAAGCTCTAAAATCTTGAGAGAGAATGTATTTCACCTAAGGTGTCTAGCTAGTGAGGATGCCCCATTACATGTCAATGGACAATTCATCAAACACTAATTTGAGGTTTTAATTATCCTAGTAAGTATTATAAATATTTTCTATTTCTCTTTTATTTTTTATTTCTTGTTTCCTTTCTTACTTTATTGGTAGTTTAGTTTCTTTTTCTCACTTTTAGCTATTGTTTTGGCCTCATTACATATCTCTTTTGGGTTTGTTTTATCTATTTTCCCCTCCAGGTTCCCTACCTATCAAATAATGAAGAACAAAAGTCCTATATGTAGGTATCTTGAATGACATTTTGGTTTGTAAGTACTCAAAATAGTTTGCAGTGTTATATTATGTTTCCAAATCAGTTTCAAAATCTTGAGATATTGTGTGTGTTCTAAATTTTTTCATGAAGGGTTAAGTTTGGGTAAACTATTTAGGTAATGAAGACATTATCTTGAAACTAGACACAAAAAATCACATCTAAATAGTTTATGGGTTTGGTAGATGAACATAGTGGTGAATATCTAAGTTGAATATATATAATTCTATCTTTCACTTACCACAGTGGTCCCTAACCTAGAATTAAGATGCTAAAACAATAAATTGAAAAGAGAAAAAAAGAAAAAAAAATAATTCTAAGAAAACTCAATTTTAAATGATTGAGGTAACCTCTATCAAGGATATAAATGCATGAATAGAAGTATAACAAGGCCTAAAGTGGGATAAGAGACAACCTGTCAAGGCTATAAATATTTGGATGGTAGTATATCAATGTATAGTCAAGTTTTCTCAAGGTAGGATTCACTAATATGATGATTGGATCTATAGTAGTTAGTATTTATAGGTTTTAAGTAGTAATTTAACTCATTTACACAAAAGGTCAATGAGAATGTTTGATTTGGTCCTTTAGTCATTCTTATCTTGTCCTCTCTCAATTCTATTCACATCCATGCATAGTATCATCCAGAGATGCAGGGTTCATATATAGTATTTTCCAACAAAGTCACCATTTGTTATTACTTACACAACACACCCTAATTATTACAATAATTAAGGAACCTCTTTTTTGCTTTTATATCCACTCCTACTTTCACTCATGACTCATTGGTATCAACACTCTTAAGTTCCCTTGGTGGTCTATCTCTATTTGCATCCCAAATTGGGTCTTGAAACCATCACCATTGGAAATACCACATCTATGTGAGAAAACTTATTTTATAACACTTAACATGAAAGTGGACTCTTGACCTCCTAACTTATATTTGAATCTTGACTCTCTTATCTCTCTTAGCTCTCTAATCCTACTCTAGGAGGTCACCTTAGTTTCCATGCCATTATAGGCTATGAAACCTTGTTACATTCTAATAACCATGTCTAAATGGTGAAGTTTTATATAAGACACTCTCTCATATTTGTATAGCCACTTTGGGGGGTCATTTCAATTTCCATGTCACTCTATCCTATAGAACCTATTCCACCCTATTAATTAGGATTATATGAATAAGTTTCATATTTTACTCATTATAAAAAAACAAATTTTCAATGCACGTATCCTACTTGTCAGTTCTTGAAAGTGTTGATTTATATTTCCCCTAGGCTTCTTAGTCTAATTGAGGTGTCATGTTAGTTTCCATGTCATTTTGACCTTTGAAACTGGTCCCATTCTTAATACCTCAATTATACAGATAAGTTTTTTTATTTGTCACATTATTCCAAAATGAATTCTTAGCCCACTTATCTCACTTATAAGTTCTTGGTAATGTCACTTTCTACTTAATTTTGGTTTATCAGTCTACTCCTAGGAGTCACTTTGGTTTCTATGTCATTTCATCCTCTATAATTGGATCCATCTCATCAATCAAGCCCATGCAAGTAAGTTTCATATTAAGCACTTTGTCCAAAAATGACTCCTGACCCTACTTATGGTGCTTGCAAAATCTCATCATCTCAAGATGAAAAGTCATTGTTTTCTATGATTACATCTATTTGGCATCATTTCCCCCCTTACTACTAATCTCATGTTTTTGCCCATTTTGTTCCTTAAAGTATCACTCATCTTGTTCTAGGTCTTTTTAAACTTATTTGTTTTGATTAGGTATATTGGGGTTCAAATATCCATCCCTAGTCATAATCAATCTTTTCCTATCTATTTGGTCTATTTTAAAAAGTTAAGTATTCCAAACCTAATAAGGGTTTTAAGTCTCAACTAGGTCTTGACGTTATGGGCCTTTTTTGTGTATTTGTAACTGAGAGTTTTATTCTAGATGGACTTAGTGGAAATTAATTTGAATAGATTTAGAACTAGCTAAGGTTTTATCTTAAAATTATCCTTATCATGACTCTTCCTATTAAGATTCAAAGGCCATAAGCAAGACTAGACCTCCAAGATAACATTTCAAACTCTAACTCCTATTATGGTTGGTCTTCTTTTGTATATGATCCAATGATTAACTAGACTTTGACTTTAATAATGTTCTTTATCCACTAGTTTCTAACCATTAAATCCCTAAATTAGTGGGGGTTCAAAATTTCCTTCAATAATTTAAGATTTTTTCCCACTAAATAAAACTAAACTATTTTTAACTCCTAATAGGGGACTATCAGTTGGATTAAAAAATGCCTGCCATGTAAATTAGGGGATACAAATCGTAGTTATGGGGATACAAATCATAGTTATGGTTTATTCATTATGTATAATCATTAATTATCAATCCAAGGGATGTAATATTTTAAGGTGTTGAAATTATATTTGCATCAATATTTTCTCTTAAAATTTTGGGTCCTAATTGTTGCATAATAGAAACACACTTAAAAAATAGAAATGCTAGGAATTGAAATCATACTTGCATGAAAGGAAATTGCATAAATGAAATCTAGAATATCTTAGATTCATGAAGAAAGTCACATGGGTTCAAGGTTCTATCATTTATTAAATAAAAACATAACATCAACACTTTCTTACTTTTCACCAAGGATGGACTTGTGCCTCACCCTTCAAATATCTCCCAATCTACAATACAGAGTTGACTTGTATGACTATGTATCCTTTTCTACTAGTCAGGTTACAATACTAAGTCAACTAGTTTGACCTTGTATCCTTATAAACTTAGTCTAATTCCCTATTTTTAGTAAAGATTCAAGCTGTATCCATATCATAAATATTCAACCCACCATTTTCATCACAACACTATGAACTATATCCTATCTATGCACTCAAACATCCAACATATCATAAATCACCTCATCAAAATAAGCAATCAAAACCATCTTGTCTACCCTAATGAACAAGTGTATCATCCCTCATGTATACAAAAAACATCACATAAAAATATCAACATATCATTATCAAACATATACTCACTAGCTTCCCACGCAAAAGACCCATTATCAAAATCAAATAAAGTACAAATAATTCTAGAAACCACAATCAATTTTCATAAGTAGACTTCTCACATCAATCAGTATACACCTTATATGACATAGACTTGTTTATACTAGATATTTGTTAACCCATAGAAGAGGCATTTTAGTCTCAAAACAAGGTTATATTTTCTTTTGGCATGAGAGCAAACAAGGATTTGTCTTGACGTTATGGGCCCTTTTTGTGTAGTTGTAACTGAGAGTTTTATTATAGATGGACTTAGTGGAAATTAATTTGAATAGATTTAGAACTAGCTAAGGTTTTAAGCATGACTAAGTAAGTTGAGTGTTAATCCATGTTGTCTTTGTTGGTCAGGACATTTCATCTGATTTGGTCTTGAGTATAGTGGTCGAGGTAAGTTTGGATGTAGCCATAAGTTCTTACTCAACTAGGTCTAAGTTTATGTTATGGGCTTCTTAAAATGTTTAATGGGCTCAAAATACCAACTAAATCAATGTTTGGTTGGTGGAATAATATGCGTAGACACTCCTTTTCATCCACATTCATGTCTAAAAATAACTTCAGATTAGTTTCTAACAAACTATGTAAATTAAGCCTAAGAATCACTGAACATCCCAAATTTGTTCACACATTAGATGTAAGTGCCCATAATTACATAAAAGCATCCTTATTTTGGGTATTACCCTATACACAATGATAAAATACCATGTATTCATCCTCATTTAGGTTACAACCTAGCAAATTGACATTTTAAACCAATTAAGTAGGGTACTTGATCAAATTCCTAAAAAATGACCAAAAGCCTAAGTAGAATTAATTAACCAAGTAAACCAAATTAATTTCTTAGTTAAATAATCCATGTTTAATTATTAAAAATATAATTTTTAAAAATAAAAATCAACAAATATCAAATGGAAATGAGGTCATGATGACATCATCATCCTCAAAGTCAAGAATTACAAAATATCAACATAAATGCCTTACAAATTATAAATGTTGAGTCATGCCTCTATAAATGCATAATTACAAACATTATTTATTTTATTTGGACTCCCAATTCTAACCCAAGTTTAGCTTAGACCTAATCACACCTAGGTTAGGGTTAGTTTGAAACCTATAAATACAAGGTCTCACACTCACTTCTAATAGGCTCTTTTGTCTAAAGTTATTATGCATAATTTATAAAAGAGGATTCATATAACAATTCATGCTAATGACATAAACATAGTGGAAATAGGGGAGGTTTTGTCTACAAATACATAAAATCGATGAAGATTCCAATTTGGACACAATTCAAGCAATTTAACCACCATCTCAACAAGTACTTTGGAGCTAAAAAGAAGGTGAAAGTGATTTGTATTTTATCCTTCTAGTTATGTTTTGTTTTTTCTTATTATTATTATTAAGCTCCCCCTAGTATCTAGGCTTGGGAATTATTTTTCTTAAGATTATTTATTTTGGATGTTTGATTCTACTAACAAGTAATGCATCTTTCCCCTTGGATTCCTATTGCATACATAATGGCATGCCTAGTGGGACCATGCACCCCACACTCATCATAAGAGAATTTTTGGACCTAGTAGAGACAATAAAAATTTATTAATGACCTTTTTCTTAAATTTTTTCTCATTTTTTGTGTTTTATCTTTGCTTGTGGAACTACAAATTCATCTATTGTAAAAATATGAATTCAGAGCCAAAAATAATGAAAACATTGTAGGAAACTGTGAAATCATCCCAGGAAATCTTGAAGCCACCTCTATTTTAGAACAAACCTACAAAGCTATGAATTCAAAGCACTATTTTAGAATTTTAGGTGGTAAACTATGAAATCATCCTACAATTTTATTATTTTTTACTTGTCTATGTATTGGCAAATTTAGAGCTATTAATTATGAAATCATAGTCAGAACCACAAAATCATTTTATATGATTCTATTTTTTTATAGGTTTCTGTAAAGTGTGAAATCAGAAAGTAAAAGTACAAAATTGGTGACTAAAATTATAAAATTGATGATTTTTCAATTTTGAAATCATCAAAAATAATTACGAATTTTCCAAAGACAAATGTGAAATTGCCTAAGGATAGTGCAAAATTGGCAAGGACAACTACGAAATCAGTGAAGTAAGTTATGAAATTATAAGGGAACTACAAAATTGTTTCTATAACTGTTCTATAATTTTTAGTTTTATATGTTTTTTATTAGCTTAAAATTTCATAGTTTATACTAATTGTGTAACTATAAAATCATTCTAGAGAGCATTTTTCATAGCTTTTGAAGCAAATTTGCTAATTTGTAGGTTGTTTTCATCAACTAATCAAACACAAATCAATCCTCTAAATTTTTGTAGGGAATTAAGTTAAAGATAAGAATTTTTATCACTAAAAATACCATTTCACATTTACTTTGTTGTTTTAAAACCTTACAAACAACTTTCAAAGTTTCAACAAAGGATAAACTTTAATCATATTTCAATAAGTACTTTAAAAAGAACAATCACATTAGACTTAGAGATCCTAAGAGCACTTTGTTTATTGTTCTTAATTTTTAAAAATCACTTAGTTGGTTTCATTTTTAGTAAATCCTTACATGCATGCTCTCCCTTTTTCCCATTTAGGGAACTTGGGTGATAAAAAATGCATTGTTTTACTTTTTTATTGAGTCAAATCTAAATAAATATTGTGTATGCTCTCCTCTTATTCCTAGGGACTTGGGTGACTTAGAAATGGCCTATTTCTTCCTTTATTTTCTTGTTTGTCTTATGAAAAAGAGTTCATCACCTTGTCAAAGGTTATTTAAGACTTTGACCTGGGGTTTTATCTCCCAACATTATTCCGAATTCACTCTTCAGTGGAGTATATAAATTGGGTGTACCATTGGATTGGATAGTGGTTGAATGGTTAGCCTAACAAGTCTAGTGGGTCCCCATGCCATGTGGAAATCAAGAAATTAGACTTCACTAATAATTACATGGTTACATTTATTGTACAAAGGATAAGAAATTTTCATAAAATCTAGATGGTTTGGATCTAATTGATGTGAATTTTGTGCCCAAGTATTTCTAGGAACTTGTGGACCATTTACATAAGCCGAGTTAAAATTTAGAATAATTGACCCCACTTACCATGGATTATCTTGTCAAATGTTGAGACATTTAGGCACTCTAAGTTATTTCCATGTATTAGTTATTGAGAGACAAAAGGGGGCTTAAAAACTCTACCTACATTTGCTCTTTATTTTTGGATTAATAATTAATTCCTTTCAAGACTAGTATCAAAGTGGAAACTTTAATGGATATTATGCATACCACATGTAAATTTTAGCATAGGAGAGTGAAATTAGGTGATTATTATTTTACTTATATTTTTTAATTCCAAATTTACTTTTCCAAATCAAATGAGTCAAAATGTCAAACAAACACATGTTGCACACACCACTTTTCACAAAGAAGTGTTACACTACCAAAATTGGTCCAAACCATTTACCTTATTCAAACAAAATCAAAACCATGTGTGCCCTTTTTTTGTTAATAACATTATTACAATGGCCATTTTTTCCTAGATAAGTCATAACTAATCTTGACCAAGTTTGAATCATCCTAACAGTATGGAGCCGATTTCAAATATAGCATGGTTATGTCATTCACATAGACCTTTGACCCTTGTGCTAAGAGTTGAGTTATATTTTAAAAACAAGTCCTTACCATGATTATAGGTATAGATATATGTATAACTATTTTACATTTGAGTCTTTATTATCACTTGGGCTTGAATCTTTTGATTTTTTCACATAGTTTTTGATATTTGAGTTGGAATTTTAATTGGTTTGGAGATGTTTGCCTAAAATAACTTAAGACCTTTTTTTCATGATGATGAGTTATAATTGAACTAAGTTCACTTTTGACCTAGTTTCTAAGTTTACTTCGACCAAGTGCACTCTCTTTTTTTAGACCAATTGTCTTAGATTTAAGTTTATTTCAATTTTCATGCCTAGATTGAGTTTATTTCCAAGACTAGCTTTGTGACTTTTATCAAAGACCTAACATAGTTTCATTTCTAGACATAGACCATGTTTATTTACCTTTATATAGTTCAAGATATTTTTCAAAATATTGGTTCCACATTTGTGTTCCAAATTTTCCTTAGACCCAGTATAAACCTTTGCCAAAGATCGTGTTCATGTTTCACTTTTAGACCTTTTTTCAAGAGCTAAGTGTGTTTTTATGATAGATTTAGACTGTGACTAAGTTTGTTTTGATTTTTAATTTTTAGGCCAAGTTTAAATAATTTACAATAATAGACCCATCTTTTTAGGAAACATTTACCATTGCTTCAACCATATCTTACTATATACATATCATAATCATGTATAATTCATAGAATGAAAACACTATCAAAATTGAACCTTTTGCTCAAGATCCTTATGGAGCTGACATAGCATATAAGATAGATCCATATCCTACATACAACATTCACTATATATAATAGGCCCAATACCCATTATCACATTATCTTTCTAATACACCTTCTTATTCAAGACAAGAAAAAGACCAAACCATGATATATCTTGCTAGCATTCCACCTAAAATGGAATAGTTATAATAACAAAAACCTTACTATGTGAACTCTCCCACTCATATCACTTACGATATTTACATGTTTTATCTTCATGTCTTGGATAATAGAGATGAAATCTTTGTTAAAGAAAAAGAGGTAGGTACAAAATTCCCAGTTAACTTTCCATATGAATGTTTATTTAGCTTGGTTATATCTCTTAATAACATGCATACTATTAGACCATTCAAATATCCATATTCTAGTTATAACCAGGACCTTGTACTAATGAGTAATCAAAATCTTATTTCTATTGTAAAAGGAAAGGGTCAAATTATTGACCAAATGGCATAAATAAAACTAGTGTACTAAAAATACCTCAACTTGGTCAGGAATCTGAATGCAATGACCATTGCCAATACATCACTCATGGAGTTAACTCCATCAACTAGGGTGAAAAATGACTCATTGGGCTATACCAATATGAACGTAGACCCATTTACACAAAGTGCCCAATTTGGGGACATGTTTAATAATCTGAACATTGGGGAAGAAACTATGTCTCCTACATAAGACCCTTTACAAAACATGGTATATAACATGTAAGTTTATCCCAATCTACACCAAATTGGGTTACACATATAATAAAGCACCTCACAATAACTTTCCCCCACAAACACCTTAAGTGGTTCATAACAATTGGGGCAAGGAACATTTATTTCCCAAATGCTACAAATGACTACTCCTCCATCGATCACTTCCTCAACTACACCACAAGTAGTAAATAACCAAAAATATACCAACATTACACCCTAATATGGGATGACCAATACTCCACCTTAATAGATGGTGAAAACTATTCCACCCCAATGGGTGGCAACCAATGTTCCATAACAATAGATATAGACTAATGTGCCACCATAATAAGTGGTAAATTCATTACAAATATTTTCTAATCAATAATATGACTTTGTTAGTCAATATCAGTTGGTGAATGGTTAACAACAAATGCCAAACATTCAATAAATAATAAACATGAAACAAGTGTTAAACCAACAACAAGGGCTTAACCCTATTAGGAAATCATTACCTTTTACCCAAAAAATACCTCACATTCAACAAGGGCCTAACATGAAATACCTTCAAAAACAAACCTATAGTTAACAACATGTGCCTTTTATAAAATAGGGTTAAACTAGTCAACAACATGTTCCTACTCATACCTAACATGCATATTTCATTCCACAAGGCCAAATACATCCATCATAGTTGTTGTTCCCTCAAAACTAGAGTTGTATCGACAATTCTAGCCAAAATATTTATCAATAGTGCATACCATATTAACAATACAATCCTAACTAAAGGATGTGTATTCTAGGCCAGTCGATCAACCAAGCCAATATTTTATAATACCACATTCCTCCATTGTACCCTAGTTAAGGCGATCCACCTTTGACCATCCAACCATAACCACAAAAAAAATTAACATCTAGATTTCTAACCCAAGAAATGAAACAAATGAAGGATGTAATTGTAGCCATTCAAATAGGGAAGTATAAGGAAATTTTTAAACTGGTTCAGGTATGTTCTTTCCATTCAACATGGAGTACCCTCAAATACCATTTCTAAAAGGTTATGAGCCACCAAAGTTTGATAAATACAAGGGTAAAGGTAACCCTAGGGGGTAACTCTTGAGCTAATTCCATGACTAAGTATAAGGGAACTCATGGTGTTGGATTCAAACCACCTAAGGGTGACTCTACATACCTTATTTGTGTTCATATGCTAGTAACTAGTGATGGTGATGTTGTTAGTGACATAGAGTTTGAATATAGTATATATGAATATTTAGTCAATACCAATGTATTTAACCCCCATACCATATGCACCATCACACTTGTTACCTATCCTTCACTATTTTCCTTCATTATCCACAACTCATTAACTATGACCAACAAGAATCTACAGTGTCACTAGACAAGTTCAAGAATGATGAGGTTATTTATGACTTCTTAGGCCTAAGAGACCATATTCCACTTGGAAATCATAAACAAGGTTTCTATATCAAATTGGATATTGTTTCCTATTTTGGAGAGTGGGTGAACTTCCTTTTCCAAAAAGAAAAATAAAATCAAACACTGAGGACCAAAAGTGAAAACCTCTTTGAGGCACTTTTGGACCAAGGTAAAAGTAATGAAAAAGGCTAGTCTCTTGGTGAAAACCTATTCCAAGCACCATTAGATGGGAATGTTCACCCTTATTTTAATGAATCACATGATTTCACTAATGCCATAATCATTTTTGGGTCTAAATTCAGTGAATAATAAAAACATGCCTTTGAATATATTTTCAAAGAATGTCTTAAGGTATTTATTACATGGCACTTTCCACCATTGGGTGATTCTGATTAATCTTGTTTGGGAGAATTAGACAATCCAATCTGACTAGAGGACTTTGATATTGCCAATTAATTCACATATTTTCCAATTCTCCTAAAATATGGTTCTAAAATCCTTATGGAGGACACTTCTAAGGTCAACATTAGAATACTAACCAATCTAAAGTGCATCAAATTAGGTGTGTCCCTCATAGAGGAATGTGAAGTCCTTACATCACTCTTTAGGGATTATTTTGACATTTTTCATGGGATTATTCTAACATGTTAGGTTTGGAGCCCACTTTGGCTATACATCATCTTTTTTTACATCCTAATGCCAAGGTAGTGAAACAAAAATTAAGGAAAATGCATCCTCATATTATCATCCTAGTCAATAAATAACTAGATAAAATCTTAGACATAAGATGAATTCATCCTATTGATTACTCTAAGTGCATCTCCAATATTATGTTCATGAGTAAAAAACTATAAGGTATTAGATTATGAACTAATTTATGTCACATTAACAAGTCCTACCCAAAATATGACTTTCCTCTACCAAATATTGACATGATTTTTGACTCCACATTTGGGTATGAAATGCTTTCCATCATGGATGTTTTTCTAAATATATAACCAAATCAAGATCACACCTAAAGAGCAACACAAGATAACATTCACCACTACTTGGGGAATAAATTACTATCATGCAAGGGAAACATACCAATGGGCCATGATAGTAATTTTTCATGATATGATGCATGATATAGTAGAGGACTATGTTGATGACATCCTAGGTAAATCCAAGACCCATGTTAAATATCCAACTAGGATTCATAAAATATTTTAACGACTTCAAGAGTACAAGTTTAGACTCAATCCTTAAAAGTGCATCTTTGACATAATTTTTGATAAATTTATATGCTTCATTATATCTCATAAAGGAAATGAAGTTGATCCAGCCAAAGTTAAGGCCATTACTAAGATGCCTCCACCATCTACTTTGAATCAACTCCATAGTTTTCACAATAAGATACAATCAATCAAACACTTTATATTATAGTTGGCTGACAAATACCATCCATTTACCTATTTTTTGAAGGAAACTAATTTTTCATGCAATGTGTATGCAATGGGAAATGTAGCATATTTATAAATCAATCCGAGCTTAGAGATGATATATCCTACTTACACTTTTGATTAGGGATACATTAGATAATCAGGTTCATGACCAATATGGATCTTCTATAACTATAAAAGGGATATTGTACCATAATAATATTACTATGGAGGGTTCCAAAGCCTCCAATCAATTAAAACTATGCAATAACCCTAACTAGGTCCTATGTTTTCATATTCACTATACTAATAACAAGTAAATCAAAAATCTAATCTAGTTTTCACCAAATGTTATGGCACAAAGTGGGGGTTAGTAGACATGCATAAGAGAATCCTAATTTATCTATGTATAGGTAAAATCGTAATGTATGGAGAGAGATAATATTATTCAAAATCCATTAGTTATGTTACTTCTATCTACTAAAGAGAGGAGAAAAGTTATAGATACTTAGAAGATGAATTCATCAAGACTCAATCTCTTCCTTGGCTAAAGGTTATTTTTAAGAGGTTATTATGGTTTTTAAGGATCACTAAGAAAGGCCAAAGAATCCAAGACTTCTCCACAAGACTAGATTCTTCTCTAAGTAGAAGCCCTAAATTAATACTCCTCAAGCATAATTGTGAAAGAGAAAATTGTAAAGAGGCGTAAATGAATAATAACTCTTGTATACTCTATAAGAATATAAAAATTATTATATTTATATAGGTAGATCTAATCATAAAACCTTTCAAAAAATTTGGCCGATAAGGTCAATCTGGTCAACCTAGTATCGTAATTAATAAAAACATACTAGGTTAAAGACTAGGTTGGCCAGGGGCTAACCTAGTCCCTAATACATTTAGTTAATAAGAATACAAGGTTGATGTAGCTGATATAATCATGTAAACTATAAAAAAGGGGTTTAGTTTAGAAAAAGGGCTAATAAAGGTGGTAAATGATTATAAGAGTGTGCAAAATAGGAGGACAAGCTTAGGGGAATGGTTTTTAAGAGATAAGTGTGTAGATAGCAAGTTTCAAAAGGGACAACAATATTGAGAATCACCAATGGTCTACCCACCCCTTTCCTAGTATACCCCTTAGGGCATGCACTCATAGAGATTGAGACTCAATGAGTTCCTACAAGATAGAAAAAATGAGTAATTGATAAAGTTTACAAATATTATGTGTATATAAAATGCATATTTATAGAAGGCCTTCAACTAATTGAAAGAATATTTGGCCAATCCACATGTTTTCTTACCACCAATGCTATACAAGACATTTCTACTCTAACTCTCTATAATGAAAAATTCCCTAGGGGCACTATTGGCACAAAATGATGAGTAGGGAAAGGAACATTCCAGCTATGACCTAAGCCTTATATTGATCATGTATGATCATAATTATATGAGCATAAATAGATATATTCACCAAATGTTTAACCTTAAATTGAGATGGGTCAATATAGTATAGGGTTAATAATATTCAAATGAATAAGAATAAGGGTGGCATATATATATATATATATATATATATATATATATATATATATATATATATATATATATATATATATATATATATATATATATATATATATATATATATATATATATATATATATATATATATATATATATATATATATATATATATATATATTTACAAACTCATATAAGAAATGTTTTTAATTTATAAAATTGAGATATGCTTAAAATATAATGTATAGTTATTGATTGATATTGAAATGAATTATAAAAAATAGTACTTAGATAGTTTATTATGTTCATGTAGTTTTGGTCTAAAATAGGGTAGAAGTGGATTGTATTAAGATATTAGAATAGTCATTAGATTCTAGAACTATGAATTTTTGGGCCTCTGATGCTTGCATTAAATCTAGATGGTTACATTAATGCTACTATTTGAATTGGATATAGGTGTCTAGTATATAATATTAATTAGATCTAAGTGTGACCACTTGAAACCTTTTGGGTTTTCTATCACTTTTACTATGGTGTGTTCAAATCACACACATATGCTACCACTTTTCTCAAATGATCAAACCCTAGCTTTCTCACTTTTGGAATGATTATGGTAAAAAAGGGTTAGTGGACACATAGTGTTGAGCTTTCCCAAGGACCTATCTATTAATGGTCACTATTTACATATCAAATACTCTAAAGATATATTGAAACTTATGTAGTTCTCCCCTAAGTTTTGGCTTGTGTATCAAGATGCAATGTGTGATAAACAAGTACATAGAGTGACCTAACTTGTAACTTGAAAAATATGGATTATGTAATGCTCTTTTTGTAAATTAGAACTATACATGGGTTTTCCCTATGATTGATATTGGAATAGGAAATAATAGGGAAGTTTTTCTCACTTTAATGCTTGATTGAATGTTTTTAATAAGTTGCTTTGTGAGTTGTTATATCTATGCTAGGTAATGACTTAATGAGGGTTTATATTATATATGTATTGATCCCTTTTAGAAATATCTCACATTAAATAACTTATGATAACCATAAGGATATGTTATAATTACAAATTTGATGACTTTAGGGAATTGAACACTTAGTTTATCAAAACACACTAATGTCAATGTAGTCATTAGCTAGGATGCAAGTGTTAAGGAATCTAGAAAATAGGTACAGGTCCAAAACTTATAGAGAATTATAATAATTAGATTTATAGAATTTTGAGAAGCATATAAGTCTTGGTCATCAGAATAACATATGGTTAGACTAAGAGATAAGAAATAGGCACAAGGGATAGTAGATGCAATCCTTTTGGTATCAATAAGGTCTTAGGAATTAAAGGGTATATCCATGAGAAGTACTTGCCAAGTACACAAGATTGAGGTGCTACATAATTCAAATTTAGTGTCTACATAAGGGTGTTCCATAAAATAAACATGAAATGTAACAGGAGATGTCTTAATTATCTTTATGACACATCCATTCCCTTTTTTTATGTTGAATATTCTACTATGAATCTTGATCAAAAATATTATCTAACCTAATCTCTTTAAATAAGATGGTCTAGTTGTCTTCATACTTTATTCAAATGTCACTATAAATTAAAAACACCATGATATGGTCCCATTACATCCCCACCATCCCCATGTTATAAAATAGGCATGTTCACTTTTCATGCTCTTCTTTAGGCATTACCCAATTCCTTATTTAACATATAAGATAAAGTGGGCTAGTCCTTAAATAAGCCATCAACATTTTTTCCTTCCAATTGATTTTTTCTCTCATTTAGGTTTTTTCATTGAGATCAAAAGTGTATTGTGATCCTTAGATAGTCCTTATAGATTTATTAGATAATTACCTAAATCATTACTTATATGTGTGCTATCAAAGGATAAAATCACAAGTAAATAGGTCCAAATTTATCTTGAAGATAACCTAAAAAATTAATGCCGATTTGAAAAGTGAAAAAAACCAAATACATAGATGTCTGATCTTTGGTTAGATTATGAGTGTAATGATATGATCCTAGTAGGCTAAGTACATTCTTGGTCATTATGATTGATATTTATTAGAGAATGTCATATAATAATGAGATTTTTTTATCACCTTCATCTCCTTGTGTTTGTAAAAACATTCTGTCATTTTTTTGAATTGAACTTTGGAGATCCCTTAATTTATCCTTCTTGAAAACCATGATTGGTTCAAATCAAATTCTAAGAACCTAACCAATGGAATTATTTATGATTGGCCTTTGTTAGTCATTCCCATTTTCATTGAAACTTTTTTAATAGCCACTCATGTAATCCAACAAGAAGTTATGAATAACCTAGCATTTATCCTTATCCTTATCATTGAGGATTCATGTAACTAGTGGATTTTTAAAAATGAGATTTGATGAGACCCCATCCAATTTTTTTAAATCCCAATCCATGAAATGGGTTTCTATAATATCCATTGTAACATGGGATCATGGCCAAATGTAGTTTTGAATAGAAATAAATCAAATAATCTAGAATAATGGCCTTTTAAAAAGTGTTTGGTGATAATGTTTGGAATAGGTGGTTGTCCACATTACATATTGGAAATGCATTCTAGAAAATTTTGTTTAATCATATTTTTAAGAGTGGGATGTTGATTTTTATCATATCCATTCATAATATGAGAATTCATGATCCCCCATCAAAATATTTTTTAATCCCATGCTTGTGAAATAGGTTGCCATACATACCCACTCTGACATGGGATTAGGGATCTATGTATTTCTATGGAATAATAATTTATAGTAATTTGAAATGATGGCCTTTAAAAAAGTGTTCAATTATAATTTTTACAATGGGAAGATACCCACTCTAAATTCCCATAGCATATTTTTAAGAAAATGTATTAACCATCTATTTTATAATGTGTTATTGTGTGTTCTTGTATCCCTTCTAAATATGAGATTTGATGAACCCCCATCAAAATATATTTTAAGACCATAATCATGAAATAGGTTTCCATACATACCCATTTTTACAGGGGATCACACCCAATGTAGATATACGAAATAATAAATTAAAGTAATAATTAATAATGGCCTTAAAAAGGTGTTAAATGATAGTGTTTAGAATGTGTGACTACCCATTCTAGATATCAATACCCCATTTGTTGGGCCCCATTTTGTACCAACTACATGGACCATGTCAACTAGACCTATCGTAGAATGAGGTAATATTTGGAGTGACTTTTCCTTTTTTTTACCTTTTAGATCCAACTGGAGGAGTCCTTGAGGATCTCATGCCAGTTAGTAGGTAGTTTCATGGTGGTGACCTTTAAAGAACATCCCTACAAGAACTTATACATGGTATATCAAGAAGAATGGGTGTTATAAGAGTGGAGTAGGTGGGATAGTGACCCCCTAGTGATATCTTAGAATATGGTGTGTGATCATCTAACTTATGCAGTGTAGTGGAGCTAGTAGACTCATGACTCCCAATGACAACTCATCATTGACACGCACCCATATGACCTAGCAAGGAGATGCTCAGTTGCCTATAAAAAATGATTAAATTTGAATAAAGAAGGAGGGACTAAGGTAGTGAAGCTCTAGTGAAATATATAACCACCATTAGTATTTCATAGTCTACATAAGATAGATTAGACATTCGAATGTATATCCCAAACTCATCTGTGAGCCTTTGTGAATGATTAGTGATAGGGAAGAGCATACACTTTATTTTATATCTTAAACTTTATATGATAAACTATGAAGTTAATGAATAATGTTATTGAAACATTAAAGTCTTGATTATTGAAGTATAGATAGTGTAATTTTATATTTATGACTTAGTTATAATAGCACTAATATAGTTCTTTACATGGATGTATTGTGATATGAAGGTGTATCCTTGGTCATTAATGGCATTTTTGTGTTATATAATGACTTCAACCTACCTATAAATATATTAAGTGTTGGAACCTAAATGTGCCAAGGCCCTAAGAATCATTCCTAAAGTGATACCCTAAGGATGAGGACTTGAATCCAAGACATCCCCATGACTTATCTAAGTGACTGAATGACCCTACACTAGATATTACCATGATTTGAACCATTGAGAGCTTAGTCTAACTAGAGATGAACTTGTACCTTGGGACTTGTGTCTTTGAGAAGGATTGCACCTATTTAAATTCTCATAATAACCTATTTCTAGTAGGCCACCTGAACTCATCTTTCTAATGACTAAACCCCATTAAAATCTAGGCTATGCTATGTTTCAACTAGCCCAATGTAGGCTTGGTCCCTTCACTATTTCACTTCAAGTGAGTGCACAAAGCTTGTGCCTTATGTGAAAATAATGCTAGCATATTAGTGTGTTAAATTTGTGTGTTATACCCTATTATGCTTGTGTCTAGATATACCAAGCACTAAACTGACTTGGATTAATAACTAAGTACATGACTAAGTACAAAAGCTAACCTAGTGAACTTTTCTACAATAATTTGGTTCTGTTGTCGAGACTCATGTTGAATTTCATTGCTATAATGGTGAAATAAAGTGATACTCTAACTATCACTCAAGAACATTGAACACTGGATAGAGCAATTGGAATATAGTTTCATGTAAAATAATCCTACATGCAAAGGGTAGGAGCTGAGGAAATGGGTGCAAGCCAACCTGTATGATGTTATTTATGAGGTGTTTTTTTTAGCTACTTGAGCATGTGTAACAATGGTTGGTTTCCCATAATACCTATAGAAGGTGAAGATATGGCCAATGCATCAAGTGGAAAATAGAGTGCATAGAGAGGCTTGAGATCTTGGATGAATTTTGGATGCATGTTGTAGATAAGTGGTGAAGTAATGAATTGAATGGCTACATGTTAGAGTTTGTAGTGTTGACCTTCTCATTCCCAAAAGAAGTAGAGTATGGGTTTATTTACAAACCAAGGGGTAAATTTATAATATGACTCAATACTAAATTGAAAAAGCTTCCAGTGGATTTTGATATAGAAACTGTAAGAATGGAAGGCTAAAATCCTTGCACATATGAGCAAGAATAGAAGGTGAAAAGGGGAAGTGTAGGTGAGGTGTGATTGAAGAAGACTATCAACTTGACACTTGAGAGTTATACAGGTTGAATTACAGTAAGCAAAGGTACAATTTGATGGAGGATCTAAAAATTGGAAGTGTTGAAAGGACCCATAGCGAGTGTGAAGGGCATAGGGAAAGATCCTTTAGATTATAGTAGTGCAAAGACATAAAGAAGTAAGAAACTAGGCTCAGTAGTTGGGTTTATGATGTAGAGGCTCCTTACAAGATGTGGTGATTGAGGATGCATAAAATTACCTACCCCATTTAAACTTGAAGTGTAAGCTCATGTGTTATATTATCCACTAGAAGATAGAAGAATGGTAACTGAACCTATTATCAATGTCAACTTTGATAGGATTCAACATTTAGATCAAGAGTTTATTATTTAGTAAGTAATTCCCTATGAGGAACTAAGTGAGGATATAAAATACTTATAAATCACCAATCTAATAATCATTAACATAGGTGCAAGCATTCCTATAAAGAGGATGTCAGCTACACCAACTAGGTAACAACCTATAGGAAGTAGCATGGCACCACAAGTGAGTAGTACTACATTGACAAGTTTGAAAATATAGCCAATAATGACAGGATCAATGACCCAACCTAAAATTGGCACTGGAGGGCTACCTCTAACACAAACATAAGGGGGATAGGTGATTTAGAACCTACAACCACCCCCTTAGTAGATCTATTATGAGATAGAAACACACTTACCTAAGTATCACTATGTCAAGAATGCCATAGAGAATGTTCTAAAGTGTGAGTTGTAATGGTGTGCTTAAGTCATCACTCAGCCCAAATAAAAGGCAACCCAGTTCATGACCACTTTGTTGGATCACACCCAGACTTGGTATCATAAATTTGATGTAAACTAGGATGTGGTTGACTATAATATGTTGAAGGAAGATTTCTTGAAAGAGTTTGATATCCTTGAATTCAAGTAACAGAGCATTACAATGCTCAAGGAAATTAGGCAAGGGTTATTTGAGAGCATGTGCTTATATGATACATGATTTAAAACTCTTCTCTCTAAGCTTTTTTATGACATTCATCCCTTCTAGAATGTGTAATGGTTAGTTGAAGGCCTAATAGTACCTTTTATATGAGTTCTATCCATGAAGACTTTCATGAACCCCTAAAAAGTACTTGAATCCATACTCTAGGCTAAGGTAGTAGGTAGTGCTAATACTAGGATTAGCCCATTTATAGAGGTATAGATCACATCAATAGCCTCCCAGCTATAAAAGTTGACTATTAGTTTGACACATGACAGTTGTATCAGTTATGGTGCTTAACTATGAGATGGAAGGGCATAATGAGAATAATTTCCCATGAAGAAATTTTCATGCCCTACTCCTCAACTATGAAGTTTATCATGGGCCACAAGACTCTTAGAACTGCCCTCTACTACAACATGTGAATCAAGTAAACACTACCATTTATTATAAGATGTGTGATTCATATGCATTAAATAGCAGACTATAGATTCATTAATGAGATGTGCCAAAATATGGAAAGAGGTGTGAGTTAGGCAATGACATCAACTAATAGTCAGGTGAGTCAAGGTAATGAAGGATATGGGTAGCACAATATGGGTTACGGGAACTAGTAAGGTACACATGGGTGAGTAGGAGGATGTGGTGGAGGAAGATTCCCATCATGATTATGTTATAAGTGTGGGTCAACTGAGCATTATCAACATGACTCCCCACACACCCAATATGTGGATATTATCGAGGACCACATATAATCAAGGAATGTCTAGACTTGTACAAAAAGTTGACTCAGGGTTAGCCTAACAAGGGTGCCATGATGGTTAATCATGAATCCAAAGAAGAAAGGTGCCCCCCCCAAGCCACAATAGACTCACAAAGATCCACCTAAAGTTTAGGCCACAACCTAGAGTGGGTTTACCACTAAACCAACCACTACACTGACCCAAGAACTATGCTTGGAGTATGGTGAGTCAAGATACACTAAGTTCATAGCATGGCCTAAGCCAAAACCTATGCCCTATCTTGACCTTGTGTAGTATAAATATGTCCTACAACAAGCCATGAGTGTGATATAGAAATTTCAAGGTGAACTTTAGTTGGCTAGAGACTTAGAGGCATAATCGACTACTTTACATAGAATACAAGACATCAAAGATGCTAAAGTATTGGAGTTAATTGAGATCTTGTGCCTCCTACAAATTGAAGGGATGCTACACCTATTAAAGGATTTGTCATTGAAGCATGTAGGGAAAAAACCAAAAGAAGAGGATATGCCTCAAATTATTGAGGTTATTGCACTGCACATGGAGTGGGTGTGTGAAGTAAGGAATACTTAGAATGTAGAGTATGTCTAAGAGTTATTGATAGATGCCATCATTAATGGGTGGTTAATTTGTGAATTACTAGTTGATATGAATGTAGAGGTCAAGATTCTAACCAAACCCACTTGGGAAAAGATGGGACAGCCACCCTTGAGTCCCTCACCTCAAATGTTATTCATGGATAACAAAAACCAAGTGAAACCAATTGATATCTTGAAGGGCACCATTGTAGATATCATAGGCACTAGGTTCCAAGCTAAATTTAAGGTCATTGAATTGGCTAAGTAGGACAAATATCTAGTGCTTTTAGGTAGGCCATGGCGCTATGCTAACAATACAAACATGTTATTTAAGAAGAACTACATGAATTTTAAAAATGGTAAGGAGAGGGTAGTGATCCCTCTATCAAGTTACCAAGGTATTGATCTTGAGGATGAGATCAACCACATTTACAACATCATGATGTAGGGCATTGAGAAGATCAACCCTAGTGACCAAGTCATGCTCAAATGGGAGAATGGACAATCATCCTTTGATACAACTAATGTAGCCTATGAATGATGGGTATAAGAGGCTTATGAGGTTACTAGATGAAGGTATTACCTAGTGCACACCATCGAGCCAAGGCCAACCATAATAGGACTAGTTAGGATTGAGTCAAAATAGAAGAGATAGGTTCCTCACACTAGAAAGGCTAGAAAACGGGTGTTATATCTAAGTAAAGGGAATATTTCAGTTATCTCAAAGTATAAAGGAAGATAGCTTATAGAGAGGTATGTCCATGACATTGAAGCTTACATCCCCAAAGAAATAGATAGAATGGGTGCACTAGTACATACCGAAGTTCACTACTACTCATTAGTGGGTAGTGTAGAGACCCAACTTAGCAACATGGCAAGATTTAAAGGTAACAATATACACTATATTTGGTAAGTGTAATGAGGAATTAGACATACTTTATTATTCTGATGATTTTGACCTAATCATGCATGTACATTTATTTGAAGAAACTTGGACTATCTATGGTGAGAATGTGCCAAAAGGCCTATGGGTGCATGCCTTTTATAGGAATTTGAAGACATGGGTGTGAGTGTGGTATATTATAAATGATATACACCATGAGATAGTGAACTAAGAGATACTTAAGGAGATGTTTGTACATAACTTCTCCTTTTCTTTATAGAACTTAGAGCTACTAGAGCCACTATAAGTCATTCATAGGGTAATGTTTGAGGACACCACCATCCTAGAAGATCACCTCAATGAAATGTTCATGGAAAAAGGACTAGCACTCTTGAATTTTTTTGAATAACGGGGTCTCAATAGTGACTCCAGTGAGGAAGATAATAAGACCTAGAAAGAGTTTAATTAGAAGGCTCTAATAGGAAGGCCAAAACTTGTGCACCTTGTATATAACAATGCCATAGATGAAGATGATCTAATACATCTTAGAATTGAAAAAACTAAGGGTACATAACAATTTTAAGACTCTCATCAAGAGAAAAATGATCCCTATTGTGCACCACTCAAGACCACTAAAGTAGACTTTGGCATAGGCGAGCTAAAGATTACCACCATAGGTGGTTACTAGTTTGAAGTAGAGATGGCATGAATCATATACCTCCTAAAGGAATTTTAGGACTTGTTCCCATATAACTACTAGGATATAAAGGGCACTCATCCTTCCCTTGGAAAAATGAGCATCAAATTAGTGGATGGCATGGGACTAGTTAAGAAGTACCCATATCAAATGAATCCTAATCTCTATGCCAAGGTGAAAATGGAAATTGATGGAATGTTTATTACCAACATCATTTACCTTATGTAAGAATTTGAATGGGTGAGCCTAATGGTCATCAACCTCAAGAATAATGGGTACTTTTGGATCTATGTCAACTATAGACTTTTGAATGTTGCCTACATCAATGACCCATTTCTAACCTTTTTCATGGATGAGGTCCTAAATAGATTCACAGGCTATGAACTCTATACATTCATTGATGGTTTCTTAGGATATCATTAGGTACACATCGAGGAGGAGGATAAGCCTAAAACAACCTTTATGATTAAATGGGATTATTTTGATTACAATGTGATGCCATTTGAACTAAATAATGGGTCATTCATATTCTCAAGGGTAGTGATCATTACTTTCAATGACTTTATCCATAAGTTACTCTAAGTGTATATCGATAAATTGATTATCTATGGTCATGTAAAAGAACACTATGACAATATACACCTTATGTTAGAGAGGTGTAAGTAGCTCCAAATCTCATTAAATGTAAATAAGTGTGTCTTCTCAACCCCATTTAGAACATTTCTTAGGAAGATCATCTACAAGGATGGTTTTCTTGTTGATCCTATGAAGATAGCCATCATCTTTTATCTCTAAACTCATTCAATGTAGAAATATGTTTGTGTCTTTCTAGTCCATTATGGCTACTATAGGAAGTTTATCTAGATTTATATGTAAATATTACAGTGCCTCTAGAGGAGTTCTTGTGTAAATACGACCTATTCTATTGGTGTAAGTTACAAGAGGAGGAATTTGAAACATTGAAGCTAAAATTGGCTAGCATGTCTGTTTTATAATTTCTAGACTGGACTACTCCTTTCCACATCCATATCAATGCCTCTAGCTCTAAAATTGGTGCCATATTGGCACAATAATGTGAAGGTAAAATGGACCACCCCATCTCCTTCACAAGAATGAAATTAAATTAGGAAAATCAAAATTATACCACCATTGAGTGTAAAGTGTTGGCAATGGTTTATGCCTTACAAAAATTTAGAAAATATCTACTGACAACCCATTCGTATTTTTCACTAATCATGAGGTGATCAAATACTTTATGAATAATCCTATTTTACATGAGCACATATGTAGATGGATTTTTCTATTCCAAGAATTTTAGTTCTCAGTTATAGTTAAACTTGGAAAGCAAAACTTGGGGATAGACCATTTGTATCATATCAATTATGGTGATATGGTAGTGCCAATCAAGGATGACATGTTAGATGCATATCTATATAGAGTTTAGTGCATCCCTATATATTTATTAGAGATTACTACCTTCCTAACATCTAGGTTTGTGCCCCAGACCTTGTCAATTATGGAAAAGAATCAAGTTGTAGTTCACACCACCCTCTTTAAACTCATTGAGGGGGAGCTATACAAACTAAGTAGAGATGAAGTCCTATGCTAGTATGTGTTAGAACATGATAGGGGCTCCATCTTATAGGAAGAAAATGAGAGAGTCATAGGAGGCCATTATTATATAGATGTAATTATATGCAAATTATTATAATTAAGATTGTGATGACCAAGCCTATTTTAAGACAACAAGGAGTATGTTAAGGAATGAGATATATGCCAATGCACTAGAAATCCCAACTACTAGGATGAGATGTCTTGTATCCCCATCTTTGCTTAAGTGTCATTCAAAAAATGGGCCATTAAATTCATTGGGCCAAAAACTCTTGTAACATGGTCCATAGGTGCTAGATATATTTTAGTGGCCACTAACTATTTCACCAAGTAGGCTAAAGCTATGTTAACCAAAGACTACATAGCTACAATAGTTATGTGCTTCATATGGGAAAACATCATAAGCTAGTATGGGTGCCCATTAAGTTTGACAAGTAATTTGGGTACCCATTTGATCAATGAGATGGTGTGTATCCTTTTAACTAAATACATGGTGTCACACCACAAAACCACCCCTATCATCCCTAGGCTAATAACATTGCTGAAGTATTCAACAAGATCCTAGGTACATGCTTGAAAAAGATATGAAACATTAGTTGTAAGCATTGGTATGACCATGTTTTAGTGGTACTATGGGCATAACATATGACATACAAGTGTATGAACAAGGGTACACCATTTCAATTGGTGTTTGGCATTGAAGCAATTTTGCCTATGGAATTCATTATGCCCTCTTTATGCATTTCATGGATTGGTTGCTTAGATGACCAGGACTCTTTAATCACAAGGTTAAAAGACTTGGATGATTTGGATGAGAAGTGCATCTAAGACAAATAGAGTTAATAGATTAAGAAGGCATGATATAAGTGATGGCATGACAAACATATCAATCACAAAGAGTTGATTGAAGTAGTATTGGTGATGCTCTATGATTATAAGTACTTCAAGCACCCAAGCAAATTATAAATATGGTGGATGGGTCCCTACATCATCCACCACATATTAGAGATAGATGTATTTAAGTTACACATGTTAATTAAAAAATTGTTCCCTAGGCATTTCAATGGCAATCGATTGAATCCATATGGGTAGTAGGCTGGTGTTTGCACCATGAAAACTCTAACTTCTTGGTCACTAGTCAATTTGAATTTGAGATAACTAAAATAAATTTTGGTGCAATCCAAACCAGTCTTTCTTTTTTGTTTTGTTCTTGTATAGTGTATAGAGGTAGTAAGTGGTGTGTAGTGGCTACAAGAACTTATGTATTAATACTTCATGCATAATTCCAATGAGGTGAGTCAAGTACTTAGACTCCTAAGTGCATGAGGCTAGACATCTAAGTAGTGGGTGCATGAAGATTACAAAGTGAAAGTAGAAGAAGCATAAGATATATGTGCATAAGATTAATAGTGTAGGGCACTTAAAGGCCCAAGAACAAACCACTCTAACATTACCTTTTCACTAGAGTTATAAGAAGGTGTATCAATTGATCTGACACTAGAGACCTTAGAAATCAAGAAGTGAAAATTATCAACATGGTTGAGTGAAAAAAAGAAGTGAAGATGCACAATATAATAGTACATAAGAGAATAAAAAGAGAAATGAAGCATTGGAGGGCCAGTACAAGGGATTTTTATGGGGTAGGGTAGGCCAATGCAAGATGATGTGCAAGAAATTAACCAAGGAAAAGAAGTACACTTCAAATAGGAGCATATCTAGAAGATAAAGTGGAACCAAGGAGGTTGAATCATGCATATGTGAGGCATTTTTCCTAGGTTACCATAAGGAAAGGTGAAGGTTATGCCAAGTATACACACACAGAAGGTGAAAATCTAAGATAGCTGACATCCACCTAGAAATGAATAGGAAGTGACCATTGGAACTATATGTCACTTCACCAAAAAATCCATTATGAAAATTCAATAAAGTGATGATGATGACATAAAGATACATATTTAATGCATTTAAGACAAGAGATTTTTGAGGATTTCATAGATTTTCATGGTTTCCAATAAATTGAGGTGTCTACACCATTAAGCCTACATTAATGATAGTAGATGAAAATGAAGGATATAAAATAGCAAGTGGAAATCTATCTTACGTTAAAAAATTTAAACTAACTCTAAATTAGAGAAACAAGAGCTAGAGAGCCAAAGAGAAAGAACCCTATCATAGTAAAAACTTGAGAAATTCAGGCACCTAGAGTAAATGGTAGCATATTAAGAAATATTGCATTCATAATAAGACCTAAATGAATGGTTAGATAAAGATATTGGTACAAAAAATAGATTTTAAATGAATATCTATTTCCCAAGCCACCATTAATGACTAGCAAAGCTTGAATCCAAATGTATAGTCATAGATCATGTGACTACAAAAGCACTGACCACCATTAGTATCTTTGGCAAGACACATCTTCTTAGATTCAAAAAAAATCAATATAGGATGGTGAAGAAGTGAAAGGAAATAAGCTCCATGTAGGTACAATAAAAACTTAAATGGGTGAAAATAATAGAGGAAATGTTGGTCACCAAAACTAAGACACAACCAATCAAAGCAGTTAGCATTACCAAGGTAGACAATGAGGCCCTAACAAAGATGTTATAATAATATATGTAGTTTCTCCTAGAGGTTCAGGTAGGGGAAAATTATCACTCATTTTTGCATAATTATCAACTCAAGAAATATAACCATTGGACATCAAGTCACTTTTATGACTTGGTGTAGGATTGGAAGGTAGACACAAGGTGAAAGATGTTAGAAGGTAACATGTTATTTGATGTCTCAATTTGAGACAAGGTAAAAGATTTTACCACAACTTAACTTTATGAGTTTACCTACTTCAAAAATCTAGAAGAACTTGTCTATTTATTATTAAAACATGTCCATAAGTACCACTTCTATTTTGTGAAATAATTCATGAAGATCTTATTGCAGATGATTAAAAGGATAGTTGAGCTACCAAATGCTAGACAAGACATCCATCATATGATGGATGATATCAAAAAGGTGGAACATATCACTAAGATCCTTAATGACTTCAAGAGGTGTTTTGCATTCCTAATCAACAAGTGTAAGGACCTTGACATGAGGATGATGGTGTACCTCATGAGTTTCAAATTGTGTCTAGGTGGTTGGTGGATGGATGTTTCAAAGGCATACCTTTGCATTGTCTATCACATGGTTTAGGGTGTATAATTTAATATCATGAAGTTCATCACAGAAGATTTGGTCAAGAATGTGATAGAATGCCATAACACTAAGGGGAACTCCAAGTGGGGGTCCATCCTTATCTTGATCATGATGGATGAAATCAAGATCCTAGATGGGAGTGAGGATAATCTATGGGTGTTTTTAGAACACCATGAATCTCTAGTGAAAATGTACAAAGACTAAACCTACCCCACCAACTTTATCCCCAATTAAAAGATGTATATAATGTGTTGGTACAAAAATTAAATAAAATATTTTAGATTAGAGTGGTGTATTCCCTAGGGGCTCCCTCAGAGCATATTCAAGATGACAACTTTCACCATAATGCAACACAACTATGTAGTGCATTTGGCACTGAGGGATGGGAATAAGTTAGGATGGTTGAATCTCCCCTTCACCTTCTCATTAGGATAATTTAGGGATTAATTGGAAAGGATCTCTAATAAAAAATATATGAATATCCTATTAAAATAATTGGATGCTAAAAGGCACAGGTTGAGGCACTAATTTCCTCATACACATAGAAAGTCCACTGAGGATGAAAAATATGCTTCAAATCAACCAGACATCAATTTCATATAATAAGTCACTATATTTGGCTTCATCCATAGACTATAATATAATATGAATCCATAAAATAAGGATTCCAGTGCTAAGTAGAGTGTCAAGTAGAAGGAAACCCCCTAATCCAGATTGGGGATGAAGGAACTCCAGTGCTAGTTGAAAAGAAGAAGTCTTCAAAGGAAAAGAAAGGAGAGACTTTGGAGGAAATAAAGGAGTGGCTTAGTTAAATATCACTTCAGAAGGATAAGCATCTCTTTTAACCTCTACACCAAAGTACATGCACTTCATGTTGAAGGCTTCCCCTAGTGTAGGGAAAAAGAAGAAGGATCCTCTTGTGGCACAAAGGATAATCCTATCTAAGGAAGATGAGGAAGAAGAGAGTGGAAGTGTCACATATATTTTACCTAAGGATGATGAGTCCTTGTCAAGTAAATAGACCCCCTCCCTACCACCTCAAATTAAGTTGGATAAGTGTAGGTAGAGATTGAGTAAAGTCAACTTTAGTGAAGCCAAAATATAGAAGGCATAAGAGGTGTAGGAAAAAAGGAAAAAATGAAAAAGGCAGGGGTGCAAAAATAAGTCATCAAAATGGTGGAATCTAAATAAAAAATAAAAGATGAGCATAAGGGATAGATGGGAGAAGGAAGTAAGGATGGAGAAATAGGAAAAGAGCCTGAGGAGGTAACACATTCAAGCACACTGATAGAAGAAGAATAGTATCTCTAGTGGAAGAACATGGGCTTGGACCAAGGGCACATTGATGTGGCACTAAGGTTATACCACAATTGAAAGTAAATGAAGGCCAAGGTTATGTCCCAAATTGAGATCGATATATTAGAGGTTGAGGAGATAAGAATGAGAGAAAATAAATGTGTAGCACAAGCTACAAAAAGGAAGGCCAAGAAAGAAAAGCCCAAGAGAGAGGAGGCATAGAGAAAGTCCAAAGACGAGAAGTCAAAGAGAAAGGCAAATGAGGATAAAGTATCCTAGGAGGAAAGGGAAAGGATGATAAAGAAAAGAGAGGAGAAGGTTGTCATGAGTGTAGAACCAATAAATGAAGGAATGCTAGAAAAGGCACCTAGATCCTCCACTAGAATATCATAATAGCTACACAACAGGTGCACCCTAACCTTGAAGGGCTACCTAGATATAAATAAGGTGATACTAGCACCTTGGAGAAGCAAATAGATAAGGAGATAGAGGCCCCATTAGGGCAAGAAGAGAAGAAGGCTGATGTAATGGAAGCTCACACTAAAGACACATTACAAGAGAAAATGGATGAAGGGGAAATACCCACTAAAGAACCCCCAAAATAAGAAGAACATTATGATAAGTTGAGTTCTAAATAAAAATAATAAGTAGATAAGGGGGAGAAGTCTGATGAAGAACCCCAAGAAGAAGAAGGAGAAGAAGAAGGCACTAGCACAAGAACTAGTGCTAATGAAGAAGAATAGTTGGGTAAGGATGAGTAATATGTAGGATTTTAAATAGGATGAGGAATTCTAAATGATGGAGTGTATGCCACCAAAGATGGTCATGACCCTAACATACCACCAAGTTTTTTGGGTTCTGGATTACTACATGGAGAGCCTGAGTTTGAGGTTTTGATAAAAGAAATTTAGAGCACTAAAATTTTGAAAGAATGGAATTACTACCAACTACTCAATCCTCATGACATGAACCCAATTCACTTATCTAATGCCTTGATCAAGATGCCCTCCTCCATAGCATGCAAGAACATCATCAATGATGTTTGCACAAATAGCTAAAATAAGATAGAAAAAGAAATTGAGAAAGATATTGAGGTAATAAATCTCAAGATTAAACAACTTGTTGAGTGCATAGAAGAAGTGGATCCATCCCTCCTGGATGGTGTGGATACCTATGACATGAAAGAAGTTGACAAGGTCTGTGCACTTGTTGAATAGATGCTTCCTAAGATGAGGTTGGTGATTGAAGAACAAAAGGACCCTTATGAGGCCTTAAGAGGATAATTGAAAAAGAAGTTGGATGTGGTGGAAGACCTCTTCACCAAAATTGAAGAGGGCATAAAGGAAGTAGACACTATATTTTTTAAATTTTCCACCTAGGGAGCAATCATTGATGTACACCTAAAAAAGGCAAAAGAGGAGAAAGATGATTTGTTCCAACACTCCTTCATGGTGAGTAAGATCAATCACATTCAAGTAATAGCAAATTTCAACTCCGTAAGTGCCTAATTGAAGACCTAAGAGCAAGACCTAGAGGCACTCATTTGTTCTATCCACCTAGAGGCACTCTTTTGTTCTATCCAAATAAAGGCTAGTGAGTAGGGAGAGATCCTAGACAGTGTGGTAAGAAGAACAAAAGAATAGACCTTTAGAAAGGAACTGGAAATCATGAACATGTTTGATCTTGAGGTTGCATCCATTGAAGTAGATGACACCATGGAAGAAATAAATGGTGTTATTCAATGTTTTGATAACTTTAAGTTAGAATTAGAGTAGGGTGCACCCAAGTTTTACACACCAAAGGTGCTAAAAGACTAGTTCAGGGTGGACTAGCAATTTTGTATGGGGTAATGTTGGGCCCACTTTTATATTAACTATGTGGACCATGACAAGTAGACCTATCTTAGTGAAAGGTAATATTTGGAATGGTTTATCCCTTTTTGTACCTTTTGTCACTAGCTATAGGAGTCCCTAAGTATCCCATGCCAGCTGGTTGGTAGTTGCATAGAACTAACCTTCAAAGGACATCCATGTAGGAACTTACACATGGTGCCTTGAGAAGCATGGGTTTTATAAGAGTAGAGTAGAGGGGATAAATATCCCCCAATGATATCTAATAATATGAAATTCACTCATATAACTTGGGTAGCATAGTGGAGTTGGTGGACTCATAACTCCCAGTGATAGCTCATCACTTGACACATGCCCATCTAACTTGGTAAGGAGATGCCTAGTTTCCTATAAAAGAAGGATTACATTTGAAGAAATAAGGAGGAAACTAAGGAAGTGATGTTATATAAAAATAGAGAGCTTCCATTAGTATTTCATACTCTTCATAATATATATTAGACATTAGAATGTATAACCCAAGCTCGAGCCTTTGGGCATGAGTAGTGATAGGGAAGAACATATGCTCTATTTTATATCTTGAACTTTATATGCTAAAATATGAAGTTAATGAAGAATATTTTTGTAACATTAAAGTGTTGATTATTGTAGTATGAATAGTGTAGTATTATATTTATAACTTAGTTATAATAGCATTGATATAGTTATTTATGATATAGAGGTGTATCCATGGTCGTTAATGGCATCTTTATGCCATATAGTGACTTCAGCCTACCTATAAATAGACTAAGTGTTGGAACTTGAATATACCAAGGCCCTAAGACCCATGCCTAAATTTATACCCTAAGGATGAACACTTGAAGCCAAGTCATCCCCATGACTTGTCTAAGTGATCAAATGACCCTACACTAGTTATTCTGACGGCTTACACCATTAAGAGTTCGGTTTAGCTAGAGATAAATTGGCACCTTAGGACTTGTGCCTTTGAGAAGGTTCATGCTTATTGAACTTCCAAAAATATCCTATCACTAATATGCCACCTAAACCCATATTTCCATTGACTAAACCCCATTGAAACCTAAGTTATGCTATGTTGTAACTAGCCCAATGTGGGTCTAATCCCTTTATTATTGCACTTTGAGTGAGTGCATAAGGCTTTCTCCTTCTATGAAAATAATTTCAACATAGTAGTGTGTTAAATTGTGTGTATCAAACCTTATAATTATTGTGCCTATCTATACCAAGCACTGAACTAACTTGGCCTGACAACTAAGCACATGACTAAGCACAAAAGCTAACCTAGTGAACTTTTATACAACACCTTTCTTGTATCCATTTGGGATATGAGAATTGTTAATCTCTATATTAAATATTTTTTTTCCATCACCCATGAAATTGGTTCCCATACATACCCACTATGAGATGGTATCATGTCCTAATGTATTTCTACATAACAATAAATTAAAGTAAAGTAGAAAATTGGGATTTTAATAAGTATTTAGTGATAATTTTTGGAACGAGTGGCCACCCACTCTCAATGTTTTCAGCTTATTCTTAAAAAAATTGGTTTAGCATATGATATTTGATGACCCCCTACTAAAATATTTTTTAATCATGTGTCCATGAAATAGTTTCCATATAAACCCACTACGAATGGAACCACACCTTAATATAGTTATACAAAGTAATAAATTAATGTATAGTGAAATATTGGGCTTAAATTAAACATTTAGAGTAGGCAATTTCCCATTATAAAAATAATTACCACTAAATGTAAGTCCACACAAAAATTATATAGAAATACTATTTTGCATATTTACAGATTAATAATTAATAAAATTATATTTAAAGATTACTATGTAAATTTACATATTACAATTATTATGTATAGTTTTTTGATGCTCAGTATGTAATTATACAAAATAGTCTATATATATATATAATGTAATTATATGCAAAATTACTAATACATATCATCCAAGTAGAGCAAAGGTGTCCAAAAAATATTTTGGTATAAATAAATCTCATCACATAGATATCCCACAATAGTGAATTTTGAATGTCATAGATGATGGATGATAAGTTTTATCATGGAATGTAATGATTAAAATAAATCTTTCATTTTCTATTTATAAACATCCATGTAATTGTAGTTGATAAGGGTCGACACATATTTTCACTATGCCTATGTCGATGGATCACATATATGGTTGAACTTTTTTAATGGTATCTCTAAACTTCATATTGAATATAAATCAATCATTTGGTATTTTCATGCATGTGTTTGCTTTTTCACTATTTATGCTTGAATTCTATCCCTTAATCCCTAATGGCCTCTCCTTAGATCATGCAAATATGAGACTAGAGCTATATGGCAAATAGTGACTACATGTAATAAATAATCCATAATAAAGATGTAAAATATGATTAGATGTGTTAATGCATCCCGCATAAACTTTCAAACAACAAGAAAAAAAGTTATCAATATGTAAGACACTATTCATAAGCTTTGTTTTTATCTTGAATGTTAACATGTCTCCTAGACTAAATTAAATGTCATGCATGATATCACTTAATTCCCATATAGGATTGTAATTTGATATTAAATTTATATCCAAATAGATATTACTAGATCATTTGGAGTAGTAATATTCATTTTTGATGTCACTTAGTTATTTATCTTTCTTCTTGTTAATTGAATGGTGACTGATATAAATAATGGGCTAAATTTCTTTTCACTTCTCTCATCCAAAATTTACATGGGAGAGACCATTTATGAGAGGCTATATCTTTTGAATCTTAAATACAATATTTAAACATAAATGGATTTGGAGTTGTATTTTACAAAACAATAATATAATAATGGAATATAAAATCTTCTATTATTACCTATTAGTTAGTTATGGCCACAACATTAAAATTACATTCACTTGATCATGTATATTTGATATGAATGCAATTATATATTGAGATTTTTATAATAAATACATGTGACTCTCCAAAAGGTCATGTATAAAATTAATACGTCAATAAGATGATTTACTCTTATTTTTACTATGCCTATAATGATATGTTCCATTCTCATTCTCCAAGACCTTATTTTAGCATTTTGGTTTGCATATTTATATATTTACAAGTACAATTATTCAAGTTATAAATAGGGTCAAAATTCACAACACTTTTATCCCCTTCAAAGGTTATGTTTCCCATTAGATATTAATAAGAGTTAGTTAAAAATTAGTACCCTTGGAATTTTTAATTTTGGTATCAACATTTTGAATAGTCAATTTTTTTTTTGGCTTTAAAAATATATTTTTTAGCTGATAAAACATGTGATCTTGAGTTTTGATTCTACCATTTTCCATTACATAATGAAATTGTAACATCAGACAAAAATATGATTTATATTAGATATGGGAACTTAGTTGGGTTCTTATCATTGGGTTCTTATGTTCCATATAATTCACATCTAAGGGTGGTGGAATGGTAATTATTAATAGATGGATTTAAATCTTAATGTTGTCCTAAATAGTGAGGCTTGGGAATATATTGTTAAATTCTTACCAATGTATAATTTAAACTAATTACAACACAATTATAAATCTAGATGTCAATTTAAAATATTTTTTTAGAGAAATGAAGAATTCAAGTATACCCCATGTAAAATAAATACTATCTAAAACATTAACTATTTCCTATAAAAACATGCTCCAACATAGATTTATTAGTGTTTTATAAAATTATATCATACATTTTGTCAAATAATTCTCATTTTTGTAGTATGCTTCCACATTTTACATATGTTTTATGTTTTATTTGCAAGCAACCATGAATCTTGTTGATGCAAGTTTTATGCACACCATAGTTGAATGAGGTATCCTCTAAAATTTTAGGATCTCAAAGGAGGTAAAATCCACTCTAGGTGATGAGTTAAAGGTATGCAGTTTGTTAAAACTTATTAATGGAATAATAGGTAGGGAATGCAAGTTATTGACAAGGTTTTTGGATGGAGGTGTGGTTCCTAATAAGGGTAGTGAATCTCTACTTGAGTTGGATAGGTGGTTGGATTATAATTTAGAGTGGGTGGATCTCAAAAAAATCTCAAAAAGAGGGAAAGGTATGGTAGAAAAGAAGTCTCTATGGTTTTTAAGAACTTCTCTGGTTGGTTTTTAAATAGACCTGTGCTCTCACAACCTATGCTTATTACTAGCAGCAATTGCACACACATAATCAGACATGATTAAGAAGTCTAAGGAGATAAATATGAAATAAATTAACAATAATTAGTAAAATGTTACCCTTTTAGAGTAGTTATTTCATACCCTTAATTAGGAGATTATGGCTCGAGCTAGTGAAGTAATTGAGGTAGATTTTGCACACACATAGAAAACTACATCAAAGAAATCACTAGTACACATTTCAAAATTATGAATCAAATAACTTGAATATCTTAACCAATATATTTTACCAATATTTTAATAGTTTTTTCACATCTACATATCAATACATCAATAAAAATAATAAAGAATCCATTCATAGCTATTGCACATTAAGGATTATTGAAACATACAATCATAAAAAAGTAATAACTAATTACATAGAAATTGGAAAGAAAATACACAAACACATTCATTTATGATCAAAATTGATGCTACTCTTGTATTCAAAATTATCTAAAAAATTCCAAGTTGGATTACAATTTTTTATATAGACTTGGGGAAGGGGTTACCTCATCCTCCAAGCTCATGTAAGGTCATTAAATGTGATAGTCAAAATTTGAGTTATAATTGAGGTCTAAAACCATATAAGAATATGTTTACAATTATCAATTTAAGATAAAATTTGCAAAAGATATACAACATGTGCATGTGTATGAAGATGAAGGTAATTTTTATAATTATAGCTTGAACTACATGCACAACTTCAAAATATGAACCATTTAACAAAATTTTACATGCCTCCTTTTATAAGTTATGAGAATAGCATATTTATATTTCATATTAGCCACATTTAAAATGGAACTTAGATAAACACAAAATATAAATACCACTTTACCAATGTTTTAAAACTAGTGACACTATTGTTAGCTATGACCAATCTAACTAAAGTGTGCATTACATGTTGCCCACTATAACTGCAGCCTTCTCCTGTTTAGTTTCTAAGTCCTCAATTTAATATTCATGTGTGTTCATATTATTTATTAAGTCTAGATCTTTAAAAATTATACTATTGATTCACACTATCGATCTATTGTGTGATGGAACACAAGCATGCCAATTGGTAGCTTTACAGAGCTTTTATGCTCTTGACTCATTATTAAAATGTTTTTATGCCAAGTGGTAGTCTTTCATTATTTTTGGGACCTATGAAAATTCCATGTTGATCTCGTATCATCGATCATTCATGATCAAACTAATGTGGTTTATTTATCTTACTAATTTGACTCATTGACTCCTACAAGATTAACACTTGTCATATCCTTATTCCTTTGAAAAAATATATGTCGATATCACACCATTAGATCAACTATAGGGATCAATGTTGACCATAAATATACCTAGGTCCACTAACCTTTGATTTCAAAATGGATAATTTATGAGATTAAATTTGACATCCACATGACCATCAAATATATCCTCATGATCATCAATGATGTCAACATAACTGTTATAATTTTATCTTATGTATTTTAGTTATTGAGCATAAATTTAATGTGCACACGACCATAAAATATATCCTTATAGACATCAATGATGTCCATGTGACTATAAAAATTTAAACCCAAACCTTTTATCTCGAAGCTTAATTTTGATGTTCGTGCGAATGTCAAAGATGTCCATGCAACCGTCAAGTCAACTTAACTCCCACGCGAGCTCGACATTTTTCATTTCTTGGTTCACTCTACTCTTGTATGTATAAATGAGAAAAGGACTTAGCATATTTATAACCTTAGACTAAGGTCTCAAAAATGTATTTAGGACATAATTTAAATCCCAATGTTATTTAACAAATACGAATAAAGACCAAGTCTAAGCTAATGTTAAAAAGGTGCTCATGTGTGTGCCACTTTATGATAGGGTATTATTTTATGGAAATTATTATGGGGGAAATGTTGTAGGATTTTGTGCATAGATTAATTTCATTAGGGGAATTATTTTGAATAAAATATCCATAATAATTCTCCAGAAGACCCAATTATCTCAGACAAAATATATGAAGAAATTATTTGGAAGTGTCATTTTAGTCAAACAAAATGTCCCAGACATAAAGTACAAAAATTAATTTTCATTAGACATAATATTTGAGACACAAAGTTTGAAGGAATTATATCGTAGGGAAAAAATTATATGATAGAATTCCTAAAGGGTAGGTGTGAAGGGAAATAACCCAAGAAAAATTTCCTAAAGGGTAAGTCTCAAAGGGCCAAGGGCCAAGGGCTTAGGATAAAAATCCTAGAGTGAAAAATGTCTCAAATAAAATGTTTGAAAGAATGGTGTGATGGGAAAAATCCTAGAATAAAAGTCTTTAAGGGTAAGTCTCAGAGGGTAAGGGCTTAGGACAAAAATCTCAAAGGGTAAGTCTCAGAGGGCAAGATGTCTCAGACAAAATTCTTGATATAATGTTCATCAAGCAAAATGTCTAAAGGAATGGTTGGATTGAGGAAATGATGCGGGGAAATTGTATCAAACAAAATGTCTAACACAATAAACCCAATACCAATTCTTATGAAATAAAAGTTCCAAAGACAAAAGCCTAGAAAAGATCAGCCAAAAACATAAAATTTGATAAATATATATTACATAATTCTGATAAAGATAAAACCAAAAACATAATCCCAATAGAATAAGCCTGATAGAAAGAATTAGTCTATAAAACATAATACTTATGCTATATTTTCAAAGTATAAAAGGCTAATAGTCAGTATTTTTGAAGAATTTGGATAAACATATAGAAAAGTGGCTCAAAGTGAAGACCATAATTTGAAAAAAGTGGGCCCCCATTTCTATAAAGAAAGATGGGATGTTGGGTATAACAAATGGTGACTCATAGGGGGAATACTCCTGAGTATTCAAGAACCTAGAAATATAGTGTGAAATCTTTAAATCAATCATGAAGTGTGCTAGAAAGAATACTTAAATTAAAAAGATTAAAGAGACTCCTAAATTAATTCACACAACATACTTTCCTTCTAATTTATTGGATCTACATGTGTCAAAATGTGTAATTTATTTAACCCCTATTGTGATGAGTTTTTAAAAGGCTTTGATGAGGCTATAGGTTTCATTTAAGTATCTATTACAGTATATGAAATAAAGGGAATCCTAGGAATTGTTTTGCTACCAGCCAGGCATCCATATCCCTAATAGAGATACCTTAGGCTCCTTTTCTTATCTTTCCATTATTTTATTTTGATCATGATGCATGTTACATTGACCTTATTTCATCATGTGAACCTTTTGATTTTATTTATATATTTTTTTTCTATTTCGAACTCATTGTTTCTTTTTTTCTTTTTTTTTTCTTTTTTTTGTTCTTGAATGGAAAAGAGAAGAGATGGAACCCCAATGAGGTGGTCTAATTATAAAACAAATAATTACTAGAATGTTTCCACATCTATACCCAAAATTGTCACTTCCAATAGGTATTTAATGTGATAAGTGAATTTGATCCAATAAAACAAGAAAAATTTATAAATTTGTATGAAGTACTCTGAGAGAAACTTCCACATGCCTAGTAAAAGTATTTAATTATGACATCATTTAGAATAATCCATGATTACCTACCTTCATCCTAAAGACTCAAAAACATAGAAATACACCCAATTTGTAAACTAGTCCCAAATTTCCTATTCTATTTTTACTTTTCCCCTTTCCTAAAAGTCCTAAGCTCAGTTGGTTTGGATTTTTAGTTTAGTTATAATCAAAGAAAACATAATTCTGATCATCAAAGAAAGCAAAGAATGACTAATCTAAGAAAGCAAATAACTAATTAAGAAATCACTTGAAATCTAATCTAATAAAGCATGAAAACTAATATAATCATATGTCTACACTCATTTATCCCTTGTTACTCAATAACATTGACATATGACATAACCCTAAATTAATGCTTCATGAACTATTCGTTGATTGGATATGTAAGCTCATTACCTTGGAGTCCCTTCAAATGAAATGCATTATTGCCCATGATATCTAAAATTTTATATGGTCCAATCCATATTGGAGAAAACTTGTTATGTTGTCCTTTCTTTTCATAGGTTTTATCCCAAAGAAGCACTAGATCTAAAATCATGGATGCTTTAACTTTTTCTCTCATATCAAACCACCTCTTGACCACATCCTAATGTTTATTGAATGTCTATAAGGCATAATTATTTAAATCTTCCATTTCTATTATGTCCAATAGTCTTGATTATGTTTTATTTCTTGATTCTATGTAGTCCTACATGAACTAATAAGTGGGTAAATTTATCATAATTGTGAATACTATTTTGCATCCATACACCAATAGGTAAGGTGAAGTTTTAAGGGATTACTTGTCTAGTCCAATCTTCCCAAAGAGTATACTTCAATAAATTATGTCAGTCCCTAGGCTTGTCTCCAGCTGATTTATTAATTACATTGATCATATTCTTGTTTGTTCATTATGTTAGTCTATTTCCCTGAGGGTAATGGTTAGAAGTTGACTTGATAATAATCTAGTTATCATGTGCCCACTAAATAAATTTTACTAATATGAAATCTGTCCATTATCACAAACTAACGAAATGAGTGTGCCAAACATGGTTATTATGTGTTCCTCTAAGAAGCAAATTACATTTTGTGATTTGTATTTCTTTATGGTTATGGCTTTGGTCCATCTCGTGTAATAGTCTATAGTAGTAAGAAAAAACTTATGGTCTACCTAGGAGTTTAGATCGATGATGTTAATAAAGTATAAACCCCATTAGGAAAATGGCCTTCCTTCAATAATTGACTATAAAGGCATTGCTACATGTAATTATCTCTTGGCTAGATATTAACATTCATGGCATGTTCTTGTATCAGTATGAGCATCCTTAAAAAATATTGGCTACTAGTAGCCCATTCTTAAGATCTTATGGGTTGTAGTATTTATAAAAGGATGACCACTACCAATCTTCTGATGCAAGTTCTTCAAAATTTCTTTAGCTTTCTTTATAGATACACACCTGAGGTAAATACCTTCATTATTTATTATATAAATTACTCCCTTATTGATCATGTAATGAGAATCTTTGGGCCTTAAATCTCTCCTTCTTTCTCTATTGAGCTCTAGGGAACAAGTTATTATAAGTAAATATTGTATTATATAAGTATACAATTCTCTTTTAGATATGTGAGCTTCACATACCTCTTCAATGGTGATGTGTAGATCTAGCTCAATCATAAGCTGAATGATGTCTTGGACTCAAATGATCTTTGCAAGCTTGATTTCCAAGTTGAATTATTGCATCTTGGCCATCCAATTGCCTCGAGATTCTCTTATCTCATTCTGTGATAGGGTGAGATTGACCATAGGATTGGGTATAATAGCAATGATTTTGTTCCTCAAAATGTAATGCTAAAACTTCTCTATTACCTTGATAAGGGCAAAAATCTATTTATAAATCATTGAAGATCTAACCTCTGCATAATTTAGACTTGTGCTCATAAATGCAATTGGCTCATCCTTTTTTTATGTGATGATAGTAGAAATTGTATGCTCTAAATAAAATGAGTACATGAAAAATATTTGTTAAAATTTGGAGTAATAAATATAGGAGCCTATGATATTACATATTTAATGTCTTATAAAGACTCTTGGGCTTCAACCTTCCACTCTATTTTGGCGTCCTTCTTGAGCATGGTGTTGAGAGGTCTAACAATCTCTACAAATCCTGAGACAAACTTCCTTATAAAGTTAATCTTTATAAAGAATGATTTGAGCTCTTTCTTATTGTTTGGTGGTTAAATTTTTTAAAATGTTTGAATTTTGTCTAGATCAATGATAATCCCAAGTTTGTTGATGATGTGCCCCAAAAGCTTACCTTTGGTGACTCTAAATATGCTCTTCTTTGGGTTTATCAAAATACCAAACTTTATGTATCTCTCAAATATAGATTGTATATGACTTATGTGGTCTTTCCTATTCTTTAAAAATACCATAAGATCATCTATCTAGATAATTATGCATTTTCCTATAAGTCTTTTTAATGTGAGATCTATGGCACATTAAAAGGTCACTCCTATGTTTATTAGGCCAAATGAAATCATCTTATATGCATAAGTTCCCCACTTTATAGTGAACACCATCTTTATTTTGTCCTCATATTACACTAGTATTTGATTGTAGCTTGAAAATCCATCCAAGAAGGACATCATTTTAGAGCCACTTACTATTTGTATTACCTCATCCAAAGAAGGCAGGGGATAATTATAATTTTTAGAAGATTTATTTAGGTCCTAAAATTAACACATAATCTGATCTCACTACTTTTCTTTCTTACTAGGACCAAATTGGCCACCTAGGTAGAATGTCTTACTAGAAAGATGATTTTTGTGCTTAAAAACTTCTCCACTTCTCTTTGAATGAGAGGCTCTAAAATAGGATTGACTAGTATTTTCATCTATTTGAATGGATTATGATCTATATTCAAGGGAATCATATGAGTAATGACCTACAAGTCATATACTTTCAAATATTCATATGTTTAAGAAATGATATCCCTGTATCGAGTGATTAGATCCTTCACTTGTTATCTCTCTTATGGGGTGTAGCTGAGGCTGATATTAACATAACATGGGCTATGTTCATCTCTTATATTTTCCCTTCTAAAGTTTTATTCATTTACCTTTGGCTATCTTAGTAGCTATGCATAAGGATATATGTCAAATGATATTTCTATAGAGACCAAACTGGTTAGAATTTGATTCTCTTTGAGCTAAAGAACACCCTCTTTATTTGATTCCTCTTGACATAGGTGATTAATGTCTTTGTCATTGATGATTTGGGATTCAAATTACCCTAAATTATTTAAATATTGAATAATCTCTTGGTCATCATCAAAGACCTAGAAATTTTCTATGTTATATGGAATAGAAGGACATGGCACCATTTCAATAGAGAACTTTTTTACTGTAGATTCTTGTAGCGGCTCCAAATTAGTAGTAACATCAGATAATGAATCAATGGTTTGATTTTTATTTTCAGGAAGTGATACTATTTTGAAATCTTCAAAGCTTTCAATTAGGTAATATGCTTTATAATTGTATCTTTTTAAATAATATATCTTACACTGATATTTATTTATGACTTGATTGACCACCAGCTTTGAGTTGCCAAATACTGATATTTATTTCACATTATTCTTAAATGCAAACTACAGTCCCAAAACTAATTCCTCATACTTATCTCTATTTTTAGTGCATATAAATTATAACCTATATGCTACCAGGAAATATTTACCTTTTAAATTAGTCAGCTCAATTCCCATGCCCGATCCTTGATTGGATCTAGCACCATTAAAGTGTAAAGTCCATAGCTGATTAAAACCTTTAGGTTCTATATTTTATAATTGATTTTGAGTAGTAAAATTATAAATTCCAAGGATAGGAGATTCATACTTACCTCTTCATTATTCACATTGTATTCTATGATGGGATACTTCATTATTGGTTCTCTATCAATTCTTATTTAATTTGCAACTCCTCTCCATGGTAGCTATATATGAGAGAAGTTTGTAGAGAGATATATGTTGAGTGTTTTGGACCAATCCCTACTCAACAATAGTTTGTAGCCTTTTGGTATGTCTACCACTAGAATATCAATGGTCATTTAGACTCACTATTTAGATGATACTTGAATGCGCACATTATTCAATTCTCTAACTACTAATACTACTCTCTTATCCAATTGTGAAAATATTCTTTTTCAAGGAATCAAAGTGAGACCTAGATTTTGACATATGGATGTGGGCATGATAGTTGTAGATGCTCCAAAATTAACTAAATAATTATGAATGTTCTTACTAAATGCTTGGATAGTCATAAGGAAGTTTGAAACTTCTAGCTTACTCTTATAAATGACATTAGCATCATCAACCTTCACTTTGTTTGTAGATGATTTAGCTTTTTTCATAGGATATTTTCCAGTAATAAACTTATAGAGTAACTTCTTTTATTCGGTAATATGAGCTAACTAGTCAAGATTTATATATTTTTTGATCTTATTTATGTCTTTAATAATATTATATCCTCCCTTTATTGATTATTCCTTTATCTACTACTAATCATTCCCATTTAGATGGAGTGGATTATTATCTAATTTAGGATTAGGAGGAATCATTATGGTATTTGGAGGAATCAATGTTGTACCTCTTTAAAACTATTGAAAAGCATGAAATTTGTCCATATTATGTTCTAGTTCATTGTCATATTCTCCTAGGAAGGGAAACTCATGAGTTTTAAAGAACATAGTAGTGATGGAAGAGCTAGGATATGGATGATGCTCAGGTAGATTATGCATCTGATCTTATCTAACTACATCTCATGGAAAGATTTCAAACATTGCATAGAACTCAACAAGTTAATCTCACCATGCTCAAAAGTATTATGAATTCTACACCAATTAGGAAGAGCCATTTCTACTCTGTTGAGATCTAGAAGTATGTTATGATGCTCAAGCCTATTAAATAGTCTATTGTATCTTTGGAATCCAATGTTCTAATTTCCAGTTGGGCCATTAGCATTGCCCATCTTCCTTTGCATTTACAAGAAGTCATTGCTCAACTTTTGAAACATCTTCTGAATAGAATCTAGTTCTACCTTTGTAAAATTAGTACCTTTGAGTGTAGTTGATTGTTAATTTTTTTGGTAACCATTTCCTATCGTATGATTGTTTAAGAAGCTAAAATATAGTTGTGTTATCTATGTCAATGGAGGTAGTGTGTATAATTGATTTTGATTGAATGTAGAAGCATTATGCTTCACATGTGGTATCAGATTTAATGTTAGAAAGCTATTGTTGACATTAAGCACACCAAGAATCTAAGGATTGAGCTTCCTATCTATATTTATAACCTCTTCATATGTTAATTTCAAACTATTAGTAGTATATTCTCTTCTCAATAACATGATAGTGATTAGGTATAAGGCATTCTTATAAATCTCTAATGTTAATGGTTCATCTGGTTTGTACCTTAGGATAAACCAATTTTACATATTATATAAAATTACGTTAAAATCATGGATGGGATCATTATGTTCTCTCTTCATGCTAGTGAAGTGTTGGAATACCAAAGCAATATTGATGACCTGTCCAAATTGTGCAAGAAAAGTTTCTTGACATTTATCCCAAAAAGTGATAGAATTTTTCATTAGATTTAAATACCAATCATAAGCAACATCCATTAAAGTAGAAGGGAATAATCTGCATGTAATATCCTCATGGAAAAAATTCATTAGCCTTAAATTAGCTTTAAAATATCTAATATGTTCCTTTTTTGTCCTTGCTCTTATAGGAGAAAAAGATGGTAAGTAATTTTTGGGATTCTAAGGTAAATCATGTACATCTTCTCAAATAGAAATAAAAAATCCAACTAATCTAGGCTGAGCCATTGGTTGGTTAATAGGTAAAGGGTTCCTTAGAAGTAAGAGGTTCCCTATTGGAGGATTGTTCTAAATTAGGGATATTGGCACAATTCTAGGTCTCCTATGATTTGTCATGAGTGATACTAGAAAACTAGCTTAGGAATTATATCTAGTCACTCTCTTGGGTGACTCTAGTGTAATTATATGTAAAGGATAACCACTATTATTGAGGGTACTATCCCTCTTTCTATCACCAAAAAAACTATTGATGTAGGTTTTATGCACACCACAGTCAAACAAGGTCACCTCTAACATTTTATAATCTTAATGGAGGTAAACTCCACTCTAGGGCATGGGTTGTAGGTATGAAGTCTATTATAACCTATTGATGGAATAGAGGGTAGGGTAAGTAGGTTGTTGACAAGTTTTTTGCATGGAAGTGTGGTTCCTAATAAGGGTAGTGAATCCCTACATGAGTTAGATGGGTAGTTGGATTCTAATCTAAAGTGGGTGTATCTCAAAACAAACTCAAAAAGGAGGGAAGGGTGAGGTAGACAAGAAGGCTTTATGATTTTCAAGAACTACTTCTCTATTTGGTTTCTAAATAGACATGTGCTCCTATAACCTATGCTTGTTGCTAGAATCAAATGCATACACACAATCAAACACAATTAAGAAGTCTAAGGATATAAATATGTAGGAAATTCACAAGCCTCAGTCAAAGGTTACCCCTTTTAGAGTAGCTATTACACACCCTTAATAAAGAGATTATGGCTCATGTTAAGGAAGTATTTGAGGTAGCTTTTGCACACACACACACAAATACATCAAAGAAAGTAATAGTACACATTTTAGAATTATGAATCAAATATATTGACTATATTAACTGATATATTTTACCAATATTTTGATAGTTGTTACACATCTACAAATCAGTACATTAATTGAAATAATCAAGAATCCATTCATAGCTATTGCACACTAAGGATTATTGAAACATAAAACCAAAAAAAAGTAACAAATAATTACATATAAATTGGAAAGAAAATATACAAATAAATTCACTAATGATCAAAATTGATACTACTCATATATTCAAACTTTTCTAATAAAAATACAAGTTAGATTACAATTATTTATATAGACTTGGGGAAGGGGTCACCTCATCCTCCAAGCTCATGCAAGGTCATTACATGTGATAATTATAAATTGAGTTATAACTATGGTGTAAAACTGTATAAGAGTCTATTTTCAATTATTAGTTTAAAATATCCTTTGTAAAAGTTATTACATGTGATAATTATAAATTGAGTTATAACTATGGTGTAAAACTATATAAGAGTCTATTTTCAATTATTAGTTTAAAATATCCTTTGTAAAAGTTATACATGTGCATGTGTATGAAGATGAAGGCAATTTTTACAATTATAACTGAAACTACATGCACAACTTAAAAATATGCATCATTTACCAAAATTTTACATGCCTCCTTTTATAGGTTGCACAAAAAATGTATTGATATTTTAGATTAATCACCTTTAAAATGGAATTTAGACATACGCCAAAGACAAATACCACTTTACTAATGTTTATAACTAGTGACACTATTATTACTATGACCAATCTAATTAAACTCTACATTTCATGTCACCTGCTATAACTACAACCTTCTCCTATTCAGTTCCCAAATCCTCACTTTCATATTCACATACATGTTTATATTCTTGATGGATTTTGTATCTTTGAAAATTCCATTATTGATTTGCACCATCAATCTACTACATGATGGAACATGAGCATACCAATTGATAATTTTGTGTGGTCTCTATGCTCTTAACTCATTACTCAAATGTTTCTATGCTAAGTGGTAGTCTTTCACTAGTTATAGGACCTTTGAAAATTCTATGTTGATCTCTCACCATCGATCATCTATGCTCAAAATAATATGGTTCATAGATCTTAGTGATTTGACTCATTGACTCCTATAAGCTTGACATTTGTCATGTCCTTATTTGTTTGAAAAAGTCTATGTTTATCTTTCATTATTAGATCAAAAGTATGGATCAATGTTGGCCATTGATCTACCTAGGTTCACTAAATTTTGATTTTAAAATGGCTAATTTACAAGATTAAATTTTATTTTTGTATAAACATCAAAGACATCTTCACGACTATCAATGATGGCCACATGAACATCATAATTTTATCCCATGACTTTTAGTTATTGAGCCTAAATTCGAAGTTTGTGCAACCATCAAAGATGTCCTCATGGACATCAATGACATCTATGTGATCATTAGAATTTAAACTTGAACTTTTTATCTCTGAGCTTAATTTTGACATTTGCATGAATGCCAAAGATATCCATGTGACTGTTAGTTGACTTAACTCCCATGTGAGCTTAACACTTGTCATTTCCTAGTTCACTTTACTCCCACACATATAAAAGAGAAGAGTACTTAGCATATATATATATATATATATATATATATATATATATATATATATATATATATATATAT